>OX104114.1:4045536-4645536 GCA_944474755.1 Limnoperna fortunei | reverse complement strand
GTGTGGATATTTGTCATAAAGGAAGGCATGGTTGTCCAAACACGGCGATTTATTTCAGTGGTGGTGCGTTGGCACAGCTTTTTCAAAGATGTGTCAAAATCAAACATTTCGACCTTAGGTTAGCGCCGACATAAACGTAAAACGAGGTTACAGGAACATTCAAATATAAAAAATGTGAAATAAAGGTTCGTGAGTAATATTTGTATTTATAGAAGATAGGATGTTGGAGCAGGATTGCCAGATCATGATCAGTACCAAAAAACTTCTTCTTCTTCTCTCTATACGGAAATCATTCAACATGTTGAATATTACTTTCCGGCGCATGCCCTTAGCCACTACTATGAACAAAAAGTACTACCTTTTAGTAAAACAATGTTACTTTCTCTTTTTATTATATTATTTTGTTTAATTTTTCAGGTTTTTTTTTTTAGTATCAAATATATTATTTTTTACTGTTTTTTTTTAATTATTTTAAATTATAAGATAAAAACAAAGCATATATAGATTAGATGCTGTAGGTATTACAGAGGAACTCATGAGTGAGTTTCTCTTTGAACTGTTCAATATTGTTGGATGATGCAATATGTTCAGGCAGTACGTTCCAATCTTTAATGGTTCTGTTAAAGAAAGAATATTTATTTAATACTTAATTCGACTGACACTTCGAAACTTTTGGTTGCAACAGCATGGTGAACATTTAGCCTCAGTAATGAAGTACATTCGATTTTTGTTTATCTCCACCAAGATAAAACAAAATGACCACAGAAACTACAATGCTTATTAAATTTGTTCACATTGTTGCAAGGGTTGTGATATATCCAAAAAAAAAAGAAATGAAATTACTGGTAATGGTTGTTTATAGACCGAATTATCTGTCGTTTAAAAGCTTATTTTATCATTCCATATTTACTTTTTTCTATTCTGACGTTTATTTTTTATTTTTTACTTTTTATGTTACTTTTGTCAAAAGTAACATAAAAAGTAAAAAATAAAAAATAAACGTCAGAATAGAAAAAAGTAAATATGGAATGATAAAATAAGCTTTTAAACGACAGATAATTCGGTCTAGGTTGTTCAGTGTTATTTGTGGAAAAGTTAAAGTAATTTTTATTAAGAGTCAGCATATAACTGTTTGAACTGGTTGTTGTCTTATTGTCATTTTTCATATATATCTCTGTTTTCTAATGGCTTGCATGGGACTTGAATTTTTTCTCTCAAAAATTGGACATTGGACACCATGTATCTATAATGTTGGATTGTCTTTGGTTGTTCAATCAAAAGGGAAAGTCTCACTAAATGGGAATATTACAGCAAACACAATGAATGGGATATAACTTATTTTATGACATTTTAAAATTCATTCCTCTAGAAAGCCTCATCAATAAATGATGTACAGTGTAGTCAGTTGTGCATTTTAAATAAGGTCTAAAAAATATATTTTTGCAAATGAAGATGTGACATGTATGCATTCTTTTGCTTCCATCTGTCTCTAATGCTTTGAAAGTCATATATGTAGTATGTTGTATATGACCTACAATACTGAATTGTTTAAAAGGTGCAATTGATTGTGCATAAATTGAATGATGAACCCATAACTACAAAATATAATTCATTTATTCATTTAAATGCTTTGGTAAACTTCAGGTAAGCATAGTATGCCCAATTCTGAAAGAAAATCACAATGAAACTGAATTTTGCAAATATATACATTCATGAAAGTACATTTTCTTAATTAAAAAAAAATAAAAATTAAAAAAAGTTATCGCTCGCCTCAAATTTTTCTGTTCGCCTATGATTTTTTGAAAATCCAAATAATAATATTAAAATTATTATTTCGCTCGCTCGCCCCGTTTTAAAATGACAAAAATCCGAAGAACAAGAAATTAAATTGGTGTGGCCTTAAATACTTTTAATAGTGCATTTTACATTAAATACATAATATATGTTTCACAATGATGTCATTTTCTACTTCAAGTTCTACTTCATTTTAATTCAATCAATTTGTGTACTAATTATAAGGAAACATTTATTTTATTGAACAGTCTTATTTTGTGGCAGTGTATTCTTTTTCATTAATAAAAAATATGAAAAGGTGTGGGCGCCTAACTTTTTCACTGGGCGCCAACATTTTTAAAGTTAGGAGACCAGGTGGCAACCATGATCAAAAAAAAAAAAAAAAAGTTAGTGTATATCCCTGAAATACCCGTAGACCTCCTCCTCCCCCACCCGGTTTCTGTTCTATTGTTTCTGTAACATTCTTATTTTTAAAAAAGAGCCCGGCCCCCATACATCTTGGTATTTTTAATTGGTTGTCTCACATTGATTCAGAAATAGCTTTGCACTAATTTTGAGAAAAACGGAAAAATGGGACTTATTTTGGTGTGAAATAAATACTTCTTAGTCATTTCGCTCTATTTATAGTAACACATTAAATGAACACTACATTTCATTGAGGTGTTCCCCGGGCCAGACATGCACTTCACATTGGTCATAGAGTGGTTCGAGAATCCGGGCTTTATGACAACTGTGATGTGAAAGAAAGGAACAGAACTAAAGACAGGACAACAAAATCAGTGAGGACGGCAATATTCAGGCTGCAGTATCCAGATCAGAAGCAGAAAACAGACGAATGCCACCAAATCCTATGGTTTTGTTGATGAGTGAGTACCTTAGTATATCACATGTGACACAATTTAGATTTTAATATTTAATGTCCTATAGGTGATAAGGTTTCATTTTCTCACTTTTCCTGTTCTTTTAGTTTACCAAAATGAATTTCACAGGCAAATCAGAAAATGCTGTAATAGCAACTGTTGAAGCTGCCATTGTAAATAGTAATAAAATTAGGGTTAAGGTAGGAAAACTGTATGTTATAATGCATTGGTAGATACAGACGCTACTATTTCTGTTATTAATTTTAGTGTATTTAACAAAGCATTTTATCAGAATGAACAACCACGTATGGAAAAATCTGACTTATTTTCAATTAGGGGAGTGTGCAATACAATTCATCAAGTAACAGGAAAATCTGAATTAGAAGTTGATATTAATGGTTTAAGAATTGTTAATACTTTCTATATTTTAAACAATAATGTCAGTTTCCAACTAATTATTGGTCAAGATTTCCTTGAAGAACATCATGCAAAGATTGATTTTTCTAAACAAATTGTCTCATTTTATAATGACATGACAATTGCCACTATTAAGTCAAAATCAAACTTAGTAGAAAAAAGTGATGATCTAGCAAAAAAAAAACAAAGTATGTAACAATACCACCGCAATCAGAATGCAATATACCCATTTTTTGTTTCAAAAATATCACACAAACAGAATGTTATGTTAGAACCAGCAAACATCTTAAACAATAAAAAACTCATAGGCAGCAAATGTTTAAACCAGGTTTAAAAACCAGTTCCTTCGACACCAGACTTCCAGTGGAGGATGTATTTTCTAGATGGCACATGGATTTTCTTGAATTACCAGCTACCCCCGATAAATTCAGATACCTTTTGCTGCTGACTGATAGTTTCTCAAAGTGGTGTGAGGCCTTTCCACTGAAAAGTATGGAAGCCACAGAGGTAGCCAGAATATTGTTTAATGAGATATTTACAAGATATGGTGCACCAAGAACTCTCATATCTGACAGAGCACAAAATTTTATGTCGAAGTTGGTGGCAACTCTCTGTGAATTGTTTCAGGTTACCCAACATTATACTAGTTCTTACCATCCAGAGACAAATGCAGCCTGTGAAAGAATGAATTCTTTTCTTGCAAAAACATTGAGAGCGTACTGTAACAAGGATCAAACAGATTGGACCAAATATGTTCCAGCAGTAATGTTGGCATATAGGTCAACACCTGCAACTCGGTCCACTCAGTTTTCACCTTTTCACCTCCTGTTTGGGCAAGAAATGAGGTTGCCAAATGATGTTGCATTGATACCAAAGCCATCAATGGCACAAGAACCCAGAATGCATTTGAAAAGAACACTAGAACAGCTGAAAATTTATCATGAAGTAGCGGCAGAAAATATGAAGATAAAACAACAGAAGTATACAGATCAGCATGACAAAAAGGCTGCACCAACTACTTTAACCATAGAGTCACAGGTCTGGTTGAATTGCAGCAAAGTACCTAAGGGGAAGTCACCTAAACTACTACAAAAGTGGACAGGTCCATACACAATTATTGACTTAGGGCCAAATAATACATTTAAAGTCAGAAATAATGTAACAAACACAGCAGTAAAATCGCTCATTCATGCAAAAAGATTAAAACCATATTACAGTCCCGAAGATCGTCCAGAATACTTTTTGCCTGAGTACCAAGATATAGAACTTAATCCTGAAGAGCTCTCAGACAAAAATGATAATCAGGAAATTTTACAAGAAAAAGTTCCACAAACAGAAAAACATACACAGGAGACAACAATTCACACAGAAAATCACAATTCTCAGAAAGAGTCTAAACAAACACAAGCATCTGCACAAAATACAAAAAAGAAGGCAATACAAGTACATAAAGATCCTTACACAAAAGAACAAATAGAAAAAATAATTGAATACAGTGTGTATCAAGGTAAACCAATTTACAAAGTAAAATTGTTTGGACAATCCGGCACCTCATGGCAAGATGGGTCACTCATTCCTGAATCTCTAAAACAAAATTATCACAAACTGTACAATGCAAAGGGTCGAAAACATAAGAGACCTGCAAAATCTAAGTATTTTGAAAAAGCAAAGCAACCAGAAGTTCAGTCAGTAATACCAGAAAAGCGAAAACAGGAAATCATTGATGTCTATCTTGATAAAAGCGGAAAGCAATCAAGATACAATATCAAAAATCCTAATGGCAAAGGGCCTACCAGATTATTATATAGTGAAGAGATACCTTATGATGTATTTTTAGATTTTCTCAAATTATTAAAGGAAAAAGAAGCAACATGTTTTAGGTCAAAACATCCATTGAAAACACAGGGTTTCACTCCAGTATCATGTTACAACATATCAAAACAACATTTTACACATAAACTCCAAACAGAAGAATATATCTGCCTGCTGAATTATCATCAGCTAAGGGCATTAATCAGTTTAGGTTACAAATTACACAGCATTTTATTAGAAGTCATGGACAACTTCCACACACTTTCAATTAATTGCACTGTTTGTATGGTATGCTAAGAATTTTTGTTTCAAATGTTATTCATAAAATCAACAATGACTATAGTGGTTGCTCAGTCCTTATGGTATTTTTGATTTTCAATCAAAGTAACAATGGGTTTTTTTTAAATATATGTATTACAAAAGTCTATTTTCAAATTTAATATTTGGACACCTTTAGGATAAAGGATGGCCTCATCAACCAAACTTTATTCTTTAGGATCTTTAGTATAGGAGTGATGACCCTATATTAAAGAACCAAAAATAAATACATATTTTTTGTTAAGTGTGCAAATTTCAAAGCAGATTGGTTTATACAATAAGCCATTGTTATAAAAAATTTTTTAAATATTCTATAGTTTTTTTTAATTACAATTTATGCTCATTTCAACACACAGTGCAGCATGGCATATTCATTCTTGGAAGGCTCAGAATATAAACAAAATAGTTTATTTTCCATTATAATCCTTCAGTATTCCAATTGCTTATGTTAAGTTAAGTTTAGTGTTGTATACAAAGATATATTTTAAGATTAAAAGTGTCACATGTTGATAGAACAGGTAGCTCCTCTGCTCATTACCTCATATAATGAGAAAATCCAAGTGTATATGGGTATTCAGTTTGACTGGGCGACCAATCAAACACTGAGACCGATTTAGAAAATTGGTGTGGATATGAATTTTCAGTTTGACTGGGCAACCAATCAAACACTGGGACCAAACAAGAAAATTCATGTGGATGTGAATTTTCAGTTTGACCAGGCGGCTGGTTAAACAATGTGACCATTTTAGAGAATCCATGTGGATTGGATTCTTGGTTCAGAGCTAGTCAGCTGGTTGTGGATATAGCATCCTTCAGGTGCCACTCTCTTATGAGAGGAAGGACTGCTACTTCCTGAAGCCCATGTCTCATTAATATAGTAATCAGAAAAGTAAACTGAAACAAAACATGGTGAAACATACGAAGAAACATTGAGGACTTAAAATTAGTAAATATAAGTAATATGCGAAATATGGTAAAATGACATTATGTACTAGTGTAAAATAGCAGGAAAATATAGCATATAGATGTAAAATGTAGTAAACATAGAGAATATATATATCAAATGAATGCGGTTTGAAATAATTTTGTTAATATTTATGTCATATGAATCTGTTGGATTCTTGCAGATGAAATGTTTTAATTGTACACTACAATATATGTCAACATTAATGTTTTATTTTAGGAACATGTTGTATTATAGTCAAAGTTAAATAAACTATTATCATGATTATTCAGAAATTTTCCCTTATGGGAGTAGAAAATTAAAGGTGAGTATACAGTGATATGTTTTAAAGACGTAAATTATGCATTACGTTTGTAATATGGCATTTTGTTTTTTGTACAATGTGCAGGTTTTTATTGGCTGCATAGTTCATAGATGTGTGTATGTATATATGTCAATTGTGCATGATTTCAGGAGAAATCATAAAGGAAGAAGGGAGAGTATATAACCAGTGAAAAATTATGTATTTTTCACAGTTAATATAAGTTTCTTATTTGAAATACAAGTTATTAAAGTTTTATGCAATATTGGATAAAGTATAACATGCTATGTAAAATATTACTTGACAGAATCAATTTAATTAGATAGTTTTGCGAAAGGTGTTTATTTTACATAATATTACATGAATTACAGTTTTAACTCACATGTGTGGAATTGGGTTGTATTGTTAAAATGTATTAAAAAGGTGTCCATTATGTTATTTTAGCACCTTTGAGAAATTACAACAAAAGACCTAATTGTTAGTTGGATTAACACTTATTTTAGGAGTGTCATTTTAATTGTCTGAGAACATATCTGGTGGGATTATTTATTATTTATAATATCAGTTAATTGTTACTCTGTAGAAATATGTCAATTATTTTAATACTGTTGAGGACTACCCAGTTTTAATACTGTTGAGGACTACCCAGTTTTAATACTGTTGAGGACTACCCAGTTTTAATACTGTTGAGGACTACCCAGTTTTAATACTGTTGAGGACTACCCAGTTTTAATACTGTTGAGGACTACCCAGTTTTAATACTGTTGAGGACTACCCAGTTTTAATACTGTTGAGGACTACCCAGTTTTAATACTGTTGAGGATTACCCAGTTTTAATACTGTTGAGGACTACCCAGTTTTAATACTGTTGAGGACTACCCAGTTTTAATACTGTTGAGGACTACCCAGTTTTAATACTGTTGAGGACTACCCAGTTTTAATACTGTTGAGGACTACCCAGTTTTAATACTGTTGAGGACTACCCAGTTTGGGGTTTCAGCTAATGTGATTGGCTAGTTAAAGAATTAAACATTTCCTTATATAAATAATGCTAGAGAAGTAAAAAGAGAGTTAAGTTTTTGACACCAATAGAAACCAGTCTGAATTTACACTGTATTTTTATTATGGTGCATTTATGTTCATGAACTTTGTTACCGATACAAGTTATATAGGATGTTATAATTGTTAACCATGGTTACTGAGATCAACGTTGTTATATCTGTTGGACTTGTAAATAAGTAGATATATATATATATGTTTACTGAACAATATAGATATTGAAAACTGGCATTGTCTTGTGTTTTAAAAACAATATGGACATGAACCGTGTGAGCTAAGAACAATTCCCCAAATACATGATCAAGTGTGCAGACAATAAGAGTGGGTTACTTCCCCGGGCCAGACATGCACTTAACATTCAAAATGGCATTGCACAACGCGAAATACTACAAAAGGGGAAAGATGGCATATTGTACCGAAAACTTAGAAAATTTTGGTTTTAAGAAATTAAATATTGGACCGGAGCCCTGATGAATATAATTCATGAGTCTTCTTTCCACCATAGACCCATCCATTATCGGCAGTCAGTCCAATCTTCCTACCGACCCTTGTTTATTAGCATACGAATCTAATGCCAGAGCAATGTACAATTCTAGAGTTTAGTATATCCGATTTACTAGTAGTCATAACCTGGTCGTTTAGTTACAAACAAGAATGAGAGTGAAAGTAAAATGTTAAAAAGTGATGTTCACAATTCAGTTTCTGTTAACCAAGATTCCAGAAAATTTAGCTCTTTTAAGTATGAACCTAATTATCCCCGTGTTTATTACAATGTTACCAAAGATGGCAACATATGTAAATTTTCTTAACTTTTTCCAAACTCTATGAAAACTGTTTTGAATTAGTCAGTATTTGGGTCAGGCTAATGATTCTATCTTGTCATTCTTGACTAAATCAATTAATAGAAATATTTTAATTATAATAAACAATGTTAAAACCAATGTTTTTACTTTATTCAGATTCAAGACTTTTTACCCAATTGTGGAGTTTACGTCGTAATTTTCTCAATTAACAGGGGCCCAGGCCCCATTTGAAAAAAGGTAGGAAAATCCCTGGTTATATAATGAAAATTAGTTAAAAATATTTTTTAAAATAATAATTTAAAATTAATTATTAATAATATTTCCTATACAATTGACTTATTTTAGCAAGTATACAAATTATCAGTCTATATGGTTAAACCCTTACTGAGATTTTTGCACCAGAACATGCTAGTCCAGACCTGGGGGTGGATGACACACAAATGAAAAAAAACTAAGGCCGAAGTCATTTTTCACAGTTTTTGACTTTTCATAATTTTGTTATATTATTTATGGCATACAGGGATGAAACTTAACAGTCGCCCAGTCGCCAATGCGAGTAGAAGTTTTGTTGGACGACCAAATGCCTGTGTCTAGATCGCCCAGTTGGCAAACGTAACAAGTGTAGTACCATGCACCGACCTACGAACGCTTAGACGCATTTTGCGTTTACATTTAAAGTTTTGTGCCTTTAAAATGTTATTGGCAATATTTCGCGCGTGTAGGATATTTGGTGAAGTGGCGTAATTATAATCCAGATCGGGAATAGATAGAACAATTTAATTGACATTTGCGTCAGGAATCGTCTTGAAATATTTTACGTGACATTTTTTGTCAAAGGGGAATAATCAAAACCGCCTAAGCTGGTTCCCGCCTGACTTATCATTGTCAAGGCAATACCACCATGGAGTTATACTGGCGGAAACCAGTACAAAGCAAATAAATTACGAAAATCACAGGGAGTAAATATGATTTCCGGAGGTTTTAAATACGATGTTTCCTATAAACTGTCAAGATTAAAACACAATAATAATAATTAGTATTTTGGAAGTAATTTTTAGCATATTAATTAAATTATTATAACAACATATCACTTACAATTTTTTAAAGAATTTATAATAGCGCATTTTCCATTGAATATACATATTTTTGCAATGATGTCATTTTCTACTTGTTCAACACAAAGAAAGATTCAATTTATTGTACATTTTAAATATAGAAAACATTCATTGTTTTGTTTAATGTAAAACAAGACAGACAACACATAAAATTAAATCCTACTCATTATCATAACAAGTTTATAGTTTAAATATCAATTATTTATGAAAAAAACATAAAACAAATACAATAGCACTCTATAGATTGTACATAGCTATTTCAATCATACATTTGTCATGTCTGTGTGTGCATTGTTGGCATCTGTGGCAGTCTTTTCTGTCTTACAAATCTTAAATCTAGAATGAAAATGGGTGGACATTTTCCTGCATACTTAAAATGGAAATAAGGTAATTTGTTTTATAAATTCCTAATATTGAAGAATAAAGGTAGCTAAAAGTGCCAGAAATGTAGGATTTTGAGTCAAATAGCTGGTAGCTTTGGGGAGAGGTTCCTACATTCTGAGAGATAATCTTAATTTCTGGAAACAAAATACAAGCGTCCAACAGACTCAAATATCTAATTAATGTATGTAGTGATCCAAGGTAGGTAGTAACAATATCAAAGCAAGACAATAACTTCTGAATGCATGTACATAAGCAAAATTTGTACACATGATCATATAATTTATAGTTAAAACACACTTGCGCTGAAAAAAGTTGGGCCCCTAACTATATTGTTGGGCTCCTGGATTTTTTCAGGCTAGGGGCCCAGCTGGCTACTGCAGGAAAAAAGTTAAGCTCTATCCATAGACGAACCAACTCGAGTTACACTAACATCCTCAACGCTATTGGACCCAATTTTTGTTAGTAATATTGATATTGTTGATTCTGGCTACGTTCGTCCTAACTTTTGTAGTGATCATTGCCCATCCATTTTAGAAATTAACTTTAAATCACTACGAGAAAAATCCTTTACTAAAACAATCTGGGATTTCAATAAAGCAGATTATGAATCCATTAAGAATCAACTTAACTTAATTGACTGGACAGACAGAATTGATAAAATTGAAGACACAAATATTATAAATGAGATCATCAAAGATGAAATAAATGATGTAATGCATAAATTCATCCCACAAAAGAATGTAAGAGTTAGACCAAAAGATAAACCGTGGATGAATAGCAAGATAAGATTGGGGATGAGACAGCGCAACAGAATCCACAAAAAGGCTAAACTTAGTAATAGTCCAAATCACTGGCTCATATATAGACAAAAACGTAATGAAGTTATCTCAATGACTAGGGAAGCAAAAAATAATTACCTAAAAAAACTTCAGAATACTCTAACTGATAAAACTATTCCCCCTAAAAAATGGTGGAGAATTGCAAAGTCAATATGCCAGTTTAATAGGAAAAATACAAACAACAGTCCCATTAAAGTTAACAATAAAATTATTGTACATCCTAAAGAAAAAGCTAATGTCTTCAGTCTTGAATGATTACTTTGTTTCAATATCTAATA
This sequence comes from Limnoperna fortunei, assembly GCA_944474755.1. Taxonomy (NCBI): domain Eukaryota; kingdom Metazoa; phylum Mollusca; class Bivalvia; order Mytilida; family Modiolidae; genus Limnoperna; species Limnoperna fortunei. Next base: position 4,634,592 of record OX104114.1, on the reverse strand, counting down.
ATCAATTTGAACCTAACCTCCCTGACTTAGCCCCCCTCTCCCCCTGTGAGCTGTCTGACATTGCTATTTCCAAACAAGATGTTATTGATCAATTCCAGATTCTAAATGTTAATAAGCCAGCTGGTCCAGATAAGCTTACACCTAAATTTCTAAAATGTATTTGTCAGTCATTGGTTGTCCCTATTACTATATTATTTAACAAAACGATACAATATGGACAAGTCCCTAATGACTGGAAAAGTGCAAATGTCTCGGCTATATACAAGGGTAAGGGTGATCATGATGACCCCTCTAACTACCGTCCTATATCCGTTACTAATTGTTTTGGAAAAATCTTGGAAAAAATTATTTACAAAAACTTATTTAACTATATACAAAAAAATAATATTCTGTCAAATAACCAATCAGGCTTTAGAACTAAAGATTCTACGGTAAATCAACTATTAGTTATTTACAATGCCATAATACAAAACTTAGATTGTGGCAAAGATATACGTTTCATATTCTGTGATATCTCAAAGGCCTTTGATCGTGTTTGGCATAAAGGCCTCATCTATAAACTCCGAAATTATGGAATATGCGGCAATGTACTTAAGTGGATTGATAGCTTCTTATGTGATAGGAAACAACGAGTAAATATTGATGGTTACTTTTCCAGTTGGAAGACTGTCAATGCAGGGGTACCCCAGGGATCCATCTTGGGCCCTTTTTTATTCTTATTATTTATTAATGATATAGAAAATGTGGTCCTAAACAAAATTAAACTATTTGCTGATGATACATCACTCTATTGTATTGTTGATAATCATGATGTAGCAGCACAATCCTTAAATGAAGACCTTGATAGTATATACCAATGGTCCAAGGAATGGGGAGTCACTTTCAATACTGAGAAAACTAAATCCATGGTCTTCACTAGGAAACACAACCTAAATGTACCTCCCCTTTATTTTAATGGCACTATTGTAGAAAATTATAATTCTCACAAACACCTAGGTATTACATTTAACTCATCTGCTAAATGGAAGGACCACATAAATGAAATTTACTCCAAAGCCTGCAAAAGAATTAATATATTAAGGCAAATGAAGTATAAATTAGACAGAAAATCCCTTGAAAAATTATATATTGCATTCATTCGACCTATCTTGGAATATGGGGGAGTGGTGTGGAATAACTGTAGTAAAGAGGAATCTGATATGTTAGAAAATGTTCAACTGGATGCAGCAAGAATAATCACTGGACTAAGAAAGGGTACATCCCCTGAAAAATTATACAATGAATTGGGTTGGGATTCACTTAATGAACGTCGTAGGATAAGTAAATTATGTATAATACACAAATCACTAAACGGCGAAACACCGGAATATCTACTGGATGAAATCTTACCCTTTATTAACAACTCTCCAAATTACAATTTGAGAAATAGTCTTCCTTTCAAACCCCCAAAATGTCGCACGTCAGCTTATAAAAACAGTTTTTACCCCAGTGTACTAGAAGACTGGAACAAACTCGATAGTGACACCCAGAACTTGCAGAGTATAGTAATGTTTAAAAAGAAAATAAGAAAAAATCTCCCCTCCCCTCCTTCCCACTTCTATTATGGATCAAGGCCACTTAATATCATTCTCTGCCAATTGCGAAATTTAGCTAGTGATCTAAATCATCACAAATTTTTATCTCATCTGTCTGACAGCTCACAGTGTATCTGTGGGGATGACATTGAAGATAATTTTCATTATTTTTACGTCTGCCCATTATTTCTAAGACAAAGATATAACCTGTTTTTTAAATTAAGAAGATTCACTAATACTCTTAACATCAATCTTCTACTTATGGGCTCCCCTAATATATCTACAGATGAAAACATAGAAATAACCAATGCAGTACTTAACTTTATACAAGAAACAAAACGATTTAAAAAATAACACTATAAACATACCTTCTTTAATACTATTAGTACTATTTGAATGGACTCTTGTTTATTAACTTTCAATCTATTACGTTCCTTACCCCTTATGCGTAATTACGAAATTTAAATTGATAATTTATTAAACTCATTTATAATTAAAATGTCTATATGGACAAAAATACATGTTGTACATAATACTATATTTATTATAGTTTATAATATTTATATTACATTATACTGTCTATATATTGTATTTACCTTGATGTCCACTTTAATTTATGGGAGAACACCTATATAGGCTGTGCCTGCTGTGTAATCCCTTTGATCATTGTATCTATTGATGCATTTTCAATAAAATCATTTGTATTGTATTGTAAGCTCTATCCCTGGCATACATGCACGAGTTACCACTCATTTTAAAGCATAAATAGAGCACTACAGCAAGAAATAACAAAATAATACTTCTTTTGTAAGTCAACAAAATAATTTGACTCCAAATATTGACAAAATTTGGTACTTAAGGCAAAAATCAGAAAATGGCCAATTTTCAGTCCCTTAAAATAGTCATAACTTTTGAACCGCTCAACCGATTTCCAAAATTTTTGCAGCAAAATTCCTCATTTTTAAACAGTTGACAAAACAAGACAAATTTTCCCTGATGTTCATTTTTTTGTCTGACCTCCCTAGCTTTATTGTTTTTGTCTCAAAAATATACACATACCTTGATTGACTAAATATTCTAAAAGAAACTTTAACATGGTCTTCTTGTTCTCATTCGATGGCACATAATCAAAATCGTTCAGCACCTTGCTAAGAACGTCTAACCCTTCTTCAAATACAGAACCAAACGGGTAAAATTCTTCTTCATATGCCGTCGTTACACAACTAGCTCGACAAAAGGAAACACCGTATCCAACTCCTCCATCACATTGTCGAATATTTAAAGCGGTTAAAGCGGCGTTCCTTTTCTTACATAACGCTTTAGCAGTGGCAGTTATTTCTTTCAGGATCCCGCTCTCATGTAAACTCTCCAAAACTGGACGAAATGTAAATGTTGCAGATGATTCTTCATCGCACAGTTTAAGTTTTCTTTTTGCCATATTGTATAGACGTAATACAAAGAGCAGATAACTTCCTATATATCGTTTGCGCGAATGCCGGACAATTCGGCCCCCAGACAATTCGGACCCTGACAATTCGGACCGTATACCAGGACAATTTGGACCGTATATCAGCGGTAGCTCGAATAACAGAAAACAACCGAAAACAAGAGGAATAACCGAAAACAATAAAAAAGTGACCGAAAAACGCATTAAAATTAATGTTTTTTGTTCAAAACTGTATGTTTAACGTAATAGAAACGCTATGCAAAAAGTTTTTTATGAAAAAATATTAATGTATGACAAAGTTATTACCGTCTCCCGTGGGAGACGGTATACATAGTCAAATGACGATCAGTCTTCGGAGTAAATGACTCTCTGTTACTTGATTGGGTGGTTAACTAAATCTATAAATATTTTTCTCAATTCATTGGTTTACGTCAGGATCGCACTAGTATGTGTACTGAAATTTCGATATATTCTTAGGTCCAATCGGGGTTGTAATCAGTATTTTAGTGTAGTAATGTAATGTTCCACATATTGACTTCTATTTCATTCAATGCATTGGTCAGTGAACAATTATAAGGTAAACGTTGTACTAAAATCTCCCTACTTTATAAAGCTGTTTTGGAAAAAATTATATGTTCTATATCTTTATTTTCGTTAATCAGTATTTTAGTGCAGTAATGTTACGTTTCACATATTGACTTCTATTTCATTCAATGAATTGGTCAGTGAACAATTAAAAGGTAAACGTTGTACCAAAATCTCCCTACTTTTTAAAGCTGTTTGGGTTAGGAAAAAATTATATGTTCTGTATCTTTATTTTCGTTCTGATATTGATGCAAATTTAACAAAACATATTTTTTACCGCTAATTTTGAACATTTGTTGTTTAGGCCGGGAGTCAACTTTTGTTTAATTATTTTTTAAAAAGCACGTGTGAAGTGACGACAGGCATTTAAATCTCTCAAGCACCTTTGGATAATAGGTTAGCGTTAACAATGTCCTTACAAGGTACATGTACATTGTTAACCTATCTTATACATAAATTACAAAAAACAGATACTTTAATAAATCCATAAAATTTGTAATGCAGCTAAGAGACGGTTAGCTTTTTAGAAAAGCTAAACTTGTAGCACTTTTAGCTTCATGCCATACAAATACGATAATATACATTATTCAATATGGCGACTGAACATCACGTGATTCGATCAAAGTACTGAAAATGCTGTGATTAGGCGTGAAATATTGACTGCATGGTGATAATTGATAATTATTACTTTAAATTTTACATTATGACTTAACTTGATTGCAGATATCAGTTAACAATTTATTTATCATGCTGGTCTTTGTTGTAAAATAATTGAATAAAGAAACCCCAATAAAAGGTTGTTTGTTTAAAAAAAAAATGAGTTAATTACCAAAAAACACTGATTGGTTTTGCTCATTTGCTTTGTACAAGAAAAGCATTTGTATGGTTGGCTTCTGAACATGTTTGAATTAGATTACTCAAAAAATAAACCGGTTGAAATAATTGGTCGTCAGTGGATGTGTTTTTTCTAGTCATGTAAATAAAAATACCAAATTACTTATACCAAGTCTCAGTTATCATTGCAAAATGGTTGCTTATCCTTGCGTTCAGTGTGATGGGGAGTGTATTGAATCCAGCATCCAGTGTGCCAAATGTGAACAGTGGGTTCACAGTGCTTGTGTGCCAATGTCAGACTCGCTATTGTCTGCCTGGTCCGATATTAATTTGATATTCTTCCAAATGTTCCATTGTTAATCAAGCCAAGATCGTTAGGAAAGAAGAAGGGTCAGAGAAAACGGAAGATAAACGAGAGGACAACTACCCATAAGAGAGCTAGGGCACTTGATTCGGGGTCAGATACGGAAGAGACGGTTTTTTTTATAGACACTTTAACATAGCTGCAGTAATTAAGACGGTGTTTTCTGTTCGGTGCGGAACATATAAAAATGCGCGTATATCAGGACAATTCGGACCGTATATCAGGACAATTCGGACTGCTTTATAATGAATAAATATATTAATTTTACAAAGATAATGATAATGTATTCATTCTTTTTACAGCGGACTTTGCATGTTTTTGTTTGTTTGTTTGTTTTTTATTTTTGTTTCTATCTATAAGGTTTGTATCTACAGCCGACTTTTGTGTCTGGCATTATTATTCTACTTCAAGCTATTATTGAAAAAAAATATAAAAGTTTTTGTTGCATATTTTATTTTACTTTTGGACATGTTGGCTTTGTATGTGAGCACTTGTCGTCTGGAATCATACACGCTGAAATCCTTTGATGTTTCTGTTTAATTAATTTAAATGATAACCATAAACAACACTTAATTGACTTTTATCTCATTTAACTAGTTCAGTCTAATAATTTTACTATATTAAATTGAAAAACATAAACCAATTACTTAAATGGGATAATTAAGAGAAGTTAAAGGCAATTAAGTTTCGATAAGGATAATTGCTTCTTTTGGTAACAATTATTCGGAAAAATGCAATGTTTTATTATTTTTTCTATCTAATATTATTATTACTTTTTATTTTTATCACTTTTAATATAAAAACAATTTCATTGACATACGGTCCGAATAGTCCTGCTATACGGTCCGAATTGTCCTGACATACGGTCCGAATTGTCAGGGTCCGAATTGTCTGAGGGCCGAATTGTCTGGTACCCCGTTTGCGCATGACTGAAATCTCCTGGTGCCCTAGACTGGTTCTCTGCCTTTTTGAGAGATTACGCATGCTCCATCCACAATTACAGAGGTCATTATCCTATTAGATGTGGCCTGTGCAAAAGTAACCGAACGTGCGAGACATCTAAATTTTTTATTAAAAAAATCTTTCTTTCACTTGAAATTTCATATATGGGGCATTACACACATAATGCTAAATTTTTATAAAAATGGGGGGAAAAGTATAAGTGTCCACGAACTTTTATGCGGGAATTTAACCCTAAAGTTTAAGAATGGTTTTTCTACTTTCATTTCAATGTTGTGGTGACATTGTACCGCATTACACACTTTAGGAAGTGTTTCCACTGTAAAGACATTGACTGGAAAATTTTTTATTCTTGTTCTACAGTAATGCAATACCTTTCAAAATATCCAACTGTTAAACAATATTATAGCAGTTATAAGCAAAAGCAGAAACAAAAGAGAAAATTGAGACTATTTTTTCATGCTGCCATGTTTTGAAATTCATTCCGAAAATAGGATAATGACCCCTTTAAGCAAAGCCAACAGTTGCAGATTTTCACCAGAAGTTTTATTATGCTCTTTAATGATTCTGTAAATAAAATTAGCATGCAGTTTGAATATATTGCTACAAAAATAAAAATGATGACAGTTTCGATGTGGTGAATCCTTGATTTAGCCATTATTAACTGATAAGGACAGTTAAGGTATAATTGTTTTCTTCTGTTCTAGAAGTTTGGCACAACACTCAAAATATCATCTTTTTATGGCAGTACAGGTGTAATAGTTACCAAATAAGCTGAAACACATATGATAAAAGCAACCTTTTATCAAGTGAGAGTTCATTTTGAGTGTGGGGGGTTGAAAACAGTAAATTCTGTTGCTATGATGGTATGATATAAAAATCAACATTTTTCTTTAGAAAAGAAAAAACAAACTAAAAAAGCTATTCTTAGCTCCATAATATCTTTGGAATAAAAGGTGCATTAAAGCCATCCCTTGTTTACCTCACCATGATATTGTTTTGTACAAAATGGACAGAGATAAAAAGTGAACACAATTATTCAGATAATGCAAAATATATTTTGGTTTACTTATAAAATATAAATATTAACTCATAATTTTATTGTAATTATTTGGACTATAATAAGTACATGTCCACTTTATACTCCTCATCAATAGTATGGATTTTCACGGCACTGATATTTTTAACTTGTGTTAGTTGCTGTAACATTCAAAACGTCTTTCAAAAGGTGTTATATATAATTATTTAAAATTTGAAACTAAAGGAAAAGGCTATCGTTAATTATAATATACATACATGTTATATTATTAGTGGGGAATTCCCTACTTTGAAAAAATGAGAGTAAGGTGTCATTTCAAATCATTCAGTACTTAAAGTGTACTTGTATATCTTAAAAAAAAATACGCTATATAAAGTGATGTGTGATCTTGTAATTTTTTGGACTATTGTGATAGTACTGCATTTTAATAATATTGTTTATATAACTGTATTTAATGTTTTATTTTTAGTTTCATATCAGAACAGATTTACTTATATCTGTCATTTGATATGTATTTACTATATTAAGTTAGTTTTATATCTGCCTGATTATCACTCAGATCTGTAGTCTGCTAGTTTAGTTTCTTTCTTCTAGTGTTTCTGATTGGTTCTTTTGGTCACATGACTTAGTAGATTTTTAGGCGGGAATCTAGTTGGTTATTCACTTATTAACTCTCTGACAAAGGGTAGCCATTGATGTTAGAATTTGTAATTGTATTTTGTCTCTGGAAATTTCACTTGGTTTAAGGTATGTTGTTTCAATAATATTTAGCAGTCTAGTCCTTAATGTCCCATATTGAGAGATAGTATGAGAGTCCTTTATTTGAGTAAATCTGAGATTGATAGATTTATGAAAGGTCTGTTTGATTGATTGAGTACAAGTGTGAATAATTGTAAATTTTAAAATAAACTATCTATAAAATCAGTTTTATAGTTAAGGTAGTATCATTACGATTCATTTGCATAAAATTGATTAAAAAGTATGTAAATTATAGGTTTAAGTAATTTAAATGGGTTCAAGATATTTTAACTGTATGAATGTAAGGGCATAAATAGGTTTAAACTTCATGTAAACTTTTAAGGGATAAATTTCTATAAAATTGCACAAGGGAAATAACTCAATTTTGTATATAAAGCAGTCAGTAAGTAAAATATTTATAAGTGTAAATATTTGTACTTCAGGTCTGATGATATTGTTTATATTGAGATGTCTTTGATGCAGGAAAATGTGTAGACAGCCTTTATAAGATATTATAAGGTGGGTTATACTATTCTTTTTGTATTTTTATTATTTGCATTGTTTGTGTCATATTTTTATAGCGCGACTAAAGCGTAATTGCTTAAGTTTATTATTTGCCATGAATTGTATATATTTTGATATTTGGTTGCTCACAGTTATGAATCTGTGAAGTATTTAATGTGAAATACATATTACTCACATTATTATTATAGTATTATTTGCCGTGAGATTAATTTCATTTTGGCATTTTGAATACTCATTCAAAATGAGGTTTTGTCTATGAGAATTAAATTTTTGGTTGCATTATACACAGAAATATATTTGTGTCTTCAGATTAGCTGAATTAATATATTCATGTTTTATTTATATTGTTACGTGGAATTTATTATTCCTATTTTGTTATTGTAGGGTGTTTTTACCTGCTGTATTTTTCCTGTTATATTTTATTATCTCAACACTTAATATGATGGATCATTGGTAGTAATATATGGAACAGAGGGTAGTAAAATGATGCAGCAATGGTAGTAATATAATAGAACAGAAGGTAGTAAAGTGATGGGGTAATGGTAGTAATATAATGGAATAGAGGGTAGTAAAGTGATGGGGTAATGGTAGTAATATAATGGAATAGAGGGTAATAAAGTGCTGGAGCAATGGTAGTAATATAATAGAATAGAGGGTAGTAAAGTGATGGAGCAATGGAAGTAATATAATGGAATAGAGGGTAATAAAGAGATGGAGCAATGGTAATAATATAATGGAATAGAGGGTAGTAAAGTGATTGGGTAATGGTAGTAATATAATGGAATAGAGGGTATTAAAGTGAAGGGGTAATGGTAGTAACATAATGGAATAGAGGGTACTAAAGTGATGGGGTAATGGTAGTTATATAATGGAATAGAGGGTAATAAAGTAATGGAGCAATGGTAGTAATATAATGGAATAGAGGGTAGTAAAGTGATGGAGCAATGGTAGTAATATAATGGAATAGTGGGTAGTAAAGTGATGGGGTAATGGTAGTAATATAATGGAATAGAGGTTATTTAAGTGATGGGGTAATGGTAGTAATATAATGGAATAGATGGTAGTAAAGTGATGGGGTAATGTTAGTAATATATTGGAATAGAGGGTAATAAAGTGATGGAGAAATAGTAGTAATATAATGGAATAGGGGGTAATAAAGTGATGGGGTAATGGTAGTAATATAATGGAATAGAGGGTAGTAAAGTGATGGGGTAATGGTAGTAATATAATGGAATAGACGGTAGTAAAGTGATGGGGTAATGGTAGTAATATAATGGAATAGGGGGTAATAAAGTGATGGGGTAATGGTAGTAATATAATGGAATAGAGGGTAGTAAAGTGATGGGGTAATGGTAGTAATATAATGGAATAGACGGTATTAAAGTGATGGGGTAATGGTAGTAATATAATGGAATAGAGGGTAATAAAGTGATGGGGTAATGGTAGTAATGTAATGGAATAGAGGGTAGTAAAGTGATGGGGTAATGGTAGTAATATAATGGAATAGACGGTATTAAAGTGATGGGGTAATGGTAGTAATATAATGGAATAGAGGGTAATAAAGTGATGGGGTAATGGTAGTAATGTAATGGAATAGAGGGTATTAAGTGATGGGGTAATAGTACTAAAATAATGGAATAGAGGGTAATAAAGGTAATAAAGAGATAGAGCAATGGTAGTAATATAATGGAATAGAGGGTAGTAAAGTGATTTGGTAATGGTAGTAATATTATGGAATAGAGGGTAGCAAATTGATGGGGTAAGGGTAGTTATATAATGGAATAGAGGGTAATAAAGTAATGGAGCAATGGTAGTAATATAATGGAATAGAGGGTAGTAAAGTGATGGAGCAATGGTAGTAATATAATGGAATAGTGGGTAGTAAAGTTATGGGGTAATGGTAGTAATATAATGGAATAGAGGTTATTTAAGTGATGGGGTAATGGTAGTAATATAATGGAATAGATGGTAGTAAAGTGATGGGGTAATGTTAGTAATATATTGGAATAGAGGGTAATAAAGTGATGGAGAAATAGTAGTAATATAATGGAATAGGGAGTAATAAAGTGATGGGGTAATGGTAGTAATATAATGGAATAGAGGGTAGTAAAGTGATGGGGTAATGGTAGTAATATAATGGAATAGACGGTAGTAAAGTGATGGGGTAATGGTAGTAATATAATGGAATAGAGGGTAATAAAGTGATGGGGTTATGGTAGTAATGTAATGGAATAGAGGGTAGTAAAGTGATGGGGTAATAGTAGTAATATAATGGAATAGACGGTAGTAAAGTGATGGGGTAATGGTAGTAAAATAATGGAATAGAGGGTACTAAAATGATGGGGAAATGGTAGTTATATAATGGAATAGAGGGTAATAAAGTAATGGAGCAATGGTAGTAATATAATGGAATAGAGAGTAGTAAAGTGATGGAGCAATGGTAGTAATATAATGGAATAGAGGGTAGTAAAGTGATGGGGTAATGGTAGTAATATAAGGGAATAGAGGGTAGTAAAGTGATGGGGTAATGGTAGTTATATAATGGAATAGAGGGTAATAAAGTAATGGAGCAATGGTAGTAATATAATGGAATAGAGGGTAGTAAAGTGATGGAGCAATTGTAGTAATATAATGGAATAGAGGGTAGTAAAGTGATGGGGTAATGGTAGTGATATAATGGAATAGAGGGTACTAAAGTGATGGGGTAATGGTAGTTATATTATGGAACAGAGGGTATTAAACTAATGGAGCAATGGTAGTAATATAATGGAATAAAGGTTAAGAAAGTGATGATGTAATGGTAGTAATATGGATCATTGGTAGTAATATATGGAACAGAGGGTAGTAAAGTGATGGAGCAATGGAAGTAATATAATGGAATAGAGGGTAATAAAGAGATGGAGCAATGATAATAATATAATGGAATAGAGGGTAGTAAAGTGATTGGTAATGGTAGTAATATAATGGAATAGACGGTAGTAAAGGGATGGGGAAATGGCAGTAATATAATGGAATAGAGGGTATTAGAGTGAAGTAATATAATGGAATAGAGGGTACTAAAGTGATGGGGTAATGGTAGTTATATAATGGAATAGAGGGTAATAAAGTAATGGAGCAATGGTAGTAATATAATGTAATAGAGGGTAGTAAAGTGATGGAGCAATGGTAGTAATATAATGGAATGGAGGGTAGTAAAATGATGGGGTAATGGTAGTAATATAATGGAATAAAGGGTACTAAAGTGATGGGGTAATGGTAGTTATATAATGGAATAGAGGGTAATAAACTAACTGAGCAATGGTAGTAATATAATGGAATAAAGGGTAAGAAAGTGATGATGTTATGGTAGTAATATAATGCAATAGAGGGTAATAAAGTGGTGGAGCAATGGTAGTAATATAATGGAAAAGAGGGTAGTAAAGTGATGGGGTAATGGCAGTAATATAATGGATTAGAGGGTAATAAAGTGATGGGGCAATGGTAGTAATATAATGGAATAGAAGGTACTAAAGTGATAGCGCAATGGTAGTAATATAATGGAATAGATGGTAGTAAAGTGATGTGGCAATGGTAGTAATATAATGGAATAGAGGGTAGTAAAGTGATGGGGTAATGGTAGTAATATAATGGAACAGAGGGTAATAAAGTGCTGGAGCAATGGTAGTAATATAATGGAATAGAGGGTAGTAAAGTGATTGAGCAATGGAAGTAATATAATGGAATAGAGGGTAATAAAGAGATGGAGCAATGGTAATAATATAATGGAATAGATGGTAGTAAAGTGATTGGGTAATGGTAGTAATATAATGGAATAGAGGGTATTAAAGTGATGGGGTAATGGTAGTAATATAATGGAATAGAGGGTACTAAAGTGATGGGGTAATGGTAGTTATATAATGGAATAGAGGGTAGTAAAGTGATGGAGCAATGGTAGTAATATAATGGAATAGAGGGTAGTAAAGTGATGGGGTAATGGTAGTAATATAATGGAATAGAGGGTACTAAAGTGATGGGGTAATGGTAGTTATATAATGAAATAGAGGGTAATAAACTAATGGAGCAATGGTAGTAATATAATGGAATAATGGGTAGTAAAGTGATGGAGCAATGGTAGTAATATAATGGAATAGAGGGTAATTAAGTAATGGAGCAATGGTAGTAATATAATGGAATAGAGGGAAGTAAAGTGATGGAGCAATGGTAGTACTATAATGGAATAGAGGGTAGTAAAGTGATGGAGCCATGGAAGTAATATAATGGAATAGAGGGTAATAAAGTAATGGAGCAATGGTAGTAATATAATGGAATAGAGGGTAGTAAAGTGATGGAGCAATGGTAGTACTATAATGGAATAGAGGGTAGTAAAGTAATGGAGCAATGGTAGTAATATAATGGAATAGAGGGTAGTAAATTGATGAGGTAATGGTAGTGATATAATGGAATAGAGGGTAGTGAAGTGATGGAGCAATGGAAGTAATATAGTGGAATAGAGGGTAATAAAGAGATGGAGCAATGGTCGTACTGTAATGGAATAGAGGGTAATAAAGTAATGGGGTAAAAGTAGTAATATGTTGGAATAGAGGGTACTAAAGTGATAGCGCAATGGTAGTAATATAATGGAATAGATGGTAGTAAAGTGATGGAGCAATGGTAGTAATATAATGGAAAAGAGGGTAATAAAGTGATGGGGTTATGGTAGTAATATAATGGAATAGAGGGTAGTAAAGTAATGGCGCAATGGTAGTAATATAATGGAATAGAGGGTAATAAAGTGATGGAGGAATGGTAGTAATATAATGGAATAGAGGGTAGTAAAGTAATGGCGCAATGGTAGTAATATAATGGAATAGATGATAGTAAAGTGATGTGGCAATGGTAGTAATATAATGGAATAGAGGGTAGTAAAGTGATGGGGTAATGGTAGTAATATAATGGAACAGAGGGTAATAAAGTGATGGGGTAATGGTAGTAATATATTAGAATAGAGGGTAATAAAGTGATAGAGAAATAGTAGTAATAAAATGGAATAGGGGGTAATAAAGTGATGATGTTATGGTAGTAATATAATGCAATAGAGGGTAATAAAGTGGTGGAGCAATGGTAGTAATATAATGGAAAAGAGGGTAGTAAAGTGATGGGGTAATGGCAGTAATATAATGGATTAGAGGGTAATAAAGTGATGGGGCAATGGTAGTAATATAATGGAATAGAAGGTACTAAAGTGATAGCGCAATGGTAGTAATATAATGGAATAGATGGTAGTAAAGTGATGTGGCAATGGTAGTAATATAATGGAATAGAGGGTAGTAAAGTGATGGGGTAATGGTAGTAATATAATGGAACAGAGGGTAATAAAGTGCTGGAGCAATGGTAGTAATATAATGGAATAGAGGGTAGTAAAGTGATTGAGCAATGGAAGTAATATAATGGAATAGAGGGTAATAAAGAGATGGAGCAATGGTAATAATATAATGGAATAGAGGGTAGTAAAGTGATTGGGTAATGGTAGTAATATAATGGAATAGAGGGTATTAAAGTGATGGGGTAATGGTAGTAATATAATGGAATAGAGGGTACTAAAGTGATGGGGTAATGGTAGTTATATAATGGAATAGAGGGTAGTAAAGTGATGGAGCAATGGTAGTAATATAATGGAATAGAGGGTAGTAAAGTGATGGGGTAATGGTAGTAATATAATGGAATAGAGGGTACTAAAGTGATGGGGTAATGGTAGTTATATAATGAAATAGAGGGTAATAAACTAATGGAGCAATGGTAGTAATATAATGGAATAATGGGTAGTAAAGTGATGGAGCAATGGTAGTAATATAATGGAATAGAGGGTAATTAAGTAATGGAGCAATGGTAGTAATATAATGGAATAGAGGGAAGTAAAGTGATGGAGCAATGGTAGTACTATAATGGAATAGAGGGTAGTAGAGTGATGGAGCCATGGAAGTAATATAATGGAATAGAGGGTAATAAAGTAATGGAGCAATGGTAGTAATATAATGGAATAGAGGGTAGTAAAGTGATGGAGCAATGGTAGTACTATAATGGAATAGAGGGTAGTAAAGTAATGGAGCAATGGTAGTAATATAATGGAATAGAGGGTAGTAAATTGATGAGGTAATGGTAGTGATATAATGGAATAGAGGGTAGTGAAGTGATGGAGCAATGGAAGTAATATAGTGGAATAGAGGGTAATAAAGAGATGGAGCAATGGTCGTACTGTAATGGAATAGAGGGTAATAAAGTAATGGGGTAAAAGTAGTAATATGTTGGAATAGAGGGTACTAAAGTGATAGCGCAATGGTAGTAATATAATGGAATAGATGGTAGTAAAGTGATGGAGCAATGGTAGTAATATAATGGAAAAGAGGGTAATAAAGTGATGGGGTTATGGTAGTAATATAATGGAATAGAGGGTAGTAAAGTAATGGCGCAATGGTAGTAATATAATGGAATAGAGGGTAATAAAGTGATGGAGGAATGGTAGTAATATAATGGAATAGAGGGTAGTAAAGTAATGGCGCAATGGTAGTAATATAATGGAATAGATGATAGTAAAGTGATGTGGCAATGGTAGTAATATAATGGAATAGAGGGTAGTAAAGTGATGGGGTAATGGTAGTAATATAATGGAACAGAGGGTAATAAAGTGATGGGGTAATGGTAGTAATATATTGGAATAGAGGGTAATAAAGTGATAGAGAAATAGTAGTAATAAAATGGAATAGGGGGTAATAAAGTGATGGGGTAATGGTAGTAATATAATGGAATAGAGGGTAGTAAAGTGATGGGGGTAATGGTAGTAATATAATGGAATAGAGGGTAGTAAATTGATGCAGCAATGGTAGTAATATAATGGAATAGAGGGTAGTAAAGTGATGGGGTAATGGTAGTAATATAATGGAATAGAGGGCAATAAAGTGCTGGAGCAATGGTAGTAATATAATGGAATAGAGGGTAGTAAAGTGATGGAGCAATGGAAGTAATATAATGGAATAGAGGGTAATAAAGAGATGGAGCAATGGTAATAATATAATGGAATAGAGGGTAGTAAAGTGATTGGGTAATGGTAGTAATATAATGGAATAGAGGGTATTAAAGTGATGGGGTAATGGTAGTAATATAATGCAATAGAGGGCAAGAATGTGCTGGAGCAATCGTAGTAATATAATGGAATAGAGGGTAGTAAAGTGTTGGAGCAATGGAAGTAATATAATGGAATAGAGGGTAATAAAGAGATGGAGCAATGGTAATAATATAATGGAATAGAGGGTAGTAAAGTGATTGGGTAAAGGTAGTAATATAATGGAATAGAGGGTAATAAAGTGATGGGGTAATGGTAGTAATATAATGGAATAGAGGGTACTAAAGTGATGGGGTAATGGTAGTTATATAATGGAATAGAGGGTAGTAAAGTGATGAAGCAATGGTAGTAATATAATGGAATAGATGGTAGTAAAGTGATGATGTAATGGTAGTAATATAATGGAATAGAGGGTACTAAAGTGATGGGGTAATGGTAGTTATATAATGGAATAGAGGGTAATAAACTAATGGAGCAATGGTAGTAATATAATGGAATAATGGGTAGTAAAGTGACGGAGCAATGGTAGTAATATAATGGAATAGAGGGTAATTAAGTAATGGAGCAATGGTAGTAATATAATGGAATAGAGGGTAGTAAAGTGATGGAGCGATGGTAGTACTATAATCGAATAGAGGGTAGTAAAGTGATGGAGCCATGGAAGTAATATAATGAAATAGAGGGTAATAAAGTAATGGAGCAATGGTAGTAATATAATGGAATAGAGGGTAGTAAAGTGATGGAGCAATGGTAGTACTATAATGGAATAGAGGGTAGTAAAGAAATGGAGCAATGGTGGTAATATAATGGAATAGAGGGTAGTAAAGTGATGAGGTAATGGTAGAAATATAATGGAATAGAGGGTAGTGAAGTGATGGAGCAATGGAAGTAATATAGTGGAATAGAGGGTAATAAAGAGATGGAGCAATGGTCGTATTGTAATGGAATAGAGGGTAATAAAGTAATGGGGTAAAAGTAGTAATATGTTGGAATAGAGGGTAGTAAAGTGATGTAGCAATCGTAGTAATATAATGGAATAGAAGGTAGTAAAGTGATGGAGCAATGGTAGTAGTATAATGGAATAGAGGGTAGAAAAGTGATGGGCTAATGGTAGTAATATAATGGAATAGAGGGTAATAAAGTCATTAAGCAATGGTAGTAATATAATGGAATAGAGGGTAATAAAGTGATGGGGTAATGGTAGTAATATCATGGAATAGAGGGTAATAAAGAGATGGAGCAAAGGTAGTAATATAATGGATTAGACGGTAGTAATGTGATGGGGTAAAGGTAGTAATATAATGGAATAGAGGGTAATAAAGAGAAGGAGCAATGCTAGTAATATAATGGAATATAGTGTAGTAAATTGATGGGGTAATGGTAGTAATATAATGGAATAGAGGGTAGTAAAGTGATGGGGTAATGGTAGTAATATAATGTAATAGAGGGTAATAAATTGATGGGGTAATGGTAGTAATATAATGGAATAGACTGTAGTAAAGTGATGGGGTAATGGTAGTAATATAATGGAATAGAGGGTAATAATGGTAATAAAGAGATAGAGCAATGGTAGTAATATAATTGAACAGAGGGTAGTAAAGTGATGTGGTAATGGTAGTAATATTATGGAATAGAGGGTTGTAAAGTGATGGGGTATTGGTAGTAATATAATGAAATAGAGGGTAATAAAGTGATGTCGGAATGGTAGTAATATAATGGAATAGAGGGTAATAAAGTGATGGGGGAATGGGAGTAATATAATGGAATAGAGGGTAATAAAGAGAAGAAGCAATGCTAGTAATATAATGAAATAGAGGGTAATAAAGTGATGTCGGAATGGTAGTAATATAATGGAATAGAGGGTAATAAAGTGATGGGGTAATTCTAGTAATATAATGGAATAGAGGGTAGTAAAGTGATGGGGTAATGGTAGTAATATAATGGAATAGAGGGTAATAATGGTAATAAAGAGATAGAGCAATGGTAGTAATATAATTGAACAGAGGGTAGTAAAGTGATGTGGTAATGGTAGTAATATTATGGAATAGAGGGTAATAAAATGATGGGATAATGGTAGTAATATAATGGAATAGAGGGTAATAAAGAGATGGAGCAATGGTAGTAATATAATGAAATAGAGTGTAGTAAATTGATGGGGTAATGGTAGTAATATAATGGAATAGAGGGTAGTAAAGTGATGGGGTAATGGTAGTAATATAATGTAATAGGGGGTAAAAAAGTGATGGGGTAATTCTAGTAATATAATGGAATAGAGGGTAGTAAAGTGATGGGGTAATGGTAGTAATATAATGGAAAAGAGCGTAATAAAGGTAATAAAGAGATAGAGCAATGGTAGTAATATAATGGAATAGAGGGTAGTAAAGTGATGTGGTAATGGTAGTAATATTATGGAATAGAGGGTAGTAAAGTGATTGGGTAATGGTAGTAATATAATGAAATAGAGGGTAATAAAGTGATGGGGGAATGGGAGTAATATAATGGAATAGAGGGTAGTAAAGTGATGGGGTAATGGTAGTAATATAATGGAATAAATGGTAATAAAGTGGAGGGGTAATGGTAGTAATATAATGGAATGGATGGTAGTAAAGCGATATAGCAATGGTAGTAATATAATGGAATAGAGGGTAATAAAGTGATGGGGTAATGGTAGTAATATAATGGAATAGAGGGTAGTAAAGTGATGGGGTAATGGTAGTAACATAATGGAATAGATGGTAGTAAAGAGATGGAGCAATGGTGGTTATATAATGGAATAGAGGGTAATAAAATGATGGGATAATGGTAGTAATATAATGGAATAGAGGGTAATAAAGAGATGGAGCAATGGTAGTAATATAATGGAATAGAGGGTAGTAAAGTGAAGGGGTAATGGTAGTAATATAATGGAATAAATGGTAATAAAGTGGAGGGGTAATGGTAGTAATATAATGGAATGGAAGGTAGTAAAGCGATATAGCAATGGTAGTAATATAATGGAATAGAGGGTAATAAAGTGATGGGGTAATGGTAGTAATATAATGGAATAGAGGGTAGTAAAGTGATGGGGTAATGGTAGTAACATAATGGAATAGATGGTAGTAAAGAGATGGAGCAATGGTGGTTATATAATGGAATAGAGGGTAATAAAATGATGGGATAATGGTAGTAATATAATGGAATAGAGGGTAATAAAGAGATGAAGCAATGGTAGTAATATAATGGAATAGAGGGTAATAAAGTGATGGGGTAATGGTAGTAATATAATGGAATAGAGGGTAGTAAAGTGATGGGGTAATGGTAGTAACATAATGGAATAGAGGGTAATAAAGTAATGGGGTAATGGTAGTAATATAATGGAATAGAGGGTAGTAAAGTGATGGAGCAATAGTACTAAAATAATGGAACACAGGGTAGTAAAGTGATGGGGTAACGGTAGTAATATAATGGAAGAGGGTAGTAAAGTGATGGAGCAATGGTAGTAATATAATGGAATAGAGGGTAGTAAAGTGGTGGGGTAATGGTAGTAATATAATGGAATAGAGGGTAATAAAGTGGTTGAGCAATGGAAGTAATATAATGGAATAGAGGGTAATAAAAGTGATGGGGTAATGGTAGTAATATAATGGAATAGAGGGTAATAAAGAGATGGAGTAATGGTAGTAATATATTGGAATAGAGGGTAGTAAATTGATGGGGTAATGGTAGTAATATAATGGAATAGGTGGTCTAGTCAGTGGCATGCTACATATGTATTAATGGTAGGGCCTCTGTGTCAGAGTGGTCTGCTATATATGCATTAATGGTAGGGCCTCTGTGTCAGTGTGCTATAGGCCGTGGTCTACAAAATATGTATTAATGTTAGCGCCTCTGTGTCACAATGGTCTAGTTAGTGGTCTGCTATATATGTGTTAATGGTAGGGTCTCTTTGTCAGAGTCGTCTATGTAGTTGTCTGCTCTATATTTATTAATGGTAGTTCCTCTGTGTCAGAATGGTCTAGGTAGTGGTCTGCTATATATGTATTAATGGTAGGGCCTCTGTGTCAGAGTGGTCTAGGCAGTGGTCTTCTATATATGTATAAATGGTAGGGCCTCTGTGTCAGGGCGATCTAGGTAGGGGTCTGCTATATATGTATTAATGGTAGGGCTTCTGTGTCCGTGTGCCATAGGTAGTGGTCTGCTATATATGTACATGTATTAATGGTAGGGCCTCTGTGTCAGAGTGGTCTAGGTAGTTGTCTGCTCTACATGTATTAATGGTAGTGCCTCTGTGTCAGAATGGTCTAGGTATTGGTCTGCTTTATATGTATTAATGGTAGGGCCTCTGTGTCAGAGTGGTCTAGGTAGGGGTCTGCTATATATGTATTAATGGTAGGGCCTCTGTGTCAGAGTGCTATAGGCAGTGGTCTGCTATATATTTGTATTAATGGTAGGGCCTCTGTGTCAGAGTGGTCTAGGTAGGGGTCTGCTATATATGTATTAATGGTAGGGCCTCTGTGTCAGAGTGCTATAGGCATTGGTCTGCTATATATGTATTAATGGTACGGCCCCTGTGTCAGAGTTGTCTAGGTAGTGGTCTGCTATATATGTATTAATGGTAGGGCCTCTGTGTCAGAGTGGTCTATGCAGTGGTCTTCTATATATATAATAATGGTAGGGCTTCTGTGTCAGAGTGGTCTGCTATATATGTATTAATGGTAGGGCCTCTGTGTCAGAGTGCTCTAGACAGTGGTCTACAATATATATGTATTACTGTTAGGGCCTCTGTGTCACAATGGTCAAGTTTTGGTCTGCTATATATGTGTTAATGGTAGGGCCTCTGTGTCAGAGTAGTCTAGATAGTAGTCTGCTATATATGTATTCATGGTAGGGCCTCTGTGTCAGAGTGCTACAGGCAATAGTCCACTATATATGTATTATTGGTAGGGCGTCTGTGTCGGGGTGGTCTAGGCAGTGGCCTGCTATATGTGTATTAATGGCAGGGCCTCTGTGTCAAAGTGGTCTAGGTAGGGGTCTGCTATATATGTATTAATGGTAGGGCCTCTGTGTCAGAGTGGTCTGATATATATGTATTAATGTTAGGGCCTCTGTGTCAGAGTGGTCTAGCTAGTGGTCTGCTCTATATGTATTAAGGGTAGGTCCTCTGTTTCAGGGTGGGCTACTCAGTGGCCTGCTATATATGTATTAATGGTAGGGCTTCTGTGTCAGTGTGCCATAGGCAGTGGTCTGCTATATATGTATTAATGGTAGGGCCTCTGTGTCAGAGTGGTCTAGTTAGTGGTCTGCTATATATGTATTAATGGTAAGGCCTCTGTGTCAGAGTGGTCTAGTTAGTTGCCTGCTATATATGTATTAATGGTAGGGCCTCTGTGTCAGAGTGCTATAGGCAGTGGTCTGCTATATATGTATTAATGGTACGGCATCTGTGTCAGAGTGGTCTAGGTAGTGGTCTGCTATATATGTAATAATGGTAGGGCCTCTGTATCAGAGTGGTCTAGGTAGTGGTCTGTGTGTCAGAGTGGTCTAGGTAGTGGTCTGCTATATATATGTTAATGGTAGGGCCTCTGTGTCAGAGTGGTCTAGGTAGTGGTCTGATATATATATATTAATGGTAGGGCCTCTGTGTCAGAGTGGTCTAGGTAGGGTTCTACTATATATATGTATTAAGGGTAGCGCCTCTGTATCAGAGTGGTCTAGATAGTGGTCTGCTATATATGTAATGGTAGGGCCTCTGTGTCAGAGTGGTCTAATCAGTGGTTTTCTATATATGTATAAATGGTAGGGCCTCTGTGTCAGGGCGGTCTAGGTAGGGGTCTGCTATATATGTATTAAGGGTTGAGGATCTGTTTAAGGGTGGTCTACTCAGTGGCCTGCTATATATGTATTAATGGTAGGGCTTCTGTGTCAGTGTGCCATAAGCAGTTGTATGCTATATATGTATTAATGGTAGGGCCTCTGTGTCAGAGTGGTCTAGTTAGTGGTCTGCTATATATGTATTAATGGTAGGGCCTCTGTGTCAGAGTGGTCTAGTTAGTGGTCTGCTATATATGTATTAATGGTAGGGCCTCTGTGTCAGAGTGGTCTAGTTAGTGGTCTGCTATATAAGTATTAATGGTAGGGACTCTGAATGGTAGGGCCTCTGTGTCAGAGTGCTATAGGCAGTGGTCTGCTAGGTATGTATTAATGGTACGGCATCTGTGTCAGAGTGGTCTAGTTAGTGGTCTGCTATATATGTATTAATGGTAGGGCCTCTGTGTCAGAGTGGTCTAAGCAATGTTCTTCTTTATATGTATTAATTGTAGGGCATCTGTGTCAGGGTGGTCTAGTTAGTGGTCTGCTATATATGTATTAATGGTAGGGCCTCTGTGTCAGAGTGGTCTAGTTAGTGGTCTGCTATATATGTATTAATGGTAGGGCCTCTGTGTCAGAGTGGTCTAGTTAGTGGTCTGCTATATAAGTATTAATGGTAGGGACTCTGAATGGTAGGGCCTCTGTGTCAGAGTGCTATAGGCAGAGGTCTGCCATATATGTATTAATGGTACGGCCTCTGTGTCAGAGTGGTCTAGTTAGTGGTCTGCTATATATATATTAATGGTAGGGCCTCTGTGTCAGAGTGGTCTAAGCAGTGTTCTTCTTTATATGTATTAATTGTAGGGCATCTGTGTCAGGGTGGTCTAGCTAGTGGTCTGCTCTATATATGTAATGGTAGGGCCTCTGTGTCAGAGTGGTCTAGGCAGTGGTCTTCTATATATGTATAAATGGTAGGGCCTCTGTGTCAGGGCGATCTAGGTAGGGGTCTGCTATATATGAATTAATGGTAGGGCCTCTGTGTCAGAGTGGTCTAGGCAATGGCCTGCTATATATATGAATTAACGGTAGGGCCTCTGTGTCAGAGTGGTCTAGGCAGTGGTCTTCTATATATGTATAAATGGTAGGGCCTCTGTGTCAGGGCGATCTAGGTAGGGGTCTGCTATATATGTATTAATGGTAGGGCTTCTGTGTCCGTGTGCCATAGGCCGTGGTCTGCTATATATGTACATGTATTAATGGTAGGGCCTCTGTGTCAGAGTGGTCTAGGTAGTTGTCTGCTCTACATGTATTAATGGTAGGGCCTCTGTGTCAGAGTGGTCTAGGTAGGGGTCTGCTATATATGTATTAATGGTAGGGCTTCTGTGTCCGTGTGCCATAGGCAGTGGTCTGCTATATATGTACATGTATTAATGGTAGTGCCTCTGTGTCAGAATGGTCTAGGTATTGGTCTGCTTTATATGTATTAATGGTAGGGCCTCTGTGTCAGAGTGCTATAGGCAGTGGTCTGCTATATATTTGTATTAATGGTAGGGCCTCTGTGTCAGAGTGGTCTAGGTAGGGGTCTGCTATATATGTATTAATGGTAGGGCCTCTGTGTCAGAGTGCTATAGGCAGTGGTCTGCTATATATGTATTAATGGTACGGCCCCTGTGTCAGAGTTGTCTAGGTAGTGGTCTGCTATATATGTATTAATGGTAGGGCCTCTGTGTCAGAGTGGTCTATGCAGTGGTCTTCTATATATATAATAATGGCTGGGCGTCTGTGTAAGGGTGGTCTAGGTAGGGGTCTGCTATATATGTATTAATGGTAGGGCCTCTGTGTCAGAGTGGTCTAGTTAGTGGTCTGCTATATATGTATTAATGGTAGGGCCTCTGTGTCAGAGTGGTCTAGTTAGTGGTCTGCTATATATGTATTAATGGTAGGGCCTCTGTGTCAGAGTGGTCTAGTTAGTGGTCTGCTATATAAGTATTAATGGTAGGGACTCTGAATGGTAGGGCCTCTGTGTCAGAGTGCTATAGGCAGTGGTCTGCTAGGTATGTATTAATGGTACGGCATCTGTGTCAGAGTGGTCTAGTTAGTGGTCTGCTATATATGTATTAATGGTAGGGCCTCTGTGTCAGAGTGGTCTAAGCAATGTTCTTCTTTATATGTATTAATTGTAGGGCATCTGTGTCAGGGTGGTCTAGTTAGTGGTCTGCTATATATGTATTAATGGTAGGGCCTCTGTGTCAGAGTGGTCTAGTTAGTGGTCTGCTATATATGTATTAATGGTAGGGCCTCTGTGTCAGAGTGGTCTAGTTAGTGGTCTGCTATATAAGTATTAATGGTAGGGACTCTGAATGGTAGGGCCTCTGTGTCAGAGTGCTATAGGCAGAGGTCTGCCATATATGTATTAATGGTACGGCCTCTGTGTCAGAGTGGTCTAGTTAGTGGTCTGCTATATATATATTAATGGTAGGGCCTCTGTGTCAGAGTGGTCTAAGCAGTGTTCTTCTTTATATGTATTAATTGTAGGGCATCTGTGTCAGGGTGGTCTAGCTAGTGGTCTGCTCTATATATGTAATGGTAGGGCCTCTGTGTCAGAGTGGTCTAGGCAGTGGTCTTCTATATATGTATAAATGGTAGGGCCTCTGTGTCAGGGCGATCTAGGTAGGGGTCTGCTATATATGAATTAATGGTAGGGCCTCTGTGTCAGAGTGGTCTAGGCAATGGCCTGCTATATATATGAATTAACGGTAGGGCCTCTGTGTCAGAGTGGTCTAGGCAGTGGTCTTCTATATATGTATAAATGGTAGGGCCTCTGTGTCAGGGCGATCTAGGTAGGGGTCTGCTATATATGTATTAATGGTAGGGCTTCTGTGTCCGTGTGCCATAGGCCGTGGTCTGCTATATATGTACATGTATTAATGGTAGGGCCTCTGTGTCAGAGTGGTCTAGGTAGTTGTCTGCTCTACATGTATTAATGGTAGGGCCTCTGTGTCAGAGTGGTCTAGGTAGGGGTCTGCTATATATGTATTAATGGTAGGGCTTCTGTGTCCGTGTGCCATAGGCAGTGGTCTGCTATATATGTACATGTATTAATGGTAGTGCCTCTGTGTCAGAATGGTCTAGGTATTGGTCTGCTTTATATGTATTAATGGTAGGGCCTCTGTGTCAGAGTGCTATAGGCAGTGGTCTGCTATATATTTGTATTAATGGTAGGGCCTCTGTGTCAGAGTGGTCTAGGTAGGGGTCTGCTATATATGTATTAATGGTAGGGCCTCTGTGTCAGAGTGCTATAGGCAGTGGTCTGCTATATATGTATTAATGGTACGGCCCCTGTGTCAGAGTTGTCTAGGTAGTGGTCTGCTATATATGTATTAATGGTAGGGCCTCTGTGTCAGAGTGGTCTATGCAGTGGTCTTCTATATATATAATAATGGCTGGGCGTCTGTGTAAGGGTGGTCTAGGTAGGGGTCTGCTATATATGTATTAATGGTAGGGCCTCTGTGTCAGAGTGCTATAGACAGTGGTCTACAATATATATGTATTACTGTTAGGGCCTCTGTGTCACAATGGTCAAGTTTTGGTCTGCTATATATGTGTTAATGGTAGGGCCTCTGTGTCAGAGTAGTCTAGATAGTAGTCTGCTATATATGTATTCATGGTAGGGCCTCTGTGTCAGAGTGCTACAGGCAATAGTCTACTATATATGTATTATTGGTAGAGCGTCTGTGTCAGGGTGGTCTAGGCAGTGGCCTGCTATATGTGTATTAATGGCAGGGCCTCTGTGTCAGAGTGGTCTAGGTAGGGGTCTGCTATATATGTATTAATGGTAGGGCCTCTGTGTCAGAGTGGTCTGATATATATGTATTAATGTTAGGGCCTCTGTGTCAGAGTGGTCTAGCTAGTGGTCTGCTCTATATGTATTAAGGGTAGGGCCTCTGTTTCAGGGTGGGCTACTCAGTGGCCTGCTATATATGTATTAATGGTAGGGCTTCTGTGTCAGTGTGCCATAGGCAGTGGTCTGCTATATATCTATTAATGGTAGGGCCTCTGTGTCAGAGTGGTCTAGTTAGTGGTCTGCTATATATGTATTAATGGTAAGGCCTCTGTATCAGAGTGGTCTAGTTAGTTGCCTGCTATATATGTATTAATGGTAGGGCCTCTGTGTCAGAGTGCTATAGGCAGTGGTCTGCTCTTTATGTATTAATGGTACGGCATCTGTGTCAGAGTGGTCTAGGTAGTGGTCTGCTATATATGTAATAATGGTAGGGCCTCTGTATCAGAGTGGTCTAGGTAGTGGTCTGTGTGTCAGAGTGGTCTAGGTAGTGGTCTGCTATATATATGTTAATGGTAGGGCCTCTGTGTCAGAGTGGTCTAGGTAGTGGTCTGATATATATATATTAATGGTAGGGCCTCTGTGTCAGAGTGGTCTAGGTAGGGTTCTACTATATATATGTATTAAGGGTAGGGCCTCTGTATCAGAGTGGTCTAGATAGTGGTCTGCTATATATGTAATGGTAGGGCCTCTGTGTCAGAGTGGTCTAATCAGTGGCTTTCTATATATGTATAAATGGTAGGGCCTCTGTGTCAGCGCGGTCTAGGTAGGGGTCTGCTATATATGTATTAATGGTAGGGCCTCTGTGTCAGAGTGGTCTAGGCAGTGGTCTGCTATATATGTATTAATAGTAGGGCCTCTGTGGCAGAGTGGTCTAGGCAGTGGTCTGCTATATATGTATTAATTGTAGGGCCTCTGTGTCAGAGTGGTCAGGTAGTGGTCTGCTATATATGTATTAATGGTAGGGAATCTGTGTCAGACTGATCTAGGCAGTGGTCTGCTATATATGTATTAATGGTAGGGCTTCTTTGTCAGAGTGGTCTAGGTAGTTGTCTGCTGTATATGTATTAATGGTAGGGCCTCTGTGTCAGAGTGCTATAGGCAGTGGTCTGCTATGTATATATATTATTGGTAGGGCCTCTGTGTCAGAGTGGTCTAGGAAGTGGTCTGATATATATGTATTAATGTTAGGGCCTCTGTGTCAGTGTGGTCTAGCTAGTGGTCTGCTATATATGTATTAAGGGTTGAGCATCTGTTTAAGGGTGGTCTACTCAGTGGCCTGCTATATATGTATTAATGGTAGGGCTTCTGTGTCAGTGTGCCATAAGCAGTTGTATGCTATATATGTATTAATGGTAGGGCCTCTGTGTCAGAGTGGTCTAGTTAGTGGTCTGCTATATATGTATTAATGGTAGGGCCTCTGTGTCAGAGTGGTCTAGTTAGTGGTCTGCTATATATGTATTAATGGTAGGGCCTCTGTGTCAGAGTGGTCTAGTTAGTGGTCTGCTATATAAGTATTAATGGTAGGGACTCTGAATGGTAGGGCCTCTGTGTCAGAGTGCTATAGGCAGTGGTCTGCTATATATGTATTAATGGTACGGCCTCTGTGTCAGAGTGGTCTAGTTAGTGGTCTGCTATATATGTATTAATGGTAGGGCCTCTGTGTCAGAGTTGTCTAAGCAGTGTTCTTCTTTATATGTATTAATTGTAGGGCATCTGTGTCAGGGTGGTCTAGGTAGGGGCCTGCTATATATGTATTAATGGTAGGGCTTCTGTGTCAGAGTGGTCTAGTTAGTGGTCTGCTATATATGTATTAATGGTAGGGCCTCTGTGTCAGAGTGGTCTAGTTAGTGGTCTGCTATATATGTATTAATGGTAGGGCCTCTGTGTCAGAGTGGTCTAGTTAGTGGTCTGCTATATAAGTATTAATGGTAGGGACTCTGAATGGTAGGGCCTCTGTGTCAGAGTGCTATAGGCAGTGGTCTGCTATATATGTATTAATGGTACGACCTCTGTGTCAGAGTGGTCTAGTTAGTGGTCTGCTATATATGTATTAATGGTAGGGCCTCTGTGTCAGAGTGGTCTAAGCAGTGTTCTTCTTTATATGTATTAATTGTAGGGCATCTGTGTCAGGGTGGTCTAGGTAGGGGCCTGCTATATATGTATTAATGGTAGGGCTTCTGTGTCAGAGTGGTCTAGGTAGTGGTCTGCTATATATGTATTAATGTTCGGGCCTCTGTGTCAGAGTGGTCTAGGCAGTGGTCTGCTATATGTGTATTAATGTTAGGGCCTCTGTGTCAGAGTGGTCTGCTATATATGTATTAATGGTAGGGCCTCTGTGTCAGAGTGCTATAGGCATTGGTCTACAATATATGTATTAATATTAGGGCCTCTGTGTCACAATGGTCTAGTTAGTGGTCTGCTATATACGTGTTAATGGTAGGGCCTCTGTGTCAGAGTAATCTAGGTAGTTGTCTGCTATATATGTATTAATGGTAGGGCCTCTGTGTCAGAGTGCTATAGGCCGTTGTCTGCTATATATATATATTAATAGTAGGGCCTCTGTGTCAGAGTGGTCTAGGTAGTGGTCTGCTATATATGTATTAATTGTAGGGCCTCTGTGTCAGAGTGGTCTAGGTAGTTGTCTACTCTATATGTATTAATGGTAGTTCCTCTGTGTCAGAATTGTCTAGGTAGTGGTCTGCTATATATGTATTAATGGTAGGGCCTCTGTGTATTAATGGTAGTTCCTCTGTGTCAGAATTGTCTAGGTAGTGGTCTGCTATATATGTATTAATGGTAGGGTCTCTGTGTCAGAGTGGTCTAGGTAGTGGTCTGATATATATATATTAATGGTAGGGCCTCTGTGTCAGAGTGGTCTAGGTAGTGGTCTGATATATATATATTAATGGTAGGGCCTCTGTGTCAGAGCGGTCTAGATAGTGGTCTGCTATATATGTAATGGTAGGGCCTCTGTGTCAGAGTTGTCTAATCAGTGGTTTTCTATATATGTATAAATGGTAGGGCCTCTGTGTCAGGGCGGTCTAGGTAGGGGTCTGCTATATATGTATTAATGGTAGGGCCTCTGTGTCAGAGTGGTCTAGGCAGTGGTCTGCTATATATGTATTAATTGTAGGGCCTCTGTGTCAGAGCGGTCTAGGTAGTGGTCTGCTATATATGTATTAATGGTAGGGAATCTGTGTCAGACTGGTCTAGGCAGTGGTCTGCTATATATGTATTAATGGTAGGGCCTCTTTGTCAGAGTGGTCTAGGTAGTTGTCTGCTGTATATGTATTAATGGTAGGGCCTCTGTGTCAGAGTGCTATAGGCAGTGGTCTGCTATGTATATATATTAATGGTAGGGCCTCTGTGTCAGAGTGGTCTAGGAAGTGGTCTGATATATATGTATTAATGTTAGGGCCTCTGTGTCAGTGTGGTCTAGCTAGTGGTCTGCTATATATGTATTAAGGGTTGAGCATCTGTTTAAGGGTGGTCTACTCAGTGGCCTGCTATATATGTATTAATGGTAGGGCTTCTGTGTCAGTGTGCCATAAGCAGTTGTCTGCTATATATGTATTAATGGTAGGGCCTCTGTGTCAGAGTGGTCTAGTTAGTGGTCTGCTATATATGTATTAATGGTAGGGCCTCTGTGTCA
Source organism: Limnoperna fortunei (assembly GCA_944474755.1). Lineage (NCBI taxonomy): Eukaryota > Metazoa > Mollusca > Bivalvia > Mytilida > Modiolidae > Limnoperna > Limnoperna fortunei. The sequence continues at coordinate 4,606,147 of OX104114.1, read as the reverse complement.
GAGTGGTCTAGTTAGTGGTCTGCTATATATGTATTAATGGTAGGGCCTCTGTGTCAGAGTGGTCTAGTTAGTGGTCTGCTATATAAGTATTAATGGTAGGGACTCTGAATGGTAGGGCCTCTGTGTCAGAGTGCTATAGGCAGTGGTCAGCTATATATGTATTAATGGTACGGCCTCTGTGTCAGAGTGGTCTAGTTAGTGGTCTGCTATATATGTATTAATGGTAGGGCCTCTGTGTCAGAGTGGTCTAAGCAGTGTTCTTCTTTATATGTATTAATTGTAGGGCATCTGTGTCAGGGTGGTCTAGGTAGGGGCCTGCTATATATGTATTAATGGTAGGGCTTATGTGTCAGAGTGGTCTAGGTAGTGGTCTGCTATATATGTATTAATGTTCGGGCCTCTGTGTCAGAGTGGTCTAGGCATTGGTCTGCTATATGTGTATTAATGTTAGGGCCTCTGTGTCAGGGTGGTCTAGGCAGTGGCCTGCAATTAATGTATTAATGGTAGGGCCTCTGTGTCAGAGTGGTCTGCTATATATGTATTAATGGTAGGGCCTCTTTGTCAGAGTGGTCTAGGTAGTTGTCTGCTGTATATGTATTAATGGTAGGGCCTCTGTGTCAGAGTGCTATAGGCAGTGGTCTACTATGTATATATATTAATGGTTGGGCCTCTGTGTCAGAGTGGTCTAGGAAGTGGTCTGATATATATGTATTAATGTTAGGGCCTCTGTGTCAGTGTGGTCTAGCTAGCGGTCTGCTATATATGTATTAAGGGTTGAGCATCTGTTTAAGGGTGGTCTACTCAGTGGCCTGCTATATATGTATTAATGGTAGGGCTTCTGTGTCAGTGTGCCATAAGCAGTTGTCTGCTATATATGTATTAATGGTAGGGCCTCTGTGTCAGAGTGGTCTAGTTAGTGGTCTGCTATATATGTATTAATGGTAGGGCCTCTGTGTCAGAGTGGTCTAGTTAGTGGTCTGCTATATATGTATTAATGGTAGGGCCTCTGTGTCAGAGTGGTCTAGTTAGTGGTCTGCTATATAAGTATTAATGGTAGGGACTCTGTATGTTAGGGCCTCTGTGTCAGAGTGCTATAGGCAGTTGTCTGCTATATATGTATTAATGGTACGGCCTCTGTGTCAGAGTGGTCTAGTTAGTGGTCTGCTATATATGTATTAATGGTAGGGCCTCTGTGTCAGAGTGGTCTAAGCAGTGTTCTTCTTTATATGTATTAATTGTAGGGCATCTGTGTCAGGGTGGTCTAGGTAGGGGCCTGCTATATATGTATTAATGGTAGGGCTTCTGTGTCAGAGTGGTCTAAGTAGTGGTCTGCTATATATGTATTAATGTTCGGGACTCTGTGTCAGAGTGGTCTAGGCAGTGGCCTGCTATAAATGTATTAATGGTAGGGCCTCTGTGTCAGAGTGGTCTGCTATATATGTATTAATGGTAAGGCCTCTGTGTCAGAGTGCTATAGGCATTGGTCTACAATATATGTATTAATGTTAGGGCCTCTGTTTCACAATGGTCTAGTTAGTGGTCTGCTATATATGTGTTAATGGTAGGTCCTCTGTGTCAGAGTAGTCTAGGTAGTTGTCTGCTATATATGTATTAATGGTAGTGCCTCTGTGTCAGAGTGCTATAGGCAGTTGTCTGCTATATATATATATTAATAGTAGGGCCTCTGTGTCAGAGTGGTCTAGGTAGTGGTCTGCTATATATGTATTAATTGTAGGGCCTCTGTGTCAGAGTGGTCTAGGTAGTTGTCTGCTCTATATGTATTAATGGTAGTTCCTCTGTGTCAGAATTGTCTAGGTAGTGGTCTGCTATATATGTATTAATGGTAGGGCCTCTGTGTCAGAGTGGTCTAGGTAGTGGTCTGATATATATATATTAATGGTAGGGCCTCTGTGTCAGAGTGGTCTAAGTAGGGTTCTACTATATATATGTATTAAGGGTAGGGCCTCTGTATCAGAGCGGTCTAGATAGTGGTCTGCTATATATGTAATGGTAGGGCCTCTGTGTCAGAGTGGTCTAATCAGTGGTTTTCTATATATGTATAAATGGTAGGGCCTCTTTGTCAGGGCGGTCTAGGTAGGGGTCTGCTATATATGTATTAATGGTAGGGCCTCTGTGTCAGAGTGGTCTAGGCAGTGGTCTGCTATATATGTATTAATTGTAGGGCCTCTGTGTCAGATTGGTCTAGGTAGTGGTCTGCTATATATGTATTAATGGTAGGGAATCTGTGTCAGACTGGTGTAGGCAGTGGTCTGCTATATATGTATTAATGGTAGGGCCTCTTTGTCAGAGTGGTCTAGGTAGTTGTCTGCTGTATATGTATTAATGGTAGGGCCTCTGTGTCAGAGTGCTATAGGCAGTGGCCTGCTATGTATATATATTAATGGTAGGGCCTCTGTGTCAGAGTGGTCTAGGGAGTAGTCTGATATATATGTATTAATGTTAGGGCCTCTGTGTCAGTGTGGTCTAGCTAGTGGTCTGCTATATATGTATTAAGGGTTGAGCATCTGTTTAAGGGTGGTCTACTCAGTGGCCTGCTATATATGTATTAATGGTAGGGCTTCTGTGTCAGTGTGCCATAAGCAGTTGTCTGCTATATATGTATTAATGGTAGGGCCTCTGTGTCAGAGTGGTCTAAGCAGTGTTCTTCTTTATATGTATTAATTGTAGGGCATCTGTGTCAGGGTGGTCTAGGTAGGGGCCTGCTATATATGTATTAATGGTAGGGCTTCTGTGTCAGAGTGGTCTAAGTAGTGGTCTGCTATATATGTATTAATGTTCGGGACTCTGTGTCAGAGTGGTCTAGGCAGTGGCCTGCTATAAATGTATTAATGGTAGGGCCTCTGTGTCAGAGTGGTCTGCTATATATGTATTAATGGTAAGGCCTCTGTGTCAGAGTGCTATAGGCATTGGTCTACAATATATGTATTAATGTTAGGGCCTCTGTTTCACAATGGTCTAGTTAGTGGTCTGCTATATATGTGTTAATGGTAGGTCCTCTGTGTCAGAGTAGTCTAGGTAGTTGTCTGCTATATATGTATTAATGGTAGTGCCTCTGTGTCAGAGTGCTATAGGCAGTTGTCTGCTATATATATATATTAATAGTAGGGCCTCTGTGTCAGAGTGGTCTAGGTAGTGGTCTGCTATATATGTATTAATTGTAGGGCCTCTGTGTCAGAGTGGTCTAGGTAGTTGTCTGCTCTATATGTATTAATGGTAGTTCCTCTGTGTCAGAATTGTCTAGGTAGTGGTCTGCTATATATGTATTAATGGTAGGGCCTCTGTGTCAGAGTGGTCTAGGTAGTGGTCTGATATATATATATTAATGGTAGGGCCTCTGTGTCAGAGTGGTCTAAGTAGGGTTCTACTATATATATGTATTAAGGGTAGGGCCTCTGTATCAGAGCGGTCTAGATAGTGGTCTGCTATATATGTAATGGTAGGGCCTCTGTGTCAGAGTGGTCTAATCAGTGGTTTTCTATATATGTATAAATGGTAGGGCCTCTTTGTCAGGGCGGTCTAGGTAGGGGTCTGCTATATATGTATTAATGGTAGGGCCTCTGTGTCAGAGTGGTCTAGGCAGTGGTCTGCTATATATGTATTAATTGTAGGGCCTCTGTGTCAGATTGGTCTAGGTAGTGGTCTGCTATATATGTATTAATGGTAGGGAATCTGTGTCAGACTGGTGTAGGCAGTGGTCTGCTATATATGTATTAATGGTAGGGCCTCTTTGTCAGAGTGGTCTAGGTAGTTGTCTGCTGTATATGTATTAATGGTAGGGCCTCTGTGTCAGAGTGCTATAGGCAGTGGCCTGCTATGTATATATATTAATGGTAGGGCCTCTGTGTCAGAGTGGTCTAGGGAGTAGTCTGATATATATGTATTAATGTTAGGGCCTCTGTGTCAGTGTGGTCTAGCTAGTGGTCTGCTATATATGTATTAAGGGTTGAGCATCTGTTTAAGGGTGGTCTACTCAGTGGCCTGCTATATATGTATTAATGGTAGGGCTTCTGTGTCAGTGTGCCATAAGCAGTTGTCTGCTATATATGTATTAATGGTAGGGCCTCTGTGTCAGAGTGGTCTAAGCAGTGTTCTTCTTTATATGTATTAATTGTAGGGCATCTGTGTCAGGGTGGTCTAGGTAGGGGCCTGCTATATATGTATTAATGGTAGGGCTTATGTGTCAGAGTGGTCTAGGTAGTGGTCTGCTATATATGTATTAATGTTCGGGACTCTGTGTCAGAGTGGTCTAGGCAGTGGTCTGCTATATGTGTATTAATGTTAGGGCCTCTGTTTCAGGGTGGTCTAGGCAGTGGCCTGCTATAAATGTATTAATGGTAGGGCCTCTGTGTCAGAGTGGTCTGCTATATATGTATTAATGGTAGGGCCTCTGTGACAGAGTGCTATAGGCATTGGTCTACAATATATGTATTAATGTTAGAGCCTCTGTGTCACAATGGTCTAGTTAGTGGTCTGCTATATATGTGTTAATGGTAGGGCCTCTGTGTCAGAGTAGTCTAGGTAGTTGTCTGCTATATATGTATTAATGGTAGGGCCTCTGTGTCAGAGTGCTATAGGCAGTTGTCTGCTATATATATATATATTAATAGTAGGGCCTCTGTGTCAGAGTGGTCTAGGTAGTGGTCTGCTATATATGTATTAATTGTAGGGCCTCTGTGTCAGAGTGGTCTAGGTAGTTGTCTGCTCTATATGTATTAATGGTAGTTCCTCTGTGTCAGAATTGTCTAGGTAGTGGTCTGCTATATATGTATTAATGGTAGGGCCTCTGTGTCAGAGTGGTCTAGGTAGTGGTCTGATATATATATATTAATGGTAGGGCCTCTGTGTCAGAGTGGTCTAGGTAGGGTTCTACTATATATATGTATTAATGGTAGGGCCTCTGTGTCAGAGTGGTCTAGGCAGTGGTCTGCTATATATGTATTAATTGTAGGGCATCTGTGTCAGAGTGGTCTAGGTAGTGGTCTGCTATATATGTATTAATGGTAGGGAATCTGTCAGACTGGTCTAGGCAGTGGTCTGCTATATATGTATTAATGGTAGGGCCTCTGTGTCAGAGTGCTATAGGCAGTGGTCTGCTATGTATATATATTAATGGTAGGGCCTCTGTGTCAGAGTGGTCTAGGAAGTGGTCTGATATATATGTATTAATGTTAGGGCCTCTGTGTCAGTGTGGTCTAGCTAGTGGTCTGCTATATATGTATTAAGGGTTGAGCATCTGTTTAAGGGTGGTCTACTCAGTGGCCTGCTATATATGTATTAATGGTAGGGCTTCTGTGTCAGTGTGCCATAAGCAGTTGTCTGCTATATATGTATTAATGGTAGGGCCTCTGTGTCAGAGTGGTCTAGTTAGTGGTCTGCTATATATGTATTAATGGTAGGGCCTCTGTGTCAGAGTGGTCTAGTTAGTGGTCTGCTATATATGTATTAATAGTAGGGCCTCTGTGTCAGAGTGGTCTACTCAGTGGTCTGCTATATATGTATTAATTGTAGGGCCTCTGTGTCAGAGTGGTCTAGGTAGTGGTCTGCTATATATGTATTAATGGTAGGGAATCTGTGTCAGACTGGTCTAGGCAGTGGTCTGCTATATATGTATTAATGGTAGGGCCTCTTTGTCAGAGTGGTCTAGGTAGTTGTCTGCTGTATATGTATTAATGGTAGGGCCTCTGTGTCAGAGTGCTATAGGCAGTGGTCTGCTATGTATATATATTAATGGTAGGGCCTCTGTGTCAGAGTGGTCTAGGAAGTGGTCTGATATATATGTATTAATGTTAGGGCCTCTGTGTCAGTGTGGTCTAGCTAGTGGTCTGCTATATATGTATTAAGGGTTGAGCATCTGTTTAAGGGTGGTCTACTCAGTGGCCTGCTATATATGTATTAATGGTAGGGCTTCTGTGTCAGTGTGCCATAAGCAGTTGTCTGCTATATATGTATTAATGGTAGGGCCTCTGTGTCAGAGTGGTCTAGTTAGTGGTCTGCTATATATGTATTAATGGTAGGGCCTCTGTGTCAGAGTGGTCTAGTTAGTGGTCTGCTATATATGTATTAATGGTAGGGCCTCTGTGTCAGAGTGGTCTAGTTAGTGGTCTGCTATATAAGTATTAATGGTAGGGACTCTGAATGGTAGGGCCTCTGTGTCAGAGTGGTCTAGTTAGTGGTCTGCTATATATGTATTAATGGTAGGGCCTCTGTGTCAGAGTGGTCTAAGCAGTGTTCTTCTTTATATGTATTAATTGTAGGGCATCTGTGTCAGGGTGGTCTAGGTAGGGGCCTGCTATATATATATTAATGGTAGGGCTTCTGTGTCAGAATGGTCTAGGTATTGGTCTGCTTTATATGTATTAATGGTAGGGCCTCTGTGTCAGAGTGGTCTAGGTAGGGGTCTGCTATATATGTATTAATGGTAGGGCCTCTGTGTCAGAGTGCGATAGGCAGTGGTCTGCTATATATTTGTATTAATGGTAGGGCCTCTGTGTCAGAGTGGTCTAGGTAGGGGTCTGCTATATATGTATTAATGGTAGGGCCTCTGTGTCAGAGTGCTATAGGCAGTGGTCTGCTATATATGTATTAATGGTACGGCCCCTGTGTCAGAATTGTCTAGGTAGTGGTCTGCTATATATGTATTAATGGTAGGGCCTCTGTGTCAGAGTGGTCTAGGCAGTGGTCTGCTATATATTTGTATTAATGGTAGGGCTTCTGTGTCAGAGTGGTCTGCTATATATGTATTAATGGTAGGGCCTCTGTGTCAGAGTGCTATAGACAGTGGTCTACAATATATATGTATTACTGTTAGGGCCTCTGTGTCACAATGGTCAAGTTTTGGTCTGCTATATATGTGTTAATGGTAGGGCCTCTGTGTCAGAGTAGTCTAGATAGTAGTCTGCTATATATGTATTCATGGTAGGGCCTCTGTGTCAGAGTGCTACAGGCAGTAGTCTACTATATATTTATTATTGGTAGGGCGTCTGTGTCAGGGTGGTCTAGGCAGTGGCCTGCTATATGTGTATTAATGGCAGGGCCTCTGTGTCAGAGTGGTCTAGGTAGGGGTCTGCTATATATGTATTAATGGTAGGGCCTCTGTGTCAGAGTGGTCTAGGTAGTGGTCTGATATATATGTATTAATGTTAGGGCCTCTGTGTCAGAGTGGTCTAGGTAGTGGTCTGCTCTATATGTATTAAGGGTAGGGCCTCTGTTTCAGGGTGGGCTACTCAGTGGCCTGCTATATATGTATTAATGGTAGGGCTTCTGTGTCAGTGTGCCATAGGCAGTGGTCTGCTATATATGTATTAATGGTAGGGCCTCTGTGTCAGAGTGGTCTAGTTAGTGGTCTGCTATATATGTATTAATGGTAAGGCCTCTGTGTCAGAGTGGTCTAGTTAGTTGCCTGCTATATATGTATTAATGGTAGGGCCTCTGTGTCAGAGTGCTATAGGCAGTGGTCTGCTATATATGTATTAATGGTACGTCATCTGTGTCAGAGTGGTCAGTTGTGGTCTGCTATATATGTAATAATGGTAGGGCCTCTGTATCAGAGTGGTCTAGGTAGTGGTCTGATATTTATTTATTAATGGTAGGGCCTCTGTGTCAGAGTGGTCTAGGTAGGGTTCTACTATATATATGTATTAAGGGTAGGGCCTCTGTATCAGAGTGGTCTAGATAGTGGTCTGCTATATATGTAATGGTAGGGCCTCTGTGTCAGAGTGGTCTAATCAGTGGTTTTCTATATATGTATAAATGGTAGGGCCTCTGTGTCAGGGCGGTCTAGGTAGGGGTCTGCTATATATGTATTAATGGTAGGGCCTCTGTGTCAGAGTGGTCTAGGCAGTTGTCTGCTATATATGTATTAATAGTAGGGCCTCTGTGTCAGAGTGGTCTAGGCAGTGGTCTGCTATATATGTATTAATTGTAGGGCCTCTGTGTCAGAGTGGTCTAGCCAGTGGTCTGCTATATATGTAATGGTAGGGCCTCTGTGTCAGAATGGTCTAGGTAGTGGTCTGCTCATATGTATTAAGTGTAGGGCCTCTGTGTCGGAGTGGTGTAGGCAGTGGTCTTCTATATATGTATAAATGGTAGGGCCTATGTGTCAGAGTGGTCTAGGCAGTGATCTGCTATATATGTATTAATGGTAGGGCCTCTGTGTCAGAGTGGTCTAGTCAGTGGTCTTCTATATATGTATTAATGGTAGGGCCTCTGTGTCAGAGTGGTCTAGGCAGTGATCTGCTATATATGTATTAATGGTAGGGCCTCTGTGTCAGAGTGGTCTAGTCAGTGGTCTGCTATATATGTATTAATGGTAGGGCCTCTGTGTCAGAATGGTCTAGGTAGTGGTCTGCTCATATGTATTAAGTGTAGTGCCTCTGTGTCAGAGTGGTCTAGGTAGGGGTCTGCTATATATGTATTAAGGGTAGGGCCTCTTTGTCAGGGTGGTCTACGCAGTGGCCTGCTATATATGTATTAATGGTCATAGGCAGGGGTCTGCTATATATGTATTAATGGTAGGGCCTCTGTGTCAGAGTAGTCTAGGTATGGGTCTGCTATATATGTATTAAGGGTAGGGACTCTGTGTAAGGGTGGTCTACGCAGTGGCCTGCTATATATGTATTAATGGTAGGGCCTCTGTGTCAGAGAGCCATAGGCAGTGGTCTGCTATATATGTATTAATGGTAGGACCTCTGTGTCAGAGTGGTCTGCAATATATGTATTAATGGTAGGGCCTCTGTGTCAGAGTTGCCTGCTATATATGTATTAATGGTATGGCCTCTGTGTCAGAGTGCAATAGGCAGTGGTCTGCTATATATGTATTAATGGTACGGCCTCTATGTCATAGTGGTCTAGGTAGTGATCTGCTATATATGTATTAATGGTAGGGCCTCTGTGTCAGATTGGTCTAGGCAGTGGTCTTATATATATGTATTAATGGTAGGGCGTCTGTGTCAGGGTGGTCTAGGTAGGGGTCTGCTATATATGTATTAATGGTAGGGCTTCTGTGTCAGAGTGGTCTAGGAAGTGTCTGCTATATATGTATTAATGGTAGGGCCTCTGTGTCAGAGTGGTCTAGGCAGTGGTCTGCTATATATGTATTAATGGTAGGGCCTCTGTGTAAGGGTGGTCTAGGCAGTGGCCTGCTATATATGTATTAATGATAGGACCTCTGTGTCAGAGTGGGCTGCTGTATATGTATTACTGGTACGGCCTCTGTGTCAGAGTGCTATAGGCAGTGGTCTACAATATATGTATTAATGTTAGGGCCTCTATGTCACAATGGTCTAGTTAGTGGTATGCTATATTTGTGTTAATAGTAGGGCCTCTGTGTCAGAGTAGTCTAGGTAGTGGTCTGCTATATGGTAGGGCCTCTGTGTCAGTGCTATAGGCAGTAGTCTGCTATATATATATTAATGGTAGGGCCTCTGTTTCAGAATGGTCTAGGCAGTGGTCTCCTATATATGTATTAATGGTAGGGCCTCTGTGTCAGAGTGGTCTTCTATATATGTATTAATGGTAGGGCCTCTGTTTCAGAGTGGTCTAGGTAGTGGTCTGCTATATATGTAATAATGGTAGGGCATCTGTGTCAGAGTGGTCTGCTATATATGTATTAATGGTAGGGCCTCTGTGTCAGAGTGGTCTAGGTAGTGGTCTGATATATATGTATTAATGGTAGGGCCTCTGTGTCAGAGTGGTCTAGGTAGGGGTCTACTATATATGTATTAATTGTAGGGCCTCTGTGTCAGAGTGGTCTAGCTAGTGGTGTGCTATATATGTAATGGTACGGCCTCTGTGTCAGAGTGGTCTAGGCAGTGGTCTTCTATATATGTATAAATGGTAGGGCCTCTGTGTCAGGGCGGTCTAGGTAGGGGTCTGCTATATATGTATTAATGGTAGGGCCTCTGTGTCAGTGTGGTCTAGGCAGTGGTCTGCTATATATGCATTAATGGTAGGGCCTCTGTGTCAGAGTGGTCTAGGCAGTGGTCTGCTATATATGTATTAATGGTAGGGCCTCTGTGTCAGGGCGGTCTAGGTAGGGGTCTGCTATATATGTATTAATGGTAGGGCCTCTGTGTCAGAGTGTATCATGTATCAATCCACTACCATGCAGCAGCATCACATTGTATACATGCCATCATGTATCAATCCACTACCACACAGCAGCATCACATTGTATACATGCCATCATGTAGCAATCCACTGCCATACAGCAGCATCACATTGTATACATGTCATCATGTAGCAATCTACTAGCACACAGCAGCATCACATTGTATGCATGACATCATGTAGCAATCCACTACCATACATCAGCATCTCATTGTATACATGTCGTCATGTTCCAATCCACTACCACACAGCAGCATCAGATTGCATCATGTCGTCATGATGCAATCCACTACCACACAGCAGCATCACATTGTATGCATGACATCATGTAGCAATCCACTACCATACAGCAGCATCACATTGTATACATGTCATCATGTAGCAATCCATTACCACACATCAGCATCACATTGTATACATGACATCATGTAGCAATCCACTACCACACAGCAGCATCACATTGTATACATGAAATCATGTAGCAATCCACTGCCATACAGCAGCATAACATTGTATACATGCCATCATGTATCAATCCACTACCACAAAGCAGCATCACATGGTATACATGCCATCATGTAGCAATCCACTACCATACAGCAGCATCACATTGTATACATGCCATCATGTAGCATATCCACTACCACACAGCAGCATCATATTGTATACATGTCATCATGTAGCAATCCAGTACCACACAGCAGCATCACATTGTATACATGACATGTAGCAATCCACTACCATACAGCAGCATCACATTGTATACATGACATCATGTAGCAATCCACTACCATACAGCAGCATCACATTGTTTACATGACATCATGTAGCAATTCACTACCACACAGCAGTATCATGTTGTATACATGTTGTCATGTAGCAATCCACTACCACACAGCAGCATCACATTGTATACAGGCCATCATGTAGCAATCCACTACCACACAGCAGCATCACATTGTTTGCATGACATCATGTAGCAATCCACTACCATACATCAGCATATCATGGTATACATGTCGTCATGTACCAATCCACTACCACACAGCAGCATCAGATTGCATCATGTCGTCATGATGCAATCCACTACCACACAGCAGCATCACATTGTATGCATGACATCATGTAGCAATCCACTACCACACAGCAGCATCACATTGTTTGCATGACATCATGTAGCAATCCACTACCATACATCAGCATATCATGGTATACATGTCGTCATGTAGCAATCCACTTCCACACAGCAGGATCACATGGTATAAACATGTCATCATGAGGCAATCCACTATCACACAGCAGCATCACATTGTATACAAGCCATCATGTAGCAATCCACTACCACACAGAAACATCACATTGTATACATGTTGTCATGTAGCAATCCCCTACCACACATCAGCATCAAATTGTATACATGTCATCATGTAGCAATCCACTACCACACAGCAGCATCACATTGCATATATGTTGTCATGTAGCAATACACTACCACACAGCAGCATCACATTGTATACATGACATCATGTAGCAATCCACTACCATACAGCAGCATAACATTGTATACATGTCATCATGTAGCAATTTATTACCACACATCAGCATCACATTGTATACATGACATCATGTAGCAATCCACTACCACACAGCAGCATCACATTGTATACATGAAATCATGTAGCAATCCACTGCCATACAGCAGCATAACATTGTATACATGCCATCATGTATCAATCCACTACCATACAGCAGCATCACATTGTATACATGCCATCATGTATCAATCCACTACCACAAAGCAGCATCACATTGTATACATGCCATCATGTAGCAATCCACTGCCATACAGCAGCATCACATTGTTTAAATGCCATCATGTAGCATATCCACTACCACACAGCAGCATCATATTGTATACATGTCATCATGTAGCAATCCATTACCACACAGCAGCATCACATTGTATACATGACATGTAGCAATCCACTACCATACAGCAGCATCACATTGTATACATGACATCATGTAGCAATCCACTACCATACATATCAGCATCACATTGTATACATGACATCATGTAGCAATTCACTACCACACAGCAGTATAATGTTGTATACATGTTGTCATGTAGCAATCCACTACCACACAGCATCATCACATTGTATACAGGCCATCATGTAGCAATCCACTACCACACAGCATCATCACATTGTATACATGTCATCATGTAGCAATCGACTACCACACAGCAGCATCACATTGTATAAATATCATCATGTAGCAATCCACTTCCACACAGCAGGATCACATGGTATAAACATGTCATCATGAGGCAATCCACTATCACACAGCAGCATCACATTGTATACAAGCCATCATGTAGCAATCCACTACCACACAGAAACATCACATTGTATACATGTTGTCATGTAGCAATCCCCTACCACACAGCAGCATCAAATTGTATACATGTCATCATGTAGCAATCCACTACCACACAGCAGCATCACATTGCATATATGTTGTCATGTAGCAATACACTACCACACAGCAGCATCACATTGTATACATGTCGTCATGTAGCAATCCACTACCACACAGCAGTATCACATTGTATACATGCCATCATGTAGCAATCCACTACCACACAGTAGCATCACTTTGTATACATGACATAATGTAGCAATCCACTACCACACTGCAGCATCACAATGTATACATGTCATCATGTAGCAATCCACTACCACACATCAGCATCACATTGTATACATGTCATCATGTAGCAATCGACTACCACACAGCAGCAGCACATTGTATAAATATCATCATGTAGCAATCCACTTCCACACAGCAGGATCACATGGTATAAACATGTCATCATGAGGCAATCCACTATCACACAGCAGCATCACATTGTATACAAGCCATCATGTAGCAATCCACTACCACACAGAAACATCACATTGTATACATGTTGTCATGTAGCAATCCCCTACCACACAGCAGCATCAAATTGTATACATGTCATCATGTAGCAATCCACTACCACACAGCAGCATCACATTGCATATATGTTGTCATGTAGCAATACACTACCACACAGCAGCATCACATTGTATACATGTCGTCATGTAGCAATCCACTACCACACAGCAGTATCACATTGTATACATGCCATCATGTAGCAATCCACTACCACAGAGTAGCATCACTTTGTATACATGACATAATGTAGCAATCCACTACCACACTGCAGCATCACAATGTATACATGTCATCATGTAGCAATCCACTACCACACATCAGCATCACATTGTATACATGTCATCATGTAGCAATCCACTACCACACAGCAGCATCAGATTGTATACATGACATGTAGCAATCCACTACCACACAGCAGCATCACATTGTATACATGACATCATGTAGCATATCCACTACCACACAGCAGCATCACATTGTATACATGACATCATGTAGCAATCCACTACCATACAGCAGCATCACATTGTATACATGACATCATGTAGCAGTCCACTACCATACAGCAGCATCACATTGTATACATGACATCATGTAGCAATCCACTACCACACAGCAGCATCACATTGTATACATGAAATCATGTAGCAGTCCACTACCATACAGCAGCATCACATTGTATACATGACATCATGTAGCAATCCACTACCACACAACTGCATCACATTGTATAGATGACATCATGTAGTAATCCATTACCCCACAGCAGCATAACATGTATACATGACATCATGTAGCAATCCACTACCACACAACAGCATCACATTGTATACATGCCATCAGATAGTAATCCATTACTCCACAGAAGCATCAATATCAATAAAGTGCTTATATCTTTGGTGACAGGAAATGCTACCCTGGTTTTTCGAATGTACTAACTTTTGAAGATTTTAGCCCCATGGGTACTTATTGGGAAATCCATGCACGTTCGTTACCTATACTATTAATGTACTTATACTTTAGCATTCAAGATGTTTGTATTTTTCATTTCCATTTTGAATGAAAGAGTGATATTAATTATTCTTCATTCAAAATGGAAGCCATCTTGGATGACTAAAAAAAATTCTTTGAAAAAGCTGTTCTAATAGTGGAAAGGAATGCATTGAATGGATGTTGTCAGATCTTTACAGTGAAAATAACGAGGGAGCAAGTGAAAGATTTAATTAGATTGTCCTGTATCAAGTATAAAATGGTGTACATTTTCACTACAAACTACCTTCAAAACACTTTCAGATTCCACAGGATTTAAGTTTGTCACTATTATCTTGAAACTTGTTATTGTGTTTTGTTACTTGCTGATTGTACAACTTAGCTATAATTATATTGAACATGCATGAGTTGTCATATATTCATTGACATTTAGACTACTTTACTTAAGCAAAAGGAAGGTACAACTTTTACTGATACACTACTAATATGACTTAGAATGAGACAAAGACAAACAGGTGTGGATAGAAGTACATGTATGTATTTTGTAATGCCTTTTTGACACTAATTTTAGTAGATGGAATAATTGTTAACATGATAACAATAAAATTGATTAGAATGTAGTTTATTCTTCAACAAATGTTTATTATTTAAATAATTAATCCTTAGTAGATATTGATTTCATTTATGTATATTTTATAGCTAAAGCAAACGAAAGACATGATCCTATCATGTTAAATGAAGATTGACTGTGAAGAAGAAGACAGCAGTAACAGTGGTACATATTTTTTACTACAATATTTAGAGAACATTTTTCACACTTAACTCATAATTTTTACCCATTTGGACTGTTTACAGATTTTGGAGCTTACCAATACTCAAGATTGTTTTTGGTTGGTATGAATGCTGTTTAACGCCATTTAGCAATTTTTGTGTGGCGGGGTATTATGTGATACCCTCCGTATGGATATGAGTGTCCATCGTCGAGCCGTGCCTTGGTCCAACTGTCCATGCCTCGGTGGTTTCCAGATGATAACTTGAAAACGCTGTTGACTTAAAAAAGCATCAACAGATTGTATGTTTTAAACTTAAACACAGCTATTAAATGCCATAAAATGAAGATCAAGTTTCGATTTTCAGCACAATCCAATTTGTAGTTTTTGACTGAGGCCAATTCAAGTTTTTTTTTGGTCAACAGTTAGTGGTTTCCAGGTGATAACTTGAACATGCGTCAACATATTTTGTTTAAACTTCGCACAGCTGTTAAGTACTATAAAATAAAGATCAGGTTGAATTTTCAGACAATTCCATTTGTAGTTTGAGTTGTGCCAATTTGAAATAATTTTTATTGGTCCCGGGTCTAGGAAAAATTGTCTTCCGAGATGGACTGTTATCATGCTCAGCTGTTCCTGTAGGCTGATTTCTAATTCAATAAAATGTGCTCATGAATATTAAAAACAATGCAGCATGGCGGGGTATTATTTAATGTCCCATTAAATGCCGTAATTTTCAGCTTTATCATGGAGTCTAGTATTTATTAGCGAAGGAAGCCGGAGTACCCAGAGAAAACTCTGACCTTTGGTAGGAAAACTGACAATCCTTGTCAATTAGATTGTAGTCGAGTGCACCCTGCCTGCAGTGAGAATCGAACCCACAATCTTAGTGTTGACAGACCACGGGATCAATAGCAGACAAACTCCCTTAACTACTCGTCCACCAAGGCCCTCCAGTACTGGAGATTATTGTGTGCTATTGCCAACATCGGACAACAAATAAATTTAACTTTTATTTCAATGAATTATCTGCAATATATTATTTGTATCATATGTTGCAATAATTTCTTTCATTTCCTTTAGGGCTATTCCAGAAAAAATGTCTCCTGACACACTTGAAATTAAGGAGTACCACCAATAGATTTAAATTAAAATTTAACCCCCACCTACAATTTTCCTATATCAAATTATTATTATTTTATTTTTTTGACACCCGACCAAACAAATTTCAATATTCAATTTTACCCCCACCTACACATTATTTTATCGACAGCTAAATGCGTCGACTATCTTTTTTTAAAGATAGTACTTGTTTACTCTTCGCACGTGTCTGTTGCAAATAATCATCGAGGCTTGAATATGATTTATAAAAGCATAGCAATTTCATACCTTTTTGTTCAAGATATGCAACTAAACATTTCAAGCTTTCTTTGAATGCGTCTGGTATAACTGCATTGTCAAAGCCATGTTGACTATACAGCTGTAAACATTCGATACCAGGTTTTAAGAAGTGCTTTGAAATTTATACAGTAGTCGCGAGAATCCATTGCCTTAAACTGTACTGTTGCCGAAGAAAAACTAACATTGTCAGAGCCATTTACATATTTAAATATTTTTGCGTACAAATCATACTGTTCATGAACGTGTTCATCTACACTGTTGACAAATTCTGTGACAATTGCACGCGCCATTTCAGTACTCTCAGAATGGGAGTCCCTAATGGGGTCATTATCCTATTCAATGAATGAATTTCCCTTGAATGTCGGATGAAAAAATAGTCCCAATTTTCTCTTTTGCTTCTGCTTTTGCTTATAACTGGTATTGCTTAAGAGTTGGATATTTTGAAAGGTATGGCATTACTGTAGAAGAAGAATATATTTTTTTCCAGTCAATGTCTTTGCAGTGGAAGCACTTCCTAACGTGTGTAATGTGGTACAATGTGACCACAACATTGAAATGAAAGTAAAAAAACCATTCTTAAGCTTTAAGGTAAAATTCCGGAAAAAAGTTCGTGGTCACGAATATACTTTTGTCTCCATTTTTATGTAATTTAGCATTATATGTGTAATGCCCCATATATGAAATTTTAAGTGAAAGAAAGATTTTTTTTAATAAAAAATTTTGATGTCTCGCCCGTTCGGTTACTTTTGCACAGGCCATCCCAAATGGATAATGACCTCTGTAAGAGCAAAATTTACAAATTGGTCAAATACACAAATCCCACTTGTCAGGTACTTTTTATGAAAGGGTACCAGAACTAATTATAGGAAAACATCTTTTCTGCAAAATATATCTTCAGGTTTTATAGTTATAGTCTGTTTCATTATCTGCAGTGAAATTTGACTTTTTTGGCCTATGGTATCATGAAAAGTGATTATTTTTGCAAAAAGCACACTGTTAACAATTCTATAGAGTACAGCAAGGTAGAACCCAAGGTGACAAGAAATACAAATGTATTATTGGTATTAAATAATACCTTTCAGACCAAAAATTGATTAAAAAAGGTAAACAATGATCCTATTTCATGTGCCAACACTTATTGCTAGACAGAAACATGTAACATACCTTGAAGATTTTAACTAAAGATTAAATGTATTCATTTTGTTTCTTAAAAGAAGGTTATACAGCAGTATTTTAATCAATATGTAGTGTTTATTCATTCCTCTGGCCTCTAGGTAATTATTTGGCATGGGTAGGCATCATTTGGAATGTGCCGTTTTAATGTAAAGTCTGTGAATCTAGTATGCTTTTGGGTACTTTGAATCAATCAGTCTAGTCAGTTGCTATGTTTTCTACTTTTTCAGTGACTTGGCATGCAAAAAGGACTGAAAAGATGCCAATGAGTCTTTTTGTATAAAAATTATATTTCAGTTTTCTTAAAACTAGTCATATTTCTATTTTGTGCATAGTTTAATTAAAGTCTAAGCTACAGAAAAGAGACCTCTGCTTCTCAACCTGAATTCCATTGTGGTGTATTTCTACTTAATAAGTTCATTTATATACTCATTACAGCTAAGAAAAGCTTTTTTAGTCAGTTTTTTTCTTTTCTATAGAAAAATGTTAATTTTTATATCATACCGTCATAGCAACAGAATCGACTGTTTTCAACCCCCCCTATATTCAAATGAACTCTCACTTGATAAAAAGTTGCTTTTATCAGATGTGTTTCTGCTTATTTGGTAACTATTACACATGTACTGTCATAAAAAGGTGATATTTTGACTGTTGTGCCAAAATTGTTGAACAGAAGAAAACAATTATACCTTAACTGTCCTTATCAGTTAAAAATCGCTAAACAAGGATTCACCACATCTTTGGAAACTGTCATAATTTTTATTTGTGTAGCAATATATTCAAACTGCATGCTTATTTTATTTACAGAATCATTAAATAACATAAACAAAAATTTTGGTGGAAATCCGGAACTGTTGGCTTTGCTTAAATGTAAGAGCAAAATTTACAAATTGGTCAAATACACAAATCCCACTTGTCAGGTACTTTTTATGAAAGGGTACCAGAACTAATTATAGGAAAACATCTTTTCTGCAAAATATAGCTTCAGGTTTTATAGTTATAGTCTGTTTCCATTATCTGCAGTGAAATTTGACTTTTTTGGCCTATGGTATCATGAAAAGTGATTTTTTTTGCAAAAAGCACACTGTTAACAATTCTATAGAGTACAGTAAGGTAGAACCCAAGGTGACAAGAAATAAAAATGTATTATTGGTATTAAATAATACCTTTCAGACCAAAAATTGATTAAAAAAGGTAAACATTGATCCTATTTCATGTGCCAACACTTATTGCTAGACAGAAACATGTATCATACCTTGCAGATTTTAACTAAAGATTAAATGTATTCATTTTGTTTCTTAAAAGAAGGTTATACAGCAGTATTTTAATCAATATGTAGTGTTTAATCATTCCTCTGGCCTCTAGGTAATTATTTGGCATGGGTAGGCATCATTTGGAATGTGCCGTTTTAATGTAAAGTCTGTGAATCTAGTATGCTTTTGGGTACTTTGAATCAATCAGTCTAGTCAGTTGCTATGTTTTCTACTTTTTCAGTGACTTGGCATGCAAAAAGGACTGAAAAGATGCCAATGAGTCTTTTTGTATAAAAATTATATTTCAGTTTTCTTAAAACTAGTCATATTTCTATTTTGTGCATAGTTTAATTAAAGTCTAAGCTACAGAAAAGAGACCTCTGCTTCTCAACCTGAATTCCATTGTGGTGTATTTCTACTTAATAAGTTCATTTATATACTCATTACAGCTAAGAAAAGCTTTTTTAGTCAGTTTTTTTCTTTTCTATAGAAAAATGTTAATTTTTATATCATACCGTCATAGCAACAGAATCGACTGTTTTCAACCCCCCCTATATTCAAATGAACTCTCACTTGATAAAAAGTTGCTTTTATCAGATGTGTTTCTGCTTATTTGGTAACTATTACACCTGTACTGTCATAAAAAGGTGATATTTTGACTGTTGTGCCAAAATTGTTGAACAGAAGAAAACAATTATACCTTAACTGTCCTTATCAGTTAAAAATCGCTAAACAAGGATTCACCACATCTTTGGAAACTGTCATAATTTTTATTTGTGTAGCAATATATTCAAACTGCATGCTTATTTTATTTACAGAATCATTAAATAACATAAACAAAAATTTTGGTGGAAATCCGGAACTGTTGGCTTTGCTTAAATGTAAGAGCAAAATTTACAAATTGGTCAAATACACAAATCCCACTTGTCAGGTACTTTTTATGAAAGGGTACCAGAACTAATTATAGGAAAACATCTTTTCTGCAAAATATATCTTCAGGTTTTATAGTTATAGTCTGTTTCCATTATCTGCAGTGAAATTTGACTTTTTTGGCCTATGGTATCATGAAAAGTGATTTTTTTTGCAAAAAGCACACTGTTAACAATTCTATAGAGTACAGTAAGGTAGAACCCAAGGTGACAAGAAATAAAAATGTATTATTGGTATTAAATAATACCTTTCAGACCAAAAATTGATTAAAAAAGGTAAACATTGATCCTATTTCATGTGCCAACACTTATTGCTAGACAGAAACATGTATCATACCTTGAAGATTTTAACTAAAGATTAAATGTATTCATTTTGTTTCTTAAAAGAAGGTTATACAGCAGTATTTTAATCAATATGTAGTGTTTATTCCTTCCTCTCTCCTCTAGGTAATTATTTGGCATGGGTAGGCATCATTTGGAATGTGCCGTTTTAATGTAAAGTCTGTGAATCTAGTATGCTTTTGGGTACTTTGAATCAATCAGTCTAGTCAGTTGCTATGTTTTCTACTTTTTCAGTGACTTGGCATGCAAAAAGGACTGAAAAGATGCCAATGAGTCTTTTTGTATAAAAATTATATTTCAGTTTTCTTAAAACTAGTCATATTTCTATTTTGTGCATAGTTTAATTAAAGTCTAAGCTACAGAAAAGAGACCTCTGCTTCTCAACCTGAATTCCATTGTGGTGTATTTCTACTTAATAAGTTCATTTATATACTCATTACAGCTAAGAAAAGCTTTTTTAGTCAGTTTTTTTCTTTTCTATAGAAAAATGTTAATTTTTATATCATACCATCATAGCAACAGAATCGACTGTTTTCAAATGAACTCTCACTTGATAAAAAGTTGCTTTTATCAGATGTGTTTCTGCTTATTTGGTAACTATTACACCTGTACTGTCATAAAAAGGTGATATTTTGACTGTTGTGCCAAAATTGTTGAACAGAAGAAAACAATTATACCTTAACTGTCCTTATCAGTTAAAAATCGCTAAAACAAGGATTCACCACATCTTTGGAAACTGTCATAATTTTTATTTGTGTAGCAATATATTCAAACTGCATGCTTATTTTATTTACAGAATCATTAAATAACATATTAGGCTTTTTATTTTAATAAATATTTTTATGGCACATCATAATTAATTCCTTTTGAACTAAGAACTAAGTAGATAAACTATTATGTAATTTTCGTTTGAAGTAGTTCCCTGGTACATCAAAGGGAATGGGGGATAATTTGGCGCATGCTTGGGAAACCAGTTCATTCTTGTTTTCGATTTATCTGCATAGCAGTCAGCATCACATCAGTTGTGTGCATTCAAAATTTTATTTTACAAGAAAAAACAAAAAACATTTTTAGAAACTTGTGGATAAGATTTCGGAACGTTATATACACTGGATTTATGTGAATATTAACATTGGTTAATTATCTATTCTTCATTTGTATTAAATTCGTTTATTGCACGTCATATTGCTGGGACTTGGAAACTGCAGATTGTTTCGGGAAACTGTAAATAAACAACGTTAGGTACATGCGATTTGGATTTGGTAACAAACCTTATTATATTCAGTTTTTTCCTGATTCTTTATGTGGATTTTCACTTAATTCAAGGTAAATATACAATATTTGAGTCATTCTATACCAGTTAGCTAAAATATATAGACAAAAGTGTTCATTTTTTTGTAAATTGGATATATAGATAGTTAAGTACTTACTCAAACAATTTTTTGTATATTTACTATGCTACTCAATGATGTCCTTATCACAAATTGTATTCTCAAATTATATTTAAACTCATGGGTTTAATGTCGTTATGTATAATCTTATGATATGAAGAAAAATATTAGTATATCAGCATGGAATGTCCGAGGCCTTGCAGACAAAATAAATGATGAATTCTTTACCAGTAAAATTAAAAGTGACATAAATGTTCTGCTAGAAACTTGGAAAGGTGATGACAAAAAGACTCAGATTCCCAGTTTTATTTCATTCTCAAAAATCAGAAAGAAGGCAAAAAAAGCTAGACGTCACAGTGGTGGTATAATAGTTTACATTAAAAAAGAAATATCTAAAGGTGTAATTTATGAAAAAGATGGTTCAAAATCTAACAATAGGGTTTGGTTAAGACTTGATAAGAACTACTTTGGTCTGGACTTTGACATTTTTCTATGTGCAGTTTATATACCCCCTTTAAATTCTACACATTTTGATAATGATTATGACACACTACAATTAGAAATAAGTAAATTTGCCAACAGAGGCAAAATTGCCCTCATTGGTGATTTTAACTCTCGGATTGCCTCAAACCATGATTTTATCTTAAATGATTCTGCAGAACTTCAAGATCAAGATTTTCATAATATACTTCCAGATGATTATATAGAAGATACTTTTTTAAGTAGAACAAATGAAGACACAATTTTGAATGCTCAAGGTAGAAACCTACTAGATCTTTGTATGTCTGCAAGGCTCCGGATATTAAATGGAAGATTTATAGGAGATTCTCTTGGTTATTTCACATGTGTTTCACCAAACGGTTATAGTTCAGTCGATTATGGCATTATTAGTGAGAGTCTCCTGTCCTCAGTAATATATTTTAAAACTGGCAATTTTTCATATATTTCTGATCATGTCCAAATAGAATTTGCTCTGAAATGTGATATCATGATAAAAAACTCTGTCATCCAGAAACAAGATGTTTTTTCTGAAGTATTTTCTTACAAGTGGAATGAGAAATCTTTTGAACTGTTAGTAGAAAGCCTTAACTCTGAAAATTTGAAAAATGAAATAATTAAATATGAACTAAATACTTTCACTGAAAGCCAAAGAGGTATAGATCAGGCTTGTATGGAGCTCACATCTATTCTCTACAAAATAACAGAAAAATGTTGTAAAAGAATTAAGTACAACAAAAAATATAAACACAGAAATAAACCCCAATGGTCTGACAATACAGTTAGAGATTACAAACAAACGATTAACTCTTTAGGAAATAAACTAAGAAATAATCCATTTAATTCCGAACTTAAGACAAAATTCTATGATCATTTTAAAACATTCAAGAAATTAGTTAAGAAAAAGAAACAAGAATTTAAGAAACGGTTTTTTAATAAAATAGAAGAAGCTTGTAAAAATAACCCCCAAGATATATGGAAGATACTTAAATCTCTTAACCCTAAAAAGTCCACAGAAGATAATGAGCAAGGGGAACTTATTGCTAATTACAACAATACTATTCAACATTTCCAACAACAAGGTTCTTGTCAGCATAAGGATATAACTTTTATTAATCAAGTTGAAAATGAATTGAAAACAATTGAAACAGATCTCTCCTTTAAATCTGTTACTGATCGACCCATAACCTGTTTAGATATTAAAGAAGTTCTATATAAGTTAAAAAAAAGGTAAATCATCAGGTCCTGATAAAATTCTGTATGAAGTTATAAAAAATAGTAGCTCCATCACACTGAAGTTATATGCTAAACTTTTTAATTTAATACTTAAATCTGGTTACTATCCATGTTCTTGGAACAAATCTTTTACTATTCTAATTCATAAATCAGGAGATAGGAACATCCCTTCCAACTATAGAGGTATCTCTTTAATTAACTGTCTTTCCAAGGTATTTAGCAGTGTTTTAAATAATAGACTTTCATACTTTATGAAAGATAAACTAAAAATAGTAGACAAAAATAAGTAGTTTATTTTTTGCGGACGACATTATTTTGTTGTCAGAATCCCAAGAAGGACTCCAAAATAATTTAAATATATTATCAAACTATTGTGATAAATGGCAGTTAACAGTTAACACCAACAAAACTAAATCTATTATATTCCAAAAAAGAAAACTCAAATTAGAACAGCCTTTCCTCAAATTCAAAAACAAATTGATTGACAATATTGCAGAGTACAAGTTTCTTGGCTCCATCATCAGCTGCAATGGAAATTTAACTTCCAGTATCGTTGACTTAGCAAAAAAAGCAAAAAAAGGCACTATTTTCACTGCTTTCAAGATTTTCTTCAATTGGAAATGTCCCAGTTCAAGTTGCCATGAACATGTTTGATGCACTAATAAGGCCAATTTTATCATACAATGTTGAGATTTGCATGATGGATCAATATATTTCATTCTTTTATGCAAAGAAACGTAGTAGAAATAACAATGTTGTCATTGATCCATTTAACTTCATAGATAAAACTCCTTTTGAAAAAATACATTTGTCATTCTGCAAATATATACTTGGGGTAAAAAAGACTGCTTCAAACTTAGCTTCCCGTTTAGAGCTTGGTAGGGTCCCTATAGAAAAATACATAAAAACTCAATCTATATTGTATTTTGCTAGGCTAAGTACATGTGAAATTAACCCTTTGATAAAAGAAAGTTTTGAACTAAATACATTTTTAGATTCTGAGAATATATACTCTTGGGTAACTTATATAAAAGATGTAATTGACGACATAGATCTTAACTCGGATAGACTTAACTTGGACACAACTTATAAAAAATTAAAAGTAATAAAACCATATATTAAAGATAAATTGTTTAAGTTTTATATGAACATGTATGCTGACAAAGTTTCAAATTTAAAAGATCAAAATAAAATCTTTCTATATAAATTTTTGAAAAACAACTTAGGAAAAGAATTTTATTTGTCCGATTCTAACTATGAAAATCGCAAATTCATCTCAAAATTTCGAATAGCCGACCACAGTCTTGAAATAGAACGTGGAAGATATAGAAAAGTCCCTCGTGAACAACGTCTTTGCTCCTTCTGTAATCTAAATGAAGTGGACGATGAGGTTCACTTCTTTTTAAAATGTGATCACAATAAACTGTTTCGGTCTAACCTCTTATATGACTTCAATATATCTAATGTTAATCCATATCTCGATTCGCTTAAAACAATTTTAAACCCGGAAAATTTTCGACAAATTCAGAGTCTTGGCTCTTTCATTAAACAGTCTCTAGAACTGAGGACAGGGGTCTCGTAGACTTGTATATTTTGTCGATTTTTCTGATTGCAATTTAGTTGTTTGTTACTTCTGTTTAATGTCACTGATCAATGTAGTATTGATTTATATGACAATAAAGACATTATATCAGACAATTACATAACACCACAACACGCCTGTGTTATGATAGACACGCTGTCTGCAGGAGTTAACTAGGTCATCAGAATAAGGCCGTTGAATATTCATGTAAGACTATCTAAAGATTTGCAGATTCATGAGATTTTGTTTACAAAATGGCGCGAGTACTTGTAGTTGGCAGTTCACATGTTAATCGGTTACGAACATATGTAAACTCTCGACTGGAAACAAAGAATTTTGCCTTTGGTAATTCTCCTTTAGTGCGTTTTTATGGAATAAGCGGCGGTAAAATTAATAAAAAAGATCACTGTGAACGGTGGGAGAGAGTGATTGCCGATACACGTCCACATCATTTAGTTTTCCACGCTGGTGGAAATGATCTTGACTCCGAAAATCTCAATTTCCAAGAAATAGTTTTCAGACTTTTGTCCATCCTTTCAACTTGGAAAGCACGATACGATATTTTTACAGTCACAGTTCTACAAGTAACGAACCGTACAGTTGTGTACAATTTACCCGTCGAAACGTATAATGCACAAGTTTATCTTTATAATCAATTGTTAAAACAGGAAGTGAAGACCATTACCAGCTGTAGATATTGGAGTCTTCGTAATATGAAAAACTGCTCAATAAACATATACCGGGATGGTGTTCATTTTAATGATGACGGAATGATTCGGTACTAACGTAATGTCCGGGGAGCAATTTTACAAGCCATGAAATCATTGCGACAAGTAGCATGATTCATAAAAGTTATCTTTTGTTTATTAATTTGTCAGGTTTTCTGGTTCCATTTTAAGCTAACGACATTTTAATTTTCATTGATATTGTGATTTAGTTGTGTACTGTTATGAACTGATTTATATATTTATTTATTATTATTATTTATTTTTTTTTCTTCTTCTTCTTGAAGGTTATACAATTTATTGTTCGTACATGTAGTGTTTAAAGATGCAAACAGTCTAAGACTGCAGACTCCATTGTTGTGTCATTAGTTTCACAGATTTACAGACATTTATTTATTATTTAAGGTACTAAATTATGACTGTTCACAGCTGTCATTATTACTTGACATCATGCATGCATTATAGCAAGAGCATACTTGTTCTAACTCGTTTATTGAAGCAATATTAAGCTACATTAAAGGTTAACATGCTAGCACACTGGTACTTCTTTCCAAACAGTTGGGAAAGTACACTGGTACTTATTTACATACTCATACTGAATGGAAAGTACACTGGTTTTTATTTACAAGCTGAACCAATTGAATGTACTCTAGTGGGAAAGTACACTGGTACTTATTTACATACTCATACTGAATGGAAAGTACACTGGTTTTTATTTACTTACTGAACTTCAAGAACACGAGTGCTCATACAATGCTTTTAATGTACAATAGTACTTACATACTAAATTGAAAGTACACTGGTACTATACAATGATTTTAATGTACAATAGTACTTACATACTAAATTGAAAGTACACTGGTACTACACAATGATTTTAATGTACACTAGTACTTACATACTAAATTGAAAGTACACTAGTACTTACATACTGATTTGAAAGTACACTTGTACTTACCTTACATAACAAGTTACTAGTACTCTGGTACACTATTACTGTAGCTCTATGTATATCAGTATTTAATTATTTAAATGTTGGTACACTTTTAGTTTTATACTGAATTTATACTTTTACACTAAACCTACAATACATTAGACACTTGAGACATTATTTTAAATTTCTTAGGCGATGGCAGAACCTCCCCACAAATCTGCAAGAATTTCCAAGAGAACTCGCGTCTCAAACCATGCCTTATTATCTGTCAATCAACCACACACAGTAAATGTTACCACTCCTGACCCCATTGAGGACCAGATTCAAAAGGGAATTCAAGCTGCCATCCCAGATATTACAAACTCAGTCATTTAAGCATTGAAGGCTCATGGCCTAACTTTTCCTCCAACAAAAGGATCTAGCCAGCAAACTACAATCACTTCTATATCACCATCACTTCTATATCACCATCACAGACACCTCTGCAAAATGATCGTACTAGCTACCCGGCACTAGATAGAGCTGCTGAAAACAGGCAGATGGTGGCAAGTCATGCCAGTAATACAGCTTTAGAAAACTTTTTGGGTTCAGGTAGCGGTAATGTAAACATATTAACATCAAACCCAGACATTCCTTTAACTCAACCTGTAACTTCACCTGCCACTTCTCAAGCCCATGTTCAAAAATCTTCAACCTTTCTGAATTACTCAAAGACAAGTATCTCTAGACCTCTTAGTCTGGGAATTGACCCCAAAATTAAGGCAAAAATTTGGGCAAATGAATTCATAGATTTAGGATGCCTTTTAAGTAAAAAACCAACTAAAGTTAAATTCCAACCATTAGAAACTATGGAGGGTTGTATGGTATGGGAGAAGCAACCAGCTCCTATGATCAGATTTGAGTCTATAACACACTGGCTTTCTGCATTCCACATATTTGTGAGTATTTATACTGAGAAGTATTCACACGAAACTGGAGCACTCATGAAGTATGCGGACATAATCCAAACTTTAGCCCGCAGATCATGTGACACCAGTGCATTTATTTATGACCGCACTTTTAGAGAATGGCGGGAGCATGACTTTGAACACCTTCCTTGGGATCAGGTCAATACCGAGTTATACTCTGATGCGATGTCATTAGGTATAAAAATAAAATTTGACAATATCACAAAAAGTGTAAAAACATTGCCTTTTCCAGCTAGCGGAGCTCCAGGAAGGAGCTCTACAAAATATTGCTACAGTTACAACAACAATGGTGGGAAATGTGAAAGGGGTCCAAACTGTAAGTACCCACATGTCTGCGAAAAATGTGGTGGGGGTCATCATAAAAGACTCTGTAGAAAAGCAAACACTGGAGGTCATCCACAGCCAAACACCAAGTCCAAAAGAGACGCGGGGCTTAGTACAAAATGATTGTTGTTTAAACATAAAGTTTCAACATGTTGTTACCCCTATTAAGCCACAGCAACTTCATAATTTTTTATTGGGCTATGACAAAACCTTAACAAACTTTTTAATGACAGGATTTACCCGAGGGTTTCGGATTCCATTTCAAGGCAAGAGGAAGTTTCGTTTTCATGGAAACCTTCAGTCCGCTAAAGCTAATTTCAGTATTCTTCGACAGACCATTTTGAAAGAAACTAACGCGGGTAGAGTCGAGGGTCCATTTACTGAACCCCCTTTTCCTAATATTCAGGTATCTCCTTTGGGTTTAGTCCCCAAGAAGAACCCAGGAGAATTTAGACTTATTCATCATTTGTCTTACCCTGAAACAGAGTCCATCAATGATGGAATTCCTGAATATCATTGCACGGTTCATTATCAAACAGTTGATGATGCAATAAAATTAATAAAATTTTATGGTCAAGGCTGTCTGCTCTCCAAAACAGATATTGAAAATAGTTTTAAAATTATGCCTATACATCCGGAAGACCATGAACTTTTGGGGTTTTCCCTGGAGGGTAAATATTACTATGATAAAACATTACCTATGGGTTTAAGCTATTCATGCAAACTTTTTGAAACATTTAGTACAGCTATTCATTGGATTATTGATCACAAGTTAGTGGGCTTGGGTTGTGTTCATGTCTTAGATGATTTTCTTTTTGTAGGTCCAGCTAATTCATTACATTGTCAGCAAACTTTAGAAAGTTTTTTATTGATGTCAAAACAAATAGGGTTGCCTATCAAGAAGGAAAAAACTGTTTTTCCAACTACTTCATTGACATTCTTGGGTCTTGAGCTTGATACCGAGTTAATGGAAATCCGTTTACCTCTTGACAAATTAAACAAACTTAGATATCAGTTGAATCGTTTTAAGCTTAAACGGAAAGCTACTTTAAAAGAACTACAGTCTTTGATAGGTTTATTGAACTTTGCATGTTCAGTAGTTCCCCCAGGTCGGGTATTTTTACGTAGAATCATTGATCTTACAATTGGCCTGACTAAGCCTCATCATCATCGTCGTCTCAATAAGGAGGCTAGGGCAGATATACAAGCATGGCTTATTTTTTTGAAAATTTTAATGGGAGAGGTCTCTTCCTATCAGACAGATGGGAAACTTCAGCTCAGCTAAACTTGTACACAGATGCAAGTAATATTGGCTTTGGTGGGTTATTTAATAAACAGTGGTTTGCTATTAAATGGCCTGCAGAATGGCTGCAATATAATATTACCATTAGAGAATTTTTCCCAATTATAGTAGCCTTAGAATTATGGGGAATGACCTTGAGGAATAAATGTGTCACATTCTATTGTGATAATTTAGCTGTAGTCCATATTATTAATAAGCAATCTTCCAAAGATCCAACCATCATAAAATTAGAACGGAAGTTTGTTGTTCTCACTTTACAGTTTAATATATTATTCAAAGCGGTTCATATACCAGGTTCAACAAATGCTGCAGCGGATCATCTTTCTCGTTTACGGATTCAGAAGTTCAAGGAGGAATTTCCTTTGATGGATCCGTTCCCAATAAGAAGTTCCTTGGAAATGTCACTAATTTGAGCATGATAGCTACAAATCTTATTCATGGCTCCTTAGAAAAGTCTTCTCTTGAGTCGTACAAACGAGTTTTTGCTATTTATAAAGAGTTTATGGAATTATACTTTCCCTTCAAACCGGTATTTCCTGTATCTTTAGAACACCTTACCTTATTTATTGCTCACTGTTTTCAAAAAGAATTAGCGGCTTCAACAGTTACAACTTATATGTCTGCTATCAGCTTTTTAGCTCACCTGACCCGAAGGGTCATGTGAGCTATTGCCATCACTTGGCGTCCGTCGTCGTCCGTCGTCGTCGTCGTCGTCGTCGTTAACTTTTCTTCAAAAATCTTCTCCTCCAAAACCACTGAAGGGATTGCTTTGAAACTTTGCATGCATCATCAGTAAAATGCCCTCTACCAAATTTGCCCAAATCATGGCCTCAGACCAACCAACATGGCCGCCATGGCTAAAAATAGAACAGAGGGGTCAAAATACAGTTTTTTGCTTATAGTTCAGAAAGTATAACAGATACAGGAAAACCGAAGAGACTTTCCTTCTTCAGCATCTAAAGCTCTACAAAACATTCCATAGGGTCAAAGTTGTATGATGACTCCTTGTAGGAGTTATTGCCCTTTAATTGTCAAAATTGATGATTTTTGCCATTTTTGCCTCAAAATCTTGAAAACTATTAGAACTAGAGAAAAAGTTAGCATTGCTTAATTGTTTTGCTCTATGAGGGCTACAAAAATGACCTAAAGGTCAAGATTGTCTGATTAACCGTTTAAGAGTTATTCCCCTTGAACTGTTTTTTTTTAATCGGTTTTAATTGATTTTTTAAAATCTTCTCCTCTGAAACATCTGAAAGTACTGCTTTGAAACTTTGTACATATCATCCGTCAAATGTCCTCAACCAAGTTTGCACCAACCATGGCTGCAGATTAACCAACATGGCCATCATGGCTAAAAATAGGATGGGGGGGGGGGGGGGGGGTAAAATACAGTTTTTGGCTTATATTTAAAAAAGTGTAACAGATACAGGAAAACCGAAGAGACATGCCTTCATCTGCATCAAAAGCTCTACGAAACACTCCATTGGGTTGAAGTTGTATGATGACTCCTTATAGGAGTTATTGCCCTTTAATTGTCGAAATTGATTATTTTTGACATTTTTGCCTCAAAATCTTGAAAATTATTAGAACCAGAGAAAAAGTTAGCATTGCTTAATTGTTCTGCTCTATGAGGGCTACAAAAATGACTTTAGGGTCAAGATTGTCGGATGAACCGTTTAGGAATTATTCTCCTTGAACATTTTTTTAATCAATTTTACTTGATTTTAAAAAATCTTCTCCTCTTAAACCAATGAAAGGACTGCTTTGAAACATTGCACACATCATCTTTAGGATGTCCTCTACCAAAATTGTGCAAATCATGACACCTGACTACCTACATAGCTACATTGGATTAAAATAGAAAAAATGAAAAAAGGGGGGGGGGTGGGTTGAGAGAGTTTTCGACTGATAGTTAAAAAAGTATAACAGGTACAGCAAATTTGAAGTGAACCTCCCTTCTCCCTCTAACCATCAAAAGATCCTCCTTATAGGAGTTATTTCCCTTAAAAGGTAAAAATTAATGATTTTTGCAGAAGTGTTGGGCAATTCCTTATAGCAAAGAAAAGCTGGATAGAAAAGGGTTGTTTGGTTTCAGGTTCAGGTGAGCGATACAGGCTCCTGGGAGCCTCTAGTTGTTGAAATTGGGTGGGTATCAGGACTTTACTGACCATTTTATTATCAATAAAGCTCTGCGAGGCTATAACAAAATTAAGGCAGGTAAGGATAAGAGGCTGCCTATCACTCCTTCTATATTAAAAAATTTATGTCAATCCCTACCTAATACATGCTCTTCACGCTTTTTACAAATTTTACTCCGTGCGATGTACTTGCTTGCATTTCATGCATTTCTACGTGTTGGGGAAATAACAGGTTTGACCCCTCATCTGGGTAATAGTCTTAGTGTAAGCGATGTTAAATTTGTCAAGGAGGACAGCGAAGGCTTGGAAATCCAAATGTCCAAATTTAAACATAGTTCAGGCAAACATATACCTACACTGTTTCTTCCTAGTAACAAGCTTAACAAGATGTTGTGTCCTGTTCATTCTTTATGGACTTACCTGCAACTCAGGGGTAGGGAGAATGCCAAAGATCAACCTCTTTTCACCTTTATGGATAATACCCCTATTACACGAAATTTTTTCAACATTCAGCTGCAACAATCCTTAAAATTTACTGGTTTAAATATCAAAAACTATAAAGCACATAGTTTTAGAATTGGAGCAGCAACAACCGCGTGGTCAAATGGGTTTTCGGAGGAACAAATTCAACAAATGGGCCGGTGGAATAGCAAAGCATTTAAAAAATACATAAGAATTCCACTATTGAATCTTGAAGAAACACTTGGGGACAAGGGCCTCAGTGTTGTCTCCTGATATAACTACCCCAATGATATTCCTGTTTGACAGCACATGGGGACAAGGGCCTCTGTGTCAATGTGAATTTCTATCTAGTATGGAGTCTGCAGTCAGCCAGTGTGTTCTTCTTTTCAATTGTTGTACTATATTGGTCTTATTCATATTCATAAATTTTTGTGTTGTTTTCTCACTGTACATATTGTATCATTGACTTATAATGGAGTTAAGTATAGGAGACATGGGCTTCTGTACTTTGGAACAATATATTTGTGTATTTTACTGTAACAAGTGTTTACTTTTATCAAGTACATGGGAACAAGGGTCTCAGTACTGTAAACATCAGGGCGACACGAAAGACCAATTTTTTAAAGGCATTATTTCACAGACTTGATTATAATATTGTGTACAAACTTGTAACAAATATTAGTGTTGTGGATGGGGGATATTGTTACTTTCGCAATATATTTAGAACTCATATAGCTCAATCCACAATATGGTGGCGATTTTACCCCTCATCTTTGACGGTTTTTTGTCACAGATTGGATTGAAAATACATATTGTTCTTGTAAATAGGTATTTCTTATTGTGATCAAATGTGTTTAATCTTTACTATGTATTCAAATGTGTTTTATGTGTTTAATCGATCTTTTGATTAATGATTTATGTAGTTGTTAAGATATTTAGTCATTTAATAATAAATGACCTTTTCAATTCAAATTTGTGTTAGTTCTGATAAAACAAGTAAACCGTCAAACGGAGCACAACAATAAACAATTCGTGTTTATATGATTGGGTCATAAAGGCTTTTTACTTTAATAAATATTTTTATGGCACATCATAATTAATTCCTTTTGAACTAAGAACTAAGTAGATATACTATTATGTAATTTTCGTTTGAAGTAGTTCCCTTGGTACATCAAAGGGAATGGGGGATAGTTTGGCGCATGCTTGGGAAACCAGTTCATTCTGGTTTTCGATTTATCTGCATAGCAGTCAGCATCACATCAGTTGTGTGCATTCAAAATTTTATTTTACAAGAAAAAACCCACCCACCCTCCCTCATTATTTATGTCACATATAAGATTTGTTAACTGTTTTGGTGACACGGTATTATTTAGCATGATCTAACAGGTTTAATGTCTATATGTATTGTATGCATTCAAATGTGTTCAATGTATTTCAAATTTTGACGATTTTACCCCTCATCTTTACCCCTCATCTTTGACGGTTTTTGTCACAGATTGGATTGAAAATACATATTGTTCTTGTAAATAGGTATTTCTTATTGTGATCAAATGTGTTTAATCTTTACTATGTATTCAAATGTGTTTTATGTGTTTAATTGATCTTTTGATTATGATTTATGTAGTTGTTAAGATATTTAGTCATTTAATAATAAATGACCTTTTCAATTCAAATTTGTGTTAGTTCTGATAAAACAAGTAAACCGTCAAACGGAGCACAACAATAAACAATTCGTGTTTATATGATTGGGCCATAAACAAAAAATTTGGTGGAAATCCGGAACTGTTGGCTTTGCTTAAAGGGGTCATTATCCTATTCAATGAATGAATTTCCGGTGCATGCCAAAACATGGCAGGATGAAAAAATAGTCCCAATTTTCTCTTTTGTTTCTGCTTTTGCTTATAACTGCTATTGCTTAAGAGTTGGATATTTTGAAAGGTATGACATTACTGTAGAACAAGAATATATTTTTTTCCAGTCAATGTCTTTGCAGTGGAAGCACTTCCTAAAGTGTGTAATGTGGTACAATGTGACCACAACATTGAAATGAATGTAGAAAAACCATTCTTAAACTTCAAGGTAAAATTCCGGAAAAAAGTCCGTGGTCACGTATACTTTTGTCTCCATTTTTATGTAATTTAGCATTATATGTGTAATGCCCCATATATGAAATTTTAAGTGAAAGAAAGATTTTTTTAATAAAAACTTTTGATGTCTCGGCCGTTCGGTTACTTTTGCACAGGTCATCCCAAATGGATAATGACCTCTAATCTGCGGAAAGGTAGAAAAGGGAGTGGGCTAAAACGCGGAAATGAAAAACCGGAAACATAAAAACACATATATTTTTGTCCATAACTTTTTAACGGGTAAACATAGAATAAAAACTAAATTCGTCTAGAAGATATTTAAAAGATCTTTATGTAGATATATAGTTTAATGCAATTAATTATTAATAAAGTACCTAAAAGTTGACCGGACATTTATTTTTGCGAGTTTGCCTACATCAAATTTTCAAATTAGAACCCAGATTTATCCAAAATGCTTCACCCCAGTCAAATAACTGCTAGTGTTTGATAAAGGTAATTCATTTAGCTTCAAAATGATATAAAGTTTATAAAATATAATTGAAAGGAAAGTATAGAAAATTTCGCCGGAAGAGTGCCAGGTATGAAAAGTAAACGTTCGAACTTTCAAATTTGAACTATAGTTTCTCAAAGAACTTACAACTCGGTCAAAATGTGAATAGGGCCTCGTGTTTGCCTTAGAATTAGCTACAAATTAATACATAACTTTTAAAATGGATCAACGACAAAGTATAGAAAAGTTGACCGGAAACTTTCCTTGTCCATCAATAACTCATTAAACTTAACAGATTTCTCCTAATTAAAGAATGTTTACATAGGTAAAATTGATTGGTGTCGATAATTAAATTACTATCTAAGTTGTAATTAACGTCATATATGATAAAAGAGATTTTTTTTAATTAAGTCATTATTATGTTATATGTAAAATTGTTTTGTATTGCCGACAATAAAGGGACATCAATGATTGAACTTTGTAGGCAAATAAACACCTTTTATTATCAAAATTGTGATCATGTTTAACTTACTTTGATCATTATGCTTGGTGTATTTAGTTCTATTTCTTAAAAAAAAATATCATGCAAGCTATGTGTGGTTGAGTCTGTATCTATATAAACCGTCTTAACAATTTGTCGTGTGTCCTATTCGCAGTCCGTGTAATCAGTCTAGATTTTTGGCTAAACGGTAAAGTTCAGTCGGACAGTATAAAAGTTTACGTTGACCAATTAGATAAAATGTTAAGGGCCGAAAGTGAAGAACAATTTTTTAACAGTTATTTGACCGGGGTGAAGCATTTTGGAGAAATTTGGGTTCTAATCTGAAAATTTGATGTATAGGCAAACTCGCAAACAAATTCCGGTCAACTTTAAAGTACCTTATTAATAATTAATTGCATATCTACATAAAGATCTTTTAAATATCTCCATAGGCATTTTAAATTTTATTCTATGTTAACCCGTTAAAAAGTTATGAACAAAAATATATGTGTTTTTATGTTTCCGGTTTTTTCATTTCCGCGTTTTAGCCCAACCCGTAGAAAAGATTTTTTATAATTGTATATTTTTGCCTATAACTTTTTAAACGGATCAATATATCGATGTACACGCACAGAATATAAAATTACTATAATTATCTTGATTTAATTTATTTAAAACTTGACCGGAACGGTTCTCTACTAAAATTAAATACGATTTGTCGGTAGGCGGCACGGTATATTACCTGGGAATTATATTTCGAAAAACAAATACCAATATTTTAAATGTTAGCAATCAATGACATCACACAACAAAACTATGAACTAATGAAGCGCTTAAGAAATTAACAGAGATTCGAATCAGTGTGGTTGTTTAACTGTAAGGAAGGTTTGAAAATGGTACTTGTTTGATGACATTGACTTGAAAATAAGGCAAGCGAAGTAAGTCCCAACCATCAACATCAAGTACTGTAAGTTGTTTATACATCTGACAACATATTTACAATGTTTAGAATTTAATTCTAACTCATTGAAACAAATATGTAATTTATTTATACTCTTCTTTTTCTTTTATTATTATTAGATTTGCACATTTATATTTTCTGTCTTTCAAGTGATTAGACCAATATTCGATATATATAAATATTTACATGAATATTCTGGAAGTTATTTATAATTTATAACAATTTAAATTTTCTGTCCATTATTTGCTTTTAAATTATTGGCAACTACTTATTTAATACTAAGTAACCTTAAACTATTAGAAGTTTATTATCGTCGGTTGTCTCCCATCACCAATTTTGTCAATGTCAATTTATATGGCAAAATCAAAAAGCATAAACTTCGGAGAGCTCTATTAATTGCTGCAAAAGGTGATGATCAGGAACTCTTTAAATTCACCAAATCTACTCCAAATTTAGCCTGACAAATTGTTTTTATTTTGTTCCTTTATTTCTTTCTACTCTGACATTCTTCTGTTACAATGCAGTGCATTATTTAAAAGTTTGTTGCCATGTCCGTTTCCTGTTTAACCGCTTTACTTTTTGCCATCCTGCTTATACATGCATGTATTACATGTATATATATCAGTTACAATGTATATTTCATGTTGCCTTTTCTTATGTTTATATGTATACTGGTTTTTATTTGAATTTTCATCAACAGGAAAACATATACCATAGGTCTGTTTGTTTCCATGTTTACCATAAGACTTATGTATTGTTCATGTATTGTGTTATTATATAATCCCCCATGTGTGCTTTGAAAATATTAACAGTTAATTGTCCAGGTTTAAGTGACCATGCAAAAAAGGAAAGATGTTTTTAACTTTTTAAGAGCCAAAAATTATAATATATATTGCTTCAACACATTCATTTTACACCAGAAAATGAAAAAAAATATAAGAGCAATGTGGACCTATGAATGTTTTTTCCTCCTATAGCTCTTACTCGAGAGATGTATCTATTATGCTTATTCAATTTAGAATTTAAAGTACTTAAGGAAAGAGAGATGTAAATGGATGATTTTGAAAATGAGAGTTATATACTTTGTGGGGATTTTAACCTAGTTCTTAACTCAATAGGTAGATTATTGTAATTATTTACATGTAAATAATCCTAAAGCAAGAGATAAAATGTTAGAAATTATTGAAGAAAGGTGTCTTAATGATCCATTTCGTGAACTCTACCCGGACTTACACAGATTTGCCTGGCGTAAAAGAACCCCTTTTAAACAAGCAAGACTAGACTTTTTCCTATTTTCTGAAAACATGTTAACAAATCTAAATAATTTTAAAGTAGAACCTAGTTATCGCTCAGATCACTCAATGGTTCTTTTAGATTTACATTTTAATTCTTTTATACGAGGAAAAGGACTGGAAATTCAACAATTCTTTTCTCTATGATCTAGAATACTCTAATATGGTCAACAAAAAACTTTAGATATAAAAAACAGTATGCTGCCCTTGTATATAATGTCGATAAATTAGAGGAGATTGATGATGATAAAATACATTTTAGAATAAACATACAATTATTCCTCGAAACTTTGTTAATGGAAATAAGAGGCATATCTATATCATATTCAAGCTACAAAAAAAGAGAAATGGTGAAAAGGGAGAATGAACTTCAAAATGAAATATCAGATTTAGAGGGAAAAGTTGATGAAGGTTCTTTACAATATTTAGAAAATAAAAAAAAAGAATCGGAAAATTATAGAAGGAATAAATTAAAAGGCAAAATGATAAGAGCAAGAATACAGTGTATAGAGGAGGGGAAAAACCTACTAATTATTTTTGTGGTCTAGAGTCAAAGAATTTTACTAGTAAAATAATACCAAAAGTTGAAAAAGAAAATGGGGTTATAGTTACAAAGCAAAATGAGGTCAAAACATTTTATCAAAATGTATATAAAAGTAGAGATATAGAATGAGGATGTGAATTACATGACATTGAAAAGGGATTGAAAAATGGCACTAAAGAATCATTAAATGAGGCATAAAAAGAATAGGATTGGTTCGCGGAAATATCAGGTCTAAACATAAACTTCTCTAAAACACAGGTCATTTTGATTGGCAGTAAAAAAATACAGTGAAGAAATAATACTGTTTACAAGATTGGTTCAGGAGTAATAGCAGGTAGATTTAAAAGGGTTTTAGATAGGATTATTGATACAGACCAGACAGGATTTATAAGTGGAAGGTATATGGAAAACATACGACTCATATATGACATTATGCAATACACAGAAGAAAATGAGATCCCTGGCCTTTTATTACTTATTGATTTTGAAAAAGGATTTTGATTCTATTTCTTGGGAGTTCCTTATAAATGTTTTGAAATTTTTTAATTTTGGTGAGTCAATAATAAAATGGGTTAAAGCTTTTTATCATAATATAAACTCTGCTGTTATTCAGGGTGGGAATCTGTCAGAAATTTTCAATATAGGACTTGGTGTCGCAGGGGGATCCTTTATCTCCTTATCTCTTTATTCTTTGTGCAGAAATTTTAGCTGTTAAAATTAGGAACAATAAAATAATTGCAGGGATATCAGTTACTCAAATATAACATAAGCTTTCACTATTTGCTGATGAAAGATACCTCATTTTAGATGGCACCAAAGAATCATTAAATGAGGCATAAAAAAAATAGGATTGGTTCGCGGAAATATCAGGTATAAACATAAACTTCTCTAAAACACAGGTCATTTGGATTGGCAGTAAAAATACAGTGAAGAAATACTCAGTCGAACAGGGACCTTGCATGGGGGAAACTTCTTTTAAATTATTAGGTATTACTTTTGACGTAGATTTAGATAAAATAAATAATATAAATTATAACGAGAAAATCTTGCAGATTAAAAATGTTAATTAGGCAATGGTCCAAACGAAATCTTACTGTTATAGGCAGAATAACAGTTGTGAAATCATTCATCCTACCAATACTTAACCATTTTATTATTTCATTACCAAATACAAGGGATGAGATTATTAAACAGGTAAATGATCTTCTGTATTCATTTATTTGGGCTACTCTAGTTCACAAAATTAAAAAAGAAGTATTACAAAAGGATATGAAGAGGGTGGACTTAAAATGATTAATTTATATTCTTTTATCCATACACTAAAAAGTACTTGGATAAGACGATTATTTCAAACTAACTGTGAATGGCAAAATATATTTCTATCTAGTATTAAAAGTACATAATTTTTCAGCTGTGGAATGAACTACATAAAACAGTTGCAAATGAAAATTAAAAATAAATTTTGTCAAGATTATCTTAAATCATGGGAAATAATAAGTCCAATTTGGATGAATAAGAAAGATCAAATAGGGAACAAGCCAGTTTTTGACAAAGACTGGTGTAACACAGGAATCAGATATATAAATGATTTAATGAATACTGATGGATCTTTTTACTCTTTAGAACAGATTCAACAACAGTTTCAAATAGATATAATGTAATAGTATAATTGCAGCTCTAACACAAGCAGCAAAAATGTTTACAAAAAGAAATCCTACATTAAACACTCCATTTATCCCGTTAAATAAGACCAATGAGTCTTTCCTAGAAGAGGTCGAGATTCCTTGTAAAAGGTTAATAAACTCTGCTGGTATTGAAAGCTTGACAAAACATTATCTACATAGAGGTCTCTCTTCAGTATTTGAGATGTGTTCGACTGGTCTAACTGAAGGTGCTTCATAAGTGTAGCGTTTAGCATAAACGGCGAGCAAGTGGTACCAAATAAGATTACCCTGAAACGGTAAGTGATCAGCGGACTGTTTGGATCTTTAGGGTCGCTTAACCAGAAGAATCTTGTAACATCTTTGTCATCATCGTGAAGTCTAATATTTAAGAAAGCCTTTTCTATGTCTGTTGTTGCTGCATATGGGTGTAATCGGAATCTAGCCAATATTCATGTTAAGTCATTCAACATCAGCGGTACGGATTTCAGACAATCATTAATACTTGGTTGATTGGGTGACTCATGGCAACTACAATCGTACACAATTCGAATTGGGGTGGTCGAAGAGTCTTTCCTAACTGCGTGATGCGGTATGTAGTGCACCTTGTTTACTGGCGTTTCACTAGGGTCAACGTTCTCGATAAATTCTGGTTTCTCTTGTTCAGCAATTATATCTCCATACATCTGTAGCATATTTCCATCTTTGCTTAATCTTTGTATCATGTTCAAAGTTTTTCGTTTCGCGATACCGTAATTTGTTGGTAGATCTTCAAATTCCTCTTTCCACGGCAATTTTGCGATGTATTGTTTGTCTGGGTACTCTATGCACTTGTCCATGTAGTCCTCGTAGAAATCAATTGCTGGGGATTACCGGAATCTTCTGAATTTTTGACTCCCATATATTCTAATTCCCAAAACTGTTCTAATTTGCACTCCTCGACGTTGTGTTGAAACAGAACATTTAGCATTGACGTTGATACCGTTTGACATGAGGTTGATGTTGCGATTGGTCCAGAAAGTAAATAGCCTAATAGTGATTTAACTGCGGTAGGGCCTTGTCCTCGTACCGTATGATCTAGCAAAATGTCCCAGTAATAGTTGGCACCAATCAACATAGAAATCATGAATTTGTCATCATAAGAGACGGGATGGGCTAGTTTCAATCCACGTAAGTATTGTAATTTTGATGTCTTGTAATTTATGGTGTTGTCCAACGGGGCTGCAATTGTAGGTACGATTAATACTTCCATCGGAATTCTTAGGCCAGATGCAGTTTCATGGGCAATTATAGTTTTTTCCAAGTTCCTTATTTTCCTGTTAGCGTCTCCAAAAACTGCTAAGCTTATGTTTGTGGTTTCGACATGTTTCACTTGTAATTGTGTCGCTAAATCTTGTGTAATAAATGTCTTTTGCGATCCCTCATCTAGTAGAAGATTAGCTTGTGTCGACAAATTTCCTGACCATACGGGGGTTACAGCTGTTTTGAATAAAACATCGTTTCTGGAATTCATAGAAGTATACATTGCAGTGGCGTCCTCGTTTTCCTGACTATTTACGGTAATTACGCTAGTTCTTGTGGCTGCACTTATTTGTTCAAAGTTGACAACTTTCGCGTTTGATGTCGGGTTTGAAGTTCTACATAGGCTAGTGTGATGTTTGCTGTTACATTTGCGACATGTATACATTGTATTTTGATTTGCATTCAGTGACCTTGTGGTTTCCAAAGCAATTGTAACACAGCTTCTTTTGTTTGATGATTGAATAACGATTTTCTGTTGTGACTATTTTCGACCATTCAGACGACGAATGTGACTCGTTGGAAAAGACGCATGTTTTTGTCTTGGTTTGTTTGTTTTGATTTCCGCTGTTGGGATTCTGTTTAAATTGAGATCTTGCACCAGCGTAGAAAGATGCAGTGGGTGTAAAATCATCGGATACATTAAGCGTTCCAGTTTCTTGGACGAAAGTTTCCTTGGCTATAGCCTCTCGTAATGACCTTTTATCCCAAGATCGGTGACCATTTTCTCGAGTCATATTTTTACGCATTTTTGTGGGTAATTTTCCGAAAATAATCGGGACTAATAGTGCTCCAAAGGTGTCTTGTGTTTGACCAAGCGATTCTAAACCGCGTATACTTGTTTCCATTTTGTCGAAGAAACTTCTCAGACTTGTTGCAGAAAGTGAAGGGTTAGGAAGCTCAAGGAGTTTGTTTTTATGTATGCATCGATAGTCTGCTGTTTTTGACCAAATCTGTTTTGTAATAGTTGTATTGCTTGTTCATAGTTTGCGCTAGTTAATGAAAGTCCGGCAATGCACTGTTCTGCTTTGTATGACAGGTGAGATTTAAGATAACTAAATCTCTGAACATTAGTTAATGACGGATTTGTATGAACTGTTGTTTGAAATGATTCCCAAAATGGTAGCTAATCTTTGATATTTTCTGAAAATGACGGAAGGTCTAGCTTAGGAAGCCTATGATAGAAGTGCGACTGATTTGATGAGGATTCTCTTATGGGATATTTACGGTAACGTCAAATGAAGACTGATCTATGTGTAATTGGGCATTTTGGTGATTTTCATTTGCGTTAATACTTTGACTTGTGTTTGGTTGTGTAACATCTTGAAAACAATGACTCACCGATGGCTGTATCTCGGAAAGCTCCTTTAACCTAACTCTGTATTTCCTTATTGACATTTCCATATTACTTGTAAAATCGTCTGTATCTAGAATCTCTTGTTCAGTGTCTTTCGGTTCTGTCAAATCCACGATCTGATTGTCCAAGTTTTGAAGAATATCTGCTTTCTTCACCAAAGAATCGATAGCGTTGTTCAAGTCCCGACTTGAAATATCATCTGTCTCGATTTATCTCCTCGATCCGATGGATGAGTCTGGAAACGGCGCTTCTGTGTCCGCCTCGTACTGCTTTGAGTTTCTCCATTCCAAATATCCTGGTCACGGCACCAAATGTGGCGATTTGTTGTGAGTGTGGTTAGTACTTCGCTTACATAGATAGAAAATCAACTGATCGTTTCAAACTTGTATTGAAGACTAAAGACGTTGTTTACATGACGTTACAATGACAATAGACGTTACGTAGACAATGGCGACGTTAGTTACGTTCAAGACGTAAATGATTGTTCGTAATCGTTGATAGTCCCCAACCTAGGCGCTTATATCCCAATCGTTAAATTTGTCATATAATGTTGATGTACATGTTAAGATATCACCATTTGCATGTAATTTGTCCCAAAAATGTGTAACTTATCATATTGTTACATTTTGCCCAAACAGTAATTGTTTCATAAATAATTGTTTAACTTCTCCCAAAGTGTATCAAACGTTCGTGTTTTACCAATCGTTAAGATTCTTCCTGAAATGTATAATCACTCTCTTATATTCTAACTGTTAAATTTAACAACTGTTTTATATAAATAGATATTATATATCCAAGTAATTTTATCAGCAGTTTCACATATTTCGCCTCCAAAATGTATACCTTCTCATGTTGTAAAGTTTCTTCCAAAGTGTTAATGTTGATATAAAGTAATTCTTCAATTTCTCCCAAAATGTATAAAACACCGTTTTACATACTTATCCGTAAAGTCCACTTTGAAATGTATTAACACCCTAAGCCCTTAT
This sequence comes from Limnoperna fortunei, assembly GCA_944474755.1. Lineage (NCBI taxonomy): Eukaryota > Metazoa > Mollusca > Bivalvia > Mytilida > Modiolidae > Limnoperna > Limnoperna fortunei. The sequence continues at coordinate 4,563,457 of OX104114.1, read as the reverse complement.
ATACCAATCGTTAAATTTGTCATACAATGTTCATGTACATGTAGAGGTATCAGCATTTTCATGTAATTCGCCACAAAATATATAGCTTTTCATATTGTCAAATTTCCCCAAAACATTAATGATTTCATATAAAATAATAGTTAAATTTATGCCAATTTGTATAAAACACTGTTTTTATATCCATCCTTAAGACTCCTCTTAAAATGCATGAACACTATCTTACATAAACTATACATGTGAAAATATCAGCAGTTTCACGTAATTTGCCACAAAATATTTAAATTCTCATGTTGTTAAATTTCTCCCAAAGTGTGATTGTTTCATTTAAAATAATTTTTAAATTTCTCCCAATTTTTATAAAACACTGTCTTTTATACCAATCCTAAAGATTCTTCATAATGTATAACTACTCTCTTATATTCTTATTTTTAAATGTATCTGCTGTTTTATATAAACTATCCATTTAAAGATAGCAGTTTTATGAAATAAATTTTCCCCAAAAAATGTATGACTTTTCAGAGTGTTAAATTTCTCCAAAACAGTAATTGTTTCATAAAACATAATTGTTTAATTTCTCCCAAAATGTATAAAACGCATGTGTTTTAGACCAATCCTTCAGATTCTTCGCCAAATGTAGAATCGCTCTCTTATATTCTAATTGTTAAATTTATCAGCTGTTTTATATAAAATGATATTATATATCCATGTAGAAATATGAGCATTTTCATATATTTTGGCCCCATAATGTATAACTTCTCATTTTGTAAAGTTTCTTCAGAAGTGTAATTGTTTCATATAAAGTAATTCTTAAATTTCTATCAAAATGTTAAAAATACCTTTTTATATACTGATCCATAAGGTCCCTTTTGAAATGTATTAACATCCTAGGCGCTTATATCCCAATCGTTAAATTTGTTAACAATGATCATGTACATGTAAAGAGATCAGCAGTTTCATGTAATTTATCGCAAAAATGTATAACTTATCATATTGTTAAATTTCTCCAAAACAGGAAATGTTTCATAAAAAATAATTAATTTCTCCCAAAGTGTATAAACTCTTGTGTTTTAAACCAATCCTTCAGATTCTTCCTGAAATGTATAATCACTCTCTAATATTCTAACAGTTAAATTTATCAACTGTTTTATATAAAATGATATTATATATCCATGTAGGGATATCAGCAGTTTCATATATTTTGCCCCCCCCCCAAAAAAATGTATAACTTCTCATTTTGTAGTTTTTCTCCCAAAGTGTAATTGTTTCATATAAAGTAATTCTTAAATTTCTCCCAAAATGTATACAGCACACGTTTTATATACTAATCCTTAAAGTCCCCTTAAAAAGTCTTAACACCCAAGGCCCTTCTCATATTGTTAAATTACTCCAAAACTGTAATTGTTTCATATACAATAATTGTTAAATTCTCCCAAAAAGTATAAAACATTGTATTTTATATCCATCCTTAAGATTCATCATAAAATGCATGATCATTCACTTGTATTCCTATTGTTTAATTCATCAGCTGTTTTATATCAACTATACATGTAAAGAAATCACCAAGTTCACATAATTTGTCCCCAAATGTATAACTTCTCATGTTGTTGACTTCACTCCCAAAGTGTAATTGTTTCATATAAAATAATAGTTAAATTTCTCCCATTTTGTATAAAACAATGTCTTTTATACCATTCCTAAAGATTCTTCATTAACTGCATAACTACTCTCTTATATTCTTATTTTTAAATGTATCTCCTGTTTTATATAAACTATCCACGTAAAGATATCAGCATTTTTATGAAATAAATGTGTCCCAAAAATGTATTACATTGTGGCCATATTTGAATTACATACACAAATCCAAATGATAGAAAAACAATTAATAAATTAGTCTTTAAAATAAATATCTCCATATGATGATACATACTGTACTGTATATGATTTGGTCTTTAATCAGCTGTTTTATATAAAATGATATTATATATCCATGTACAGATACCAGCAGTTTCATATATTTTGCCCCATAAACATGATAAATGTATAACTTCTCATTTTGCAAAGTTTGTACCAAAGTGTTATTGTTTCATATCATGTAATTCTTAAATTTCTCCATAAATGTATAAACACTGCTTTATATATTGATCCTTAATGTCCCCTTTAAAATGTATCAACACCTTGGGCCAGTATAACCCAATCGTTAAATTTGTCATATACAATGTGTTCATATACGTGTAAAGATATCAGCAGTTTCATGTTATTTGCCCCCAAAATATATAACTTCTGATATTGTTAAATTTCTCCCAAAATGTAAAAAACTTTTGTCTTTTATACCAATATTTAAAATTCTTCCTAAAATGTATAATCACTCTCTTATAGTCTAATTGTTAAAGTTATCAGCTGTTTTATATAAATTAATATTATATATCCATGTAAAGATATCAGCAGTTTCACATATTTTGCTCCAAAACTGTATAACTTTTCATTTTGTAAAGTTTCTCCCAAAGTGTTGTAGTTTCATATAGAGTAATTCTTATCATATATATTAGTGCATAAAAAACATGCAAAGAAATGAGATGTTTATGCATGTAGATGCTTTCTGCAATCTAAATCTATTTAACCAATCTGATAACAAATATGAGTTTCTATCCAGCTACTGAGAAGCACTACAATTGAATATTACATAGTGCATAAACAGTAACCAGAAAGATCAGCAGCTTTACAACTTTTTATGAACCATTTTGTCTCTGTGTACGAACATTAAACATTTACAAGTATTTTCATTATCTTTTTATGACTATGTTTAATTAGTTTAACTGAACAAAAACTGTTTTCTACAGTTACCCATTTTATTAAATTCAGAACTTGTGGTAACCTCTGAACACAGTCATGGAAAATTTGCCAAACAATAGTTTTACCTTTACATTGTGGCCATAATTGATTTACATACACAAATCCCAATGATAGAAAAACAATAAATTAGTCTTTAAAATAAGTATCTGCATATGATGACACATACTGTACTGTATATGATTTGGTCTTTAATCAGCTGTTTTATATAAAATGATATTATATATCCATGTACAGATACCAGCAGTTTCATATATTTTGCCCCACAAATGTATAACTTCTCATTTTGCAAAGTTTCTACCAAAGTGTTGTTGTTTCATATAAAGTAATTCTTAAATTTCTCCATAAATGTATAAAAAACCGTTTTATATATTGATTCTTAATGTCCCCTTTAAAATGTATCAACACCTTGGGCCAGTATAGCCCAATCGTTACATTTGTCATATACAATGTGTTCATATACGTGTAAAGATATCAGCAATTTCATGTAATTTGCCCCCAAAATATATAACTTCTGGTATTGTTAAATTTCTCCCAATATGTTTAAAACACTGTCTTTTATACCAATCTTAAAGATTCTTCATACTCTCTTATATTTTTATTGTTAAATTTATCACCCGTTTATGTAAAATATACATGTAAAGATACATACATGTATCAGCATTTTCATATTATTTGTCCAAAAATTGTATAATTTCTCATATTGTTCAATTTCTCCCAAAGTGTAATTGTTTCATATAAAATAGTTGATAAATTTCTCCCAAAATATATAAAACCCTTGTCTTTTATAACAATATTTAAAATTCTTCCTAAAATGCATAATCACTCTCCTAAAGTCTAATTGTGAAAGTTATCACCTCTTTTATATAAATTAATATTATATATCCATGTAAAGATATCAGCAGTTTCACATATTTTGCTCCAAAACTGTATAACTTTTCATTTTGTAAAGTTTCTCCCAAAGTGTTGTAGTTTCATATAGAGTAATTCTTAACATATATATATATTAGTGCATAAAAAAGAAATGAGATGTTTATGCATGTAGATGCTTTCTGCAATCCAACACTATTTAACCAATCTGATGACAAATATGTGCCTATCCAGCTACTGAAAAGCACTACAATTGAATATTACATTGTGCATAAACAGTAACCAGAAATATCAACAGCTTTTCAACTTTTTATTAACCATTTTGTCTTTGTGTATGAACATTAAACATTTACAAGTATATTTTCATTATTTTTTTATGACTATGTTTAATTAGTTTAACTTAACAAAAACTGTTTTCTACAGTTACCCATTTTATTAAAACCAGAACTTGTGGTAACTTCTGAACACATTCATGGCAAATTTGCCTAACAATAGTTTTACCTTTACATTGTGGCCATATTTGAAATACATACACAAATCCAAATGATAGAAAAACAATTAATAAATTAGTCTTTAAAATAAGTATCTGCATATGATGATACATACTGTACTGTATATGATTTGGTCTTTAATCAGCTGTTTTATATAAAATGATATTATACATGTTATATATCCATGTACAGATACCAGCAGTTTCATATACTAGTACATGTATTTTGTCCCATAAATGTATAACTTCTCATTTTGCAAAGTTTCTACTAAAGTGTTATTGTTTCATATAAAGTTATATTTAAATTTCTCCGAAAATGTATAAAACACCATCTTTTTACTGATCCTTAAAGTCCCCTTTAAAATGGGTTAATACTCTAGGCGCTCATAGCCCATTAGTTAAATTTGTCATATGCAATATTTTGGTAATAGTTTATGTAGAGATATCAGCAGTTTCATATAATTTGCCCCAAACATGTATAAGGCCAACATTTTTATATTTTATGTTTTACTGGAGCGCCGACCCTAATTTCTGGCGAAATGAAATAAAAATAAAAGAAGCAAAATTTTCTTTTATTTTTCTTCTCTCCGCCGACTTGATGAATTCCATCCCTTGCAAAATAAAATTACCAACGATCTGTAAGAGAACTATTCAGGGCTCACCACACTGGGCGAAGTGTGCGACTTTTGTCGCCCTACTGGGACCTGAAGTCGCCCTACGGCGCCTCAAAAGCAAAGTCGAAGTCGCCCTGTTATTTCCCTAAAGTCGCCCGAAGGTTCACAGTAGATACTTGCATATGATCTGGTCCAAATAATTCACCCAGACTACCAATTTATCAGTAATGTGTAATTCCAATAAAAACAGCAAACAATATGCGTATTTAACATTTTTCAAAGGATTTACGTCTTTCAACTGGATTACGCGCCATTTGTTTATTTACCGGATGTGACTAATTACCGGAAGTGAACAACGAAGAAAAGTAAAGTACAACGGCCCATAATGAAAAATCGTAATTTGTTTGATAAAAAAACACTTTTAATTGGTTTCAAATGTCAGTTCTTTCAAAGTGTATTGTATTTTACCAATTATCTTTGATAAACATATGAGCTGCACTTGAAAGAATACAGATGATAGTAATTATTGACATCATGAAAAGTTCTGTAGATGGGTGTCCCATGAAGCAATTTTGATCAGCACAACTTTGTCCAACTGGAAGTGTGCTGAACAGAAGAATTATTTCTGGGTTTAATGTTATGTTAGTTTATCTATTTTCTTTGAAAATTTTGCTCAGATAAACATGACATGTTCATAACAAATTGTTAGAAATATTATGATGCATACAAGAACTTCATAATAAAAAAAAATCATTTAGATTTATTCTTTGATATATGATATAAAATGAATATTTTAACAATGGATGTTATACTAACTGAACTTATGTCAATAATATTTGTGATCATAGCAATAAATTTTCTCAAAAATAAGTTTTCCGAATAATATAAATATGCTGACCGATTTTCAATTTTATTTTTATTTTTTTTGTCGACTGTACCAAAAAGTGGATTTTATTTTTATTTTTATTTTGCCCCCCCCCCCCCCCCCGACTCAATTTGTTTGAAAAAAATCCCGTAAAACAAACAATAAAAAATGTTGGCCTAACATCAAATTTTGTAAAATTTCTCCCAAAGTGAAATTGTTTCATATACAGTAATTCTTAAATTTCTCCATAAATGTACATAACTATATCACCCGTTTATGCAAAATATACATGTAAAGATACATGTATCAGCAGTTTTATATAATTTGTCCCAAAAATGTATAATTTCTCATATTGTTGAAATTCTCCCAAAGTGTAATTGTTTCATATAAAATAGTTGATTAATTTCTTCCAAAATGTATAAACCCTTGTCTTTTATAGCAATATTTAAAATTCTTCCTAAAATGTATAATCACTCTCTTATATTCTATTCGTTAAAGTGATCAGCTGTTTTATAAGATTATATATCCATGTAAAGATATCAGCAGTTTCACATATTTTGCTCCAAAACTGTATAACTTTTCATTTCTTCCAAAGTGTTATAGTTTCATATAGAGTAATTCTTAACATATATATATAAGTGCATAAAAATCATGCAAAGAAATTAGATGTTTATGCATGTAGATGCTTTCTGCAATCCAACACTATCAAAACCAATCTGATGACAAATGTGAGTCCCTATCCAGCTACTGAGAAGCACTACAATTGAATATTACAAAATGCATAAACAGTAACCAGAAAGATCAGCAGCTTTTCAACTTTTTATGAACCATTTTGTCTTTGTGTATGAACATTAAACATTTACAAGTATATTTTCATTATCTTTTATGACTATGTTTAATTAGTTCAACTTGTGGTAAGCTCTGAACACATTCATGGCAAATTTGCCAAACAATAGTTTTACCTTTACATTGTGGCCATATTTGTATTATACATACACAAATCCAAACTAGAGTAAAAAAGCTGTGAGCAATGCTCACCATTGATACCCCCGCTTCATGATTTCTTCAAAAATGCACATGTTCTTACTTATGAACTTGAAACTTAATCTAGTGTAGGAAGTTTCATCAAATTTCATTCAGTGGCGTAGGAGGAGTTGCACATAAGAGATGGGTATCCCATTATGTCAATGACAATGTCCTATTATTCTATGGAAAACCCAAAATATCATTCCGATCAAAATGTTAAATATCTCCTGCACAATGGCACTATGTGACAAGGATTCTGTGCAAGTTTCATCAAATTCCATTCAGTGGTGTAGGAGGAGATGCGCATAAGAGATGGGTATCCCATTATGTCAATGACAAAGTCCATGTTTTTCTATGGGAAACCCCAAATATTATTCCGATCAAAATGCTAAATATCTCCTGCACAATGGCACTATGTGACAAGGATTCTGTGTAAGTTTCATCAAATTCCATTCAGTGGTGTAGGAGGAGTTGCACATTAGAGATGGGTATCCCCTTAAGTCAATGACAAAGTCCATGTTTTTCTGTGGGAAACCCCAAATATCATTCCAATTAAAATGTTAAATATCTCCTGCATAATGGCACTATGTGACAAGGATTCTGTGCAAGTTTCATCAAATTCCATTCAGTGGTGTAGGAGGAGTTGCACATAAGAGATGGGTATCCCCTTAAGTCAATGACAAAGTCCATGTTTTTCTGTGGGAAGCCCCAAATATCATTCCGATTAAAATGTTAAATATCTCCTGCATAATGGCACTATGTGACAAGGATTCTGTGCAAGTGTCATTAAATTCCATTCAGTGGTGTAGGAGGAGTTGCACATAAGAGATGGGTATCCCCTTAAGTCAATGACAAAGTCCATGTTTTCTGTGGGAAACCCCAAATGTCATTCCGATTAAAATGTTAAATATCTCCTGCATAATGGCACTATGTGACAAGGATTCTGTGCAAGTTTCATCAAATTCCATTCAGTGGTGTAGGAGGAATTGCAAATAAGAGAAAGTGTAAGGGACAGACGGACGGACACCCCCATCAATATATACCCCCCGCTTTTCAAGCGGGGGTATAATTATAGAAAAACAATTAATAAATTATTCTTTACAATAAGTATCTGCATATGATACATAGTGTACTGTATATGATTTGGTCTTTTATCAGCTGTTTTATATAAAATGATATTATATATCCATGTACAGATACCAGCAGTTTCATATATTTTGGCCCATAAATGTTACATCTTCTCATTTTGCAAAGTTTCTACCAAAGTGTTATTGTTTCATATAAAGTAATCCTTAAATTTCTCCTAAAATGTATAAAACACCATCTTTAATACTGATCCTCAAGTCCCCTTTAATATGTGTTAACACCCTAGGCCCTTATATCCCAATAGTTAAATTTGGCATATACAAATTTTTAATGTCCCAGCCAGGATAAAATGGAAAGAGGCTGCACTTTGACCTAAAAATACTGTGCCTCTGTGCACCTTGAAGCCAGGTATCACTCTAAAGTGCCCTTATAATTTCTCCTTTAAGTAATTAGTGTGTCCCACTGACATTTTGATTATTTCCATTTTATGTTATGTTTTCTGTTTTGTTTGAATTGTGTTTTAATGCCACTTTCAGCAATTTTTCAGCTATATCGGGGCGTCCAGTTTTTATTGGGGGAGGAAGCCGGAGTACCCGGAGTGAACCCCCGACCTGCGGTAGGAAAACTGGCAATCCTTGTCCATTAAGATTGGAGTCGAGTGCACCCTGCCTGCAGTGAGAATCGAACCTGCAATCTCAGTGTTGACAGACCACGTGATCAATAGTAGACAAACTACCTTAACCACTCGGCCACCGAGGCCCCTGTTATGTTTTCTGAACCGACTTAAGCTGCCATTGCAATTTTAGCTGGACAGTGTTGATCAGCTGTTAATGAGAAACAATTTTTCCTTTCTCTGCTGTTCAGCTGACATTTCTACAATGTACAATGTCTAATGAATTAATTTTAACACTTTTTCGTAATCATGGCATTGTTGACAAAATTAAAATTGCTTAGTATATAATTTCAGAAAGGCATTGGTTTTGATTCTGAAATTATGCACTACAGGAATTCTAATTTTGTCTACAATGCTGATTACGAATAAAGTGTTAAAACTCATTAATTTGGTGTGGTAGAAATATCAATTAAACAGTAGACATAAATATTTAGAAAAGCAGGAAAACAGTGTATAACAGATAAAACCACCCAGGTGTTAATCATTCCTGAGCTGCTCCATAACAAGTAATGGCAGCTCTTTGTAGCTCTGCCAAGACTAAAAAAGGAGCTACATTATTGTAGCTCAGGGGGCATCTTGAACTGAAATTTTGCTAACATTATATATTACTAGTATGCATCTAGACAATGCAAGAATTAATTTAAGCACTGTACACTTGCATTAATTTGTTAAAACTTAACATGAAATTCTATTAAACATTACAAGAAAATGTGAAATTACAAAACAAAGATAAGTAAAAAATATTCATAAACTAATATTGACTTGAATTTTGTTTTTAAATAGCAAGGCAGTAATTAAAGTTAACACAAAGATGAAACTATTATATCTCACATGTATAAATTATTTATATGGCTTGAAATAGTATTACAAGGTGATATTTTTTACACATTTTTATATGTTTTCTAATGGGATGTCCTCTTTAGGTTACCATGTAAAAATGAAAACAAGAAGAAATGTCTATCAGGTAAAAGTGTATTAGTGCCAAAAAATATTTATTTTTTTATTTCTTACACTTTAATCTTTAAATTTACACTTTAATCTGTAAAATTTATACTTTATTCTGTAAATGTTATACTTTATTCTGTAAAATTTACACTTTAATTTGTAAAATGTATACTTTATTTTGTAAAATTTTACAATTTAATCTGTAAATTTTATACCACAGGTGTTTACCCCTTTTCAGTACTCCCAGTAATCTTAATTATTTTTTCAGTAATTTGGCACATTTATCGGTAATCTGAAACTTTGCACATAAAATGTCCATGTCCGAACTTAGAACAATATTAAAAGAGTTTGTGGCCAGTCTTTTTCTATAAAACATCTTTCTGATGCACATTTTATTGATCAAACATTAATAAAAAAACATGTTTATTCAATATTGTAATACCTTTACAATTTCACAAAATCACAACCAAAAGCATTTGAAAGTTAATTGTAATACCGGCGGAAATGCGTAATTCCGGGTGCATTGCCGTGTTGCATATGTTTAGACCCAAATTTGGAATGATTCCGGAAAATCCATAACGGCAAACACCTATGTTATACTTTATCCTGTAAAATTTACACTTTATTCTTTAAATTGTACATTTTTCTGTAAAATGTATACTTGAACATGTAAAATTAACACAATCTCACTTTTATGTGTACTTTTTATACATGTAGATATTGCTGATTTTGAAAAAGTCATTTCTTTCCATAACATTAGTTACAAGTAGACTGGGAAAATACTATATTGTTAAAAAAATTACCAAAATTTATCTTGCAAGATATGAGAAAAATTTGTAAACTTGTTAAAACTTGATTTATGAAGGAGCTTACCTTAACCACTTGGCCGCCGAGGCCCCTTCAGAAAAATGAAGCATAAAATCTTTATATAATATTTTAAACGCATATTTTGACCTTGTTAATGTTATGTCCCAATTTATGGATAGAACTTTTTTCCTTTAGTAGCCAGCTGCAGGGCCCCTAGGCTTAGAAATCCAGGGGCCCAACTATTTTTTCTTTTAACTATGACTTGTATGATCATATGTACATTTTATTATACTATATGTACATGAATTCAGAATTGGTTTTATTTGGATATTGTTACTACCTACATTTGATCAATATATAGAAGGTAAATTAGATGTTGAAGTATGTCGAAACGCAACATTTTGTTGCCTAAAATTTAGAATAATTAAAAAATTATGCTACAGACACTAAGAAACATTTGGACTAAAATCCTGATTCTTATCTCCTTTATTCTTCAAAATTAGTAATTTATATAAACATGATAAATATTATTTTTATTTCAATTTAATGCAGTAATAGCCATGTCCATTCAAGATTATTTTTACTAAATAACTAAATTAAGATTTGTGAGCCAGAAGAAAACCTGCTATAGATGCTGAAATAGATATACATTGTAATATATACATTTAACAACTAGACGCTAAAGGAGCATGAATCGTTCACCTGACTTTAATATACCATTTACATATTAAATATTCAAGAATCAAAATTTATAGCTTTTGATGCTGAGAAAGGAGGTTCACTTCAGATTTCCTGTTACACTTTTTTAACTATAAGACAAAAACTATATTGACCCCGCCGCCGCCCCCTTTTCCCCGGTCTATTTTTTGCCAAGGTAGCCATGTTGGTTGGTCAGCTGTCATGATTTGTGCAATTTTTGTTGAGGACATCCTACAGATGATGTGTGCAATATTTCAAAGTAGTCCTTTCAATGACATTGGTTTAAAATGAGAAGATTTTTTTAAATTAATTAAAATTGATTTTAAAAAATTCAAGGGGAATAACTCCAAACGGTTCATCAGACAATCTTGACCCTGATGTCATTTTTGTAGCTTGCATAGAGCTAAACAATTAAGCAATGCTAACTTTTTCTCTACATTGTAGTTCTAATAACTTCCAACATTTTTAGGAAAAATGGCAAAAATCTTCAATTTCTACAATTAAGGGACAATATTTCCAACAAGTGTTCGTTGTACATCTCCAACTCAATGGAGAGTGTTGAAGAGCATTTGATGTGGAAGAAGGAGGGTCTCTTGGGGTTTCGTATCTATTACACTTTTTAAACTATAAGCCAATAACTGTATTTTGACCCCCATTCTATTTTTAGCTGAGGTAACAATGTTGGTTTATCTGCAGCCATGATTTGTGCAAACTTTTGGAGGACATTTTACTGATGATGTGTGCAAAGTTGCAAAGCAGTCCTTTCAATGGTTTAAGAGGAGGATTTTTAAAAAGCAATTAGAATTAAAACCAGCTCACCTGACTTTAACAAAAATTGATATTAAATGCTAAAGAGTTTACATGTATATTTCTATAAATCTTGCCATGTTGAATTTCCAATCAGCAGCAATTTGTAGGACAGTTTCTGAGAAGAAGCCATTTTATGTTTTTCTCATAGGTTACTTAGTTAAGTGATGTTCCATGTTGGCAGCAATCGTGTATTTTGGATCAAAACAAAAAACTCTGACAGCCAAGTTGATTTTACTACTGTATCAGCTCGAAAAACTCAAAAAAAATAAGATTACTTTTAAAGATTCACTTCTACAAAATACAGTTTAATTGTGTATAACAGTTTCAGAGAAGAAGCTGTTTGTATGGTTTTCCCATAGGGTCCTATGTTAAACTGTGTTCCATGGTATACTAGGTTCTTTCATACGTTTTTGGGAAAGACCGGTTGATCTTTCACGAGTGATAGAAATTTTATGTCTTTTTGCGAGTGGAGCGCAGCGGAACGAGCCAAAAGACATAAAAATTTCTATCACGAGTGAAAGTTCACACTGGCTTTCCCAAAAACGCATGAAAGTACCTATTTCTTCCGTAAACCAACAACTTTCACATTGCTATATCCTATAGACTCTCCATTGTTTTATACTTCATTGTCTCTGGAATCCAATCAGAACGCCGGAAACAAGAACGTCATAGAAGAACGTTGTTATGCTTCTTGTTTCTGGCGTTTTGATTGGATGACGCAGCAAGTACAGATGTGTGCGTGTGAGCTCATCTGTACTGGGTCATCTGTACCAGAAATCGGCGATTTACGGAAGAATCTGCCATCTTGGATTTTGGATAGCCACAAAAGACTAAAACTTTGTAAAGGACTGTCTAAGGTACATTGCTGCAATGTTTCAAAATCAATCTGCTAAGTGATTTGTGAGAAGAAGAATTTTTTATTTCAGCCAATCAGGATGCACTAGTAGCCCTGGCAGCCATGTTGAATTTCCAATTTGCTAAAAAAAACTCAAAATAATAGGATAACTATCCAAGCTTCATCTCTGCATATTTGCCATAATTGTTTGGAAGACAGTTTAATAGAAGAAGCTATTTGTGTGTTTTTCCCATAGGCTTCTATGTTAAGCTGTGTTCCATGGTGGTGGCCATCTTGGAATTTGGATCGTCACAAAAAACTCAAACTTTGTGGAGGACCATGCAAGGTTCATTTATACAATATTTCAAATCAATCTGCCATGCGGTTTGTAAGAAGATTTTTGAAATTTCAGCCAATCAGAAAGCATTAGTGGCCCTGGATTCGATGTTGAATTTGCAATTCGCTAGAAAAACACAAAATAATAAGACGTTCTATTCAACCTTTATTTCTTCATAATTTGGCTTCATTGTGTGGAACAGTTTCCGAAAAGAAGTTGTTTGTATGTTTTTCCCATAGGGTCCTAGTGTTAAACTAAGTCCTCAGCCATCTTGGATTTAAGATCGCCACAAAAAACTTAAACTTTGTAGAGGACCATCGAAGGAACATTTATGCAATATTTCAAATCAATCTGTCAAGGGTTTTGTAAGAAGAAGATTTTTTAAATTTCAGCCAATCAGAATGCATTAGTGACCCTGCCAGCCATGTTGAATTGGCTCGAAAACTCAAAATAATAAGATTACTATCCAACCTTCATTTCTTCATAATTTGGCTTCATTGTGTGGAACAGTGTCCGAGAAGAAGTTGTTGGTATGTTTTTAACATAGGGTCCTATGTTAAACTAAGTCCTGCAATGGTGGCCATCTTAGATTTTGGATCAGCACAAAAAACTCAAACTTTGTAGAGGACCATCTAAGGTACATTTCTGCAATATTTCAACACAATCAGCCAATCAGAACACATTAATGGCCTGGCAGCCATGTTTAATATTTGATCAGCACCAAAAACTCAAACTTTTTTAAGAACCACCCAATAAACATTCCTGCCAAGTTTGGTTCCAATTGGAAAAGTGGTTTTGGAGGAGAAGACCCTTTGGGTCAGGTGACAACAACTACAATGACGAAGACGGACACGAAGAGATGAGAATAGCTCACACTGACCCTTTGGGTCAGGTGAACTAAAATATGACAGGTTATGATTCAACATCAAAAGAACTTGATGTAATTAGAATAATTTGGACCTCTATAAATAACATACGATTTTATGCGAAACTCAGTTCAATTCTTTCAATCAATCTCTGAAAATTGTCCAGTTTTAAGTCTTTGCAAAATTGCAATTTTATTTATTATGTCTTCTTACATGCACCCATGCACAATTTATAATTTTGAGCGCGATGGTGATAAGAATATTACCTGTGACTCTTTACCTAGCAGTTAATGGTGTTTTTGACAGTTGCATTTATTCTGAAACTGGCATTTCATATTTTGAGCAAGAATCTGAAATTTTGGAAAAATTTGGGCATGTAGGGGGACAATATCTCTCTGAGAAATTGCTCCCAATACATGTACATTAAAACGAAAATTTTTTCTCCCAAGTCAGTCAAAATTATACATGTACCACCGAATTGGAGAAACAATAACTGTGAATCAATAAATCACAAATCAAAAATTTGGATGCATGGAAAGTATAAAAAATTCCATAGCTGATAAAAACACTTCATGAAATTCATGAGTCAGCTTCTAGAAATTCGGGGAGCTCTTCATGGATGGGAGGGATGGTAGGGGTGGGATGGAATGTCCGATAGGGCCAAGCAACTTATGGTTCTACACGTTGTTTGGATTGACATGACGGACGCCCAACATTAGAAAATTTTTAATAAATTCTTTTGTTTACGGCCAAGGACAGATACTAGTATATGAACCATTGTTGACTCCACAGGCGGACAACTGTCAATACCTGTCACTAGAAAACTAGCCAGAAAACCTGGGTTAAAAAATAAAAAGGTATGAAATGCTAAAACTCCATCACATCCCAAAAAAGCCTAGAAAAGTTTAAATTAATAGCCCATGACTTAGTACTCTTAATACTGTATACTGGTTGTAAATATTATGAGCTTGTGTTGAAATTTGCGTTTTGTTGTAATTGAATGTATTAAATATGTTATACTTCTTCAAAATGCATAAATCTAGTTTATAAACATTGTTATTCCGACCTGTTTGTTGTTGATAAAATAATAAGTTGATAAAATAATAATATGTTCTTTTTAATTCCGTTTTTACTTTCTTCTTCATAAAACTTCAACATATGCAATTTTATTTACAATTATTAACTTGAACGAAATATTTATATCGTTGAGTTGGACTTGCTTGTTTACATCATCGAGCACATGTGTTACGATCGATGAACCGGAAGTACATGTAGTATACATGCAAAGTTGTTTACTTGCTTCTTGTAATTGTTTAAGTTAACTTAAACAACTATTTTAAAGTAGTAATGTGAAAATCACAGTGATTCTCTGATCACACTATCTGTATATAACATTCTGATATATTTATTGATGTATAAACCTCTTAATGTTTTAGTTGTACATTTAAAGTGATATTTTCTCAAGGAATGTTGAGGCCTACCATGACACTTTTCATTGAATTTTCTTTAAATATGTATTAATTGTCATGTTACTTGTATTACTTTCAATTCATGAGTAAGCCATATGACTAACTAAAACTAACATATTCTGATTCTGTTAAGTATCTTTCTGATTCATTTCATGCTATTGTAAATTCCAGGAATAGACACCCGTGTCAATGAAATTAAAAGCTAACTCGGTGCAACTGCCCCAAGATCCGTATATACATGTATGCTATAAATAACTAAAGTATAGGGCATGTTATCTGGGTAGTAATTTCTATTTCTGGGATATATCATTTTCATAATGTACTGTACTACATATCAAATATTTATACTATTACGTAAGTCTTCTTCATTCTAACTACTGAATAAACAATATATAGGGTGTGAAAAGAATTAGACAGTCTAGTAAAGTATGTTCCAAAGTAATAGGAGAAATTACCTCACAAGCAGGTGACAAGACAGTCCCTAAATTATTTGAATGTTTTGCCGCTATTGCTCTGGGAGATGCACCATATAGGGGCAGCACAACAACATTAACGGAATGTACACGTATATGTGCTACTGTTTGTCTAATTCTTGAATGTTATAAATTATTTGCTATACGCACATCACCAATGATATTTTGTATTAGTTGACATTGACTTGACTCAATTAAACCTTTAATAAAGTTGACTTCACTCTTATTACATGTACATTGTTCTTTTTTATAATTCATTGGATACATTAATAAAAAAATGTTGCACATGGTAGAACATCATCCTTGCCGTTGGGTCAGGAAACACATACATGGAAGCAATCTTTTAACTATTATAACAGAATATGGCACCGAGTTCTACATTTTCTAGTACCTGTAGGTCTATCGTATATGTTGGTTTTCAACCAAACCTATTTTCGTAATGACCAAGCCTGCACAAGTTACCAATAGTGTCTGCAATTCACTGTTACACTGAACTGACTAGTTCCTCAAAACTTTTATTGAAAACTACAATGTAGAAAAAATGGTAACTAGATGATTTGGACCAAAACAAATTCGGACTATAACAAATTCAGCCTTACAAGAAATTCGGACTATAAAATATAAATATATTACTAGTATATGTACATATAATAATATTACAGCTCACATAAAAACCTTGCATTATGATTGGTAAGCAAGCCGTATACATCAGGCTATGTATACGTCTACAGCCGTATACATAAGGCATATTGTTATCCCGTATGGTGCCCCTGGGAAAACAAATCATCATGGCCACCTTCGTTCCACTTTGAAAGAAAAACTGACAAAGAGCACCAATGTCTAAAGCGAACATGTTTTAAACCACACAAATAAAATGATATGTAATATATTTGTTTAAATAATAGAAGGGAAGTAAATTAAGAAACAAAACTACTCAAATATCAGTGATAGAAGGCACGGAAAAGGGGGGGGGGTTTCTGGCTCAATAATGTCTGTAGGTCACAAATCCTGTATGATTTTGTTGTGTCCTCTATCAAAATGTGTCAATAGACAAAACAATAACAAGAAACATGTGCTCAAGCGCACTAAAAGTTAATAAACATGTAACTGCACTGCATCATCATGCATTTTAGTTAAGACATCGTCAAAATCTGTTGATATTCATTGATTTCCATCGTCCAAAATCCAATGTCATTCATTTTAATGGCATCAAAGTGACATTACCGTCAATTGCTAGTTTTCTTATTTTAATTAACTTATCAACGTTCAAATCCACACATCAATTAAAACCAATACAAGCTCCACCGATATTGAATTAGGTGCTTCGCAAACTTTTACCTTGACACTTTCGAGTTTAAGGATACAATTGGGTTATTTATGGAACAGAAGACTATTTACATTTAAAAAACAAAAATTTTCGCTGTTATTTAATATATCATAATGTTTTCTTATTTGTATTTATTTGATGTTCAACAAAAATATAGTTTATAGGTTATAAATCCCGAATGGGCTTCGATCGTCGCAGCGTCATAAAAGTAATGATGGGGTGCGAAAAGGGACAATAGTTATTGAATATATTTTAATTTATCAATAATAAAGTAATTTGACCTATTCCCAAGTGTGATTTTGTTTTATAAAAACTATTAATTATAATGCATTGTTTTAAAATATATGCGTTCACTTAGAACATATATTTTCCAAAGAAACTTGAACAAGTCCCCAAAAGAAATTAAGCTACATACATGTAGTTCTTTCCTAAATATTTGTTTTTCCCGTTAAATATTCCTAATTTAAGATGGGAGCTGTAATATAATAGTAATTCCTTTGGCTCATGGAATATAAATACTAAGCCGTGAATGTGACATTACAGAGTATATACCCTGTCTAAGACCGGAATACCATATAATATAGTTTTAGTTTCCTATAAATGTAATAATTGTACTAATTTATTAAATTAATTGAACATTGCTTCTTCATTATAGAAATGTTAAATAAAGGTTTTTGGACAAAATTTTATTTGCTTATGATTGTGTATTGGTCGTTATGATTGCGCATAATTAATAAATAGAATATAAAAGGGACATTTTAACACTTTGTTATTTATAATTAACCAAATTATGAGGTGTACAAACATGATTAAGCTATGGCTTCCTTTAGTTGAAACAACACAAAGCCGACTTTGAAGTTATAATATATAAAACCATTTCCAATCTGTTTCTTGTAGTTTCCAAAATGGATGCATCAAACCATTGTGTAGATTGCCATTGAAAAGTATCAAGCTTTACAGTGGGACAAATGCGAAAGTAAGAGCATACAGGGGCTGCTCTGGCTTTTAAAAAGCTAGCTGGCGACAAAAAAATCGCCAACTGCAATTTTCCGTCGCCAGTTTTGTAAAAGTGTCGCCATATTAGAAATCACTAGATCACCATATGACATGGCGAAATTGTTTAACATTATGTGTGACATTTGGTCAGACAACCTGAAATTGAAAAAATTCTGTAACGTCGGACGAAATCCAAGTTTGCCGGACCCTATATTCAATTTTTCAAAGTTTGGTCTCGAGCAGCTCGTACACTAATTTTATTTTAATCATGAAAAGATGTGCGAGTGATTTCTTGTTGGCAGAAAACCAAAATTTTACAGTAATTTATTAGAAACATCTATTCCCGTGAATGAACATAAAACCAGAAATATTGAAAATAGAACTACGCATGTGTAAGAATTTTCTAATTACGAAATTAAGACGGACATCTGGTCCGGAAATCACTCAACAACGACGTCAGTTTTCATACCTGTATTTTATTAATTACATTATTAAAAAAAATTACTACAAAAAAAAGTTTGTTCTGTTATTTTAATAAATATTAACAGCATCAATTGTTTTATTACACGTCTATTCAAATCTGACGCAGGTAAAGCCATTTTTCATCAGACAACTTTGTTGATTAAATTATTGCCGATTTTCGTTTAATAACTCCAAATAATACACATGTCACTGGATACTACACAATACACGTGTATTTACGACCAAAAAAGCAGACAAAGGATCTTTAATGATGCAATCGCATCGTTTAACACTATAAAACCTAGGTGCCAAAAAAATCGCCACCCAGCAAACAATTTTACGTCGTAGAAACGTCGTTAAAATGTATGTTTTTGGTTGCAGTAACGTTACGATATAACGTTATTTTTACGAAAAAATGGATGGTTTTCTTAACGTCGCCTTAACGTTTTTTGCAACCATTTTACGACGTTTAACAGACATTCACCAAACGTTACGAAAAAATTGTGACGTACACCCGACATTTAGACTACGTATGACTTTGATGAAGATGTTCTGTAAACGTTGTCACAACATTAAAAATAATATATAACACGTTCCACAGACGTTTGTCTAACGTAATTGAAACAAGCAATTGTTGCATTATATGAAAAAAATGTCTTCCTGAAAATCACTGTTCCGTTTTTTCCTCGAAAGAAATATGGTCATAACCACATCGTATTTATTAACCACAACAATACATCTCTGATAGCCAACGTAAAACGAGATACCAAATGATTAACATTTCAAGAATTCAAGTAACATATAGAAAGCTACGTATAACTGCCTTTATGTCTCGAAAAGCTCTGCTGCAGACTCCACAAAATACATAGTAGGGTGAAATACAAAATACGATTTTCAAAGGAAAAACGATGCAAATTACTTGTATAATTAAAATAGAAAAATAAATTAGTTTCCTATTTTTTATTGTTTAAATATTACGAGACAAAACAGTTAATTAAGCCTCTGACACACAGTTGTACAAGAGGACACACAGAAAATATAAACAGTAGTTGGTTTAAGACATTAATACATACAGACACAAATACAGCTACATTAATTAAAACACACAAAGGCAATACATATTAAAACATATGTTCAACAATCTAACAGTCAATACACAAAAATACGTGTTGTAGAGAGAGCAAAAAATACAAAAGCAGTTTATTCACAACAGATCTATATGACATCGGGATCTTAGGATTTTGTAATATACAATCAATACATTAACTTTTAAAAAGTTTTTGCAGACTTCTGCAATACAGTTACAACTGGTTGCTGTCTGGATTCTGGCACCTAAAAATAAATAAATAAATAAATAAATAAATAAATAAATAAATAAATAAATAAATAAATAAATAAAAATGTCTTGCATCTTCCCATATTTTTCATAAGAAATAAAGCAATATAATTTCTTTATCTGATAGACTCTTTTTAACCATCTATTACATTATTATTATTTTACGGAGTACATTAAACATTCTTTATACGACACGGTAGCAGTGGTTAAGTTTGAAGTGTGTGTAAAGCTCTAAACAAAATGTTTAAAATATACTGTTATTTTATGAATTTGGTCCAAGGATAGAAGTTTTTATATCAGCGTGTCTCTGTACGCTAAAATTTTGAAACGAGGGCGTCGGTGGCCGCGTGGTTATGGTAGTTAGTCATCTTCTATTCACCGCGCGAGGGTTGTTCGGTTTTTTTTACCGGATATTCCTCCCGCAAAAAACCTGGACGTAATGATACAGCTAAAAAATTGCTGAAAGTTGCGTCAACCACAATTTAAATAAAAACAATATAAACTCTGAAAATGTTTTGAGACAATCTGTGTTCTGAATACAGTATAATTTGTTTTTCCCTAAGTTAGCAATTATTAAACTTACCTTATATCTGGATCCCCTGGCCTATTAGGGGCATGTTTTAGGCATTCCGTTATAATCTCCTCATCATCCATTTCTGTGGCTGACGGATGATTTTTTCTGTATGCACGTGGAGAAGAAGAAAATTAATAAATCTTTCGGTATTTTTTGTCATCTGGTTAACAGTAGTTGCACTTCGATAAATTGGTCATTTGCAAAGATTGATGATGGTTTACAGTTTCTTATTAGTCCAAATAATAATTATTTAAAAGTGTTGACAAAAACATTTTTGCTCTTCCTTTCAAATAAGCATGTATCATGTAACACGTAACAATCCTGTGTTGTGGATTTATTATTAATTATAATACAATGATTTAGAAAATAACTTACGTATTATCATCTGACAACACACAGAAGGAATCAGTAATGGAAGCTTTCCGTTTTCCCTCTTAAACCGTAGTCAGACCATAATGCATTGCTGCCAATTGTCTTCATCATTCGCCATACGGACTCCCAACCAGAGCTACCTCCCACAGCAGTAAGCAGCTTAAGCTGTACGATAAAAAAAAACAATAAATGATTTTACTTCACACATAATCTTAATCCTACTGAAATATATGTAAGAAGAATAATAGGAACCGGATTATTTCCTGTATAAGCCATGTTTACCAAATATTTAAGTTTGGGGTCCAAATGCACATAAGAAAATGTCGACTGGCTGAAATCGTGGGGCTGAAATGCGTTAAGGAAATATTTCACGAAATAAGATCAATTATAAATACATTCTAAGACCCAAATGAAAAGGTCTTCTTCTTCTTGTTGGGGGGTTTTAACGTCCTACACTGATAAATAAATACCAACGATCGGACGGTTGTTAGTTGTTAGTAGTCCATGGACTCCACCATGGTGGGTTTGTCGAAGCCCAGCCTTCGGGATACCTAGTCGAAGAACTCGGCAGCATATGTTATACTAGCGGCCGGGCTGCTCCGATGTAACGTTGACCTACTCCAAGTACCCCACATGGGTAGAGCGCTTCCGCACTCTGACCTGTCGTCGAGATATAACATCTGCAGAGTGAGCAGCCAGTGTATGCTTTCCTCTGACATTTATGACATGACTAGGTCTAAAATATTACTGAATTTTATACACCCATTTCTTTTCATTCTTGTTTTCAATTAAACGATAATCGAACGTGATTTTGAGGAAAGGGAATTAAATTGTGCGAATGTCGCAACGAAACATTTATTATACAATATTCGCTCTTAAAGAATTAAAAGAAGAATTATTACATATCAAAAATATGCTAAACGTTTTCTTATTAATTTTGTCTATTGTATTTTGTATATTATAGTACTTACTTTTGAGCTTTGTCTTTTCTTTACATGTGGCGAATGACCCAGTTTTCTTTGTTTCAATAGCAAACACTCACAAGACATCAAATTACGCGTGCACGTGTGGTTTTACAACCCTTAGGTAATTTCATGACCCCTGCTATTTACATTCGATCGGCAAGAACAAAAGGCACTGTAAGAGATATACAGAGAAATAAAGCGAACAAAACTGACCGGGAAATGTTAATTAAATTCTGGTAGAAATTCATAAAATTCGATACAATCTTATGTAAAGTATCTCTGTTGCAATCCCCCACCCCCGTAAATCGCCAGCTAATAAAAAAACCCTTGTAAGATACATAATTTGAAAAAAAGCAAAACAGATTGAGGAGGAACATGCTAATTAAATTCTTGTGGAAATTCATTTATTTATTAAAATGTAAAGAATCTATTATGTCGAAACCCTCCCCCGCCCTCTTCAATCCAGGAAAGATTTTTAAACAGAAAAATAGTTTAATATGATTTGTTTTAAAATACTTAAAATATTGGTAAACTATATATTCTTTATTTTAAAACATACGTGTTAAACTGTAAAATATTTATATCTAATCTCCATCTACCCAACCCAACACACTATTTTTTTCAAAAAATCGTATATGGGTTCTTAATAAGTCGAACACTAATAAACGTTACAAGGACGTTGCAAATATGTTCGCTAAGTTTTTTGTAACGTAAAAAACACGTTGAATTAACGTTATGTTTTACGTGATTTAACAACGTCTACACAATGTTAAACAAATGTTGCTATTTTTGACAACGTTTTAATAACGTCAGTTAAACGTGCTTAATTACCTTACGAATCAAAGACGTAACAACAACGTTGCATTTTCGTTGTAGATAAGTATCGTCAGGTCCGACATTCTCACAACTTATAACCAACGTTAGAT
Organism: Limnoperna fortunei; assembly: GCA_944474755.1. Classification (NCBI taxonomy): domain Eukaryota; kingdom Metazoa; phylum Mollusca; class Bivalvia; order Mytilida; family Modiolidae; genus Limnoperna; species Limnoperna fortunei. The sequence continues at coordinate 4,540,787 of OX104114.1, read as the reverse complement.
TTACGTCATGTGTTTGCTGGGCAGACGCAATATTTTGTCGCCAAATGAAAAAAAAAAGGCAATTGGCGACATTGGCGAAGCCCAGCGCTGCCCCTAGCATAGAATTATGCAACACTGGTAAATTTTTTTATTTTTCATTCATGTTCTGATAATTTTTTTGGAATTGTTATGATGTACACAGAAAATAATTTCATAAATTCTTAAATTTAATCATTATATTGGCAGGTACACAATATACAACAGTATATTCTATTGCCAGTAATATTGTGTTATGTAAAGGCTGGCTCAATTTAAGTTATGATATACCAAGAAAATTGGTAACAGATATACTAGTACATATAATCTAATTCTATAATTTTAATAATCACGCATGTCATACTGTTCAAATTATGTAAATAATCTGCAATTAAATTACAGGTATAACACAGAATCAGTACAGTGAGATGGTAAAGCGTGGCGTTACAAAATTCTTCTGTATTTCTTTTTTTATTGTACTACAAACATCATTTCAAAATGTGACTTATTAATTCTAAATGTGATTCAAGGGAAGTGAATATATTAAAATGCAAATCTGGTTTCTTTTGTACAAGTAAAATGAAACAATCAATCGGCAACTCATCTTTAAATAACATTAACATTGGAAGCTGAATTGGCAAAGGTCCGAATATGAAATGGTCTGAATTTGTGTAGTCTATTATTGTCAGAGTTGTCATGCATTATATGTTTGTTTGTTTGTTTGAATGGGGTTTTAACGCCACTTTCAGCAATTTTTCAGCTATTTCATGGCGTCCAGTTTTTATTGGGGGAGGAAGCCGGAGTACCCGGAGAGAACCCCCGACCCGCGGTAGGAAAACTGGCAATCCTTGTCAATTAAGATTGGAGTTGAGTACACCCTGCCTGCAGTGAGAATCGAACCCACAATCTCAGTGTTGACAGACCACGTGATCAATAGCAGACGAACTACATTGACCACTTTGCCACCGAGGCCCCTGCATTATATGTAATTATTTCATATATGTATAATGCATGACAAATCGGACAATACAGATTTCCATATTGGGGACCCATTGACCAAAAAAGTGGGGACCAGTTGACCAATTGAGGGGAGGGAGGGGGGGGGGGCAGTTGACTTGGAAGGTTCATTTATACAATATTTCAAATCAATCTGCCATGCGGTTTGTAAGAAGATTTTTGAAATTTCAGCCAATCAGAAAGCATTAGTGGCCCTGGAATCGATGTTGAATTTGCAATTCGCTAGAAAAACACAAAATAATAAGACGTTCTATTCAACCTTTATTTCTTCATAATTTGGCTTCATTGTGTGGAACAGTTTCCGAAAAGAAGTTGTTTGTATGTTTTTCCCATAGGGTCCTAGTGTTAAACTAAGTCCTCAGCCATCTTCGATTTAAGATCGCCACAAAAAACTTAAACTTTGTAGAGGACCATCGAAGGAACATTTATGCAATATTTCAAATCAATCTGTCAAGGGTTTTGTAAGAAGAAGATTTTTTAAATTTCAGCCAATCAGAATGCATTAGTGACCCTGCCAGCCATGTTGAATTGGCTCGAAAACTCAAAATAATAAGATTACTATCCAACCTTCATTTCTTCATAATTTGGCTTCATTGTGTGGAACAGTGTCCGAGAAGAAGTTGTTGGTATGTTTTTAACATAGGGTCCTATGTTAAACTAAGTCCTGCAATGGTGGCCATCTTAGATTTTGGATCAGCACAAAAAACTCAAACTTTGTAGAGGACCATCTAAGGTACATTTCTGCAATATTTCAACACAATCAGCCAATCAGAACACATTAATGGCCTGGCAGCCATGTTTAATATTTGATCAGCACCAAAAACTCAAACTTTTTTAAGAACCACCCAATAAACATTCCTGCCAAGTTTGGTTCCAATTGGAAAAGTGGTTTTGGAGGAGAAGACCCTTTGGGTCAGGTGAAAACAACTACAATGACGAAGACGGACACGAAGAGATGAGAATAGCTCACACTGACCCTTTGGGTCAGGTGAACTAAAAAATGACAGGTTATGATTCAACATCAAAAGAACTTGATGTAATTAGAATAATTTGGACCTCTATAAATAACATACGATTTTATGCGAAACTCAGTTCAATTCTTTCAATCAATCTCTGAAAATTGTCCAGTTTTAAGTCTTTGCAAAATTGCAATTTTATTTATTATGTCTTCTTACATGCACCCATGCACAATTTATAATTTTGAGCGCGATGGTGATAAGAATATTACCTGTGACGCTTTACCTAGCAGTTAATGGTGTTTTTGACAGTTGCATTTATTCTGAAACTGGCATTTCATATTTTGAGCAAGAATCTGAAATTTTGGAAAAATTTGGGCATGTAAGGGGACAAAATCTCTCTGAGAAATTGCTCCCAATACATGTACATTAAAACGAAAATTTTTTCTCCCAAGTCAGTCAAAATTATACATGTACCACCGAATTGGAGAAACAATAACTGTGAATCAATAAATCACAAATCAAAGATTTGGATGCATGGAAAGTATAAAAAATTCCATAGCTGATAAAAACACTTCATGAAATTCATGAGTCTCAGCTTCTAGAAATTTGGGGAGCTCTTCATGGATGGGAGGGATGGTAGGGGTGGGATGGAATGTCCGATAGGGCCAAGCAACTTATGGTTCTACACGTTGTTTGGATTGACATGACGGACGCCCAACATTAGAAAATTTTTAATAAATTCTTTTGTTTACGACCAAGGACAGATACTAGTATATGAACCATTGTTGACTCCACAGGCGGACAACTGTCAATACCTGTCACTAGAAAACTAGCCAGAAAACCTGGGTTAAAAGTTAAAAAGGTATGAAATGCTAAAACTCCATCACATCCCAAAAAAGCCTAGAAAAGTTTAAATTAATAGCCCATGACTTAGTACTCTTAATACTGTATACTGGTTGCAAATATTATGAGCTTGTGTTGAAATTTGCGTTTTGTTGTAATTGAATGTATTAAATATGTTATACTTCTTCAAAATGCATAAATCTAGTTTATAAACATTGTTATTCCGACCTGTTTGTTGTTGATAAAATAATAAGTTGATAAAATAATAATATGTTCTTTTTAATTCCGTTTTTACTTTCTTCTTCATAAAACTATGCAATTTTATTTACAATTATTAACTTGAACGAAATATTTATATCGTTGAGTTGGACTTGCTTGTTTACATCATCGAGCACATGTGTTACGATCGATGAACCGGAAGTACATGTAGTATACATGCAAAGTTGTTTACTTGCTTCTTGTAATTGTTTAAGTTAACTTAAACAACTATTTTAAAGTAGTAATGTGAAAAATCACAGTGATTCTCTGATCACACTATCTGTATATAACATTCTGATATATTTATTGATGTATAAACCTCTTAATGTTTTAGTTGTACATTTAAAGTGATATTTTCTCAAGGAATGTTGAGGTCTACCATGACACTTTTCATTGAATTTTTCTTTAAATATGTATTAATTGTCATGTTACTTGTATTACTTTCAATTCATGAGTAAGCCATATGACTAACTAAAACTAACATATTATGATTCTGTTAAGTATCTTTCTGATTCATTTCATGCTATTGTAAATTCCAGGAATAGACACCCGTGTCAATGAAATTAAAAGCTAACTCGGTGCAACTGCCCCAAGATCCGTATATACATGTATGCTATAAATAACTAAAGTATAGGGCATGTTATCTGGGTAGTAATTTCTATTTCTGGGATATATCATTTTCATAATGTACTGTACTACATATCAAATATTTATACTATTACGTAAGTCTTCTACATTCTAACTACTGAATAAACAATATATAGGGTGTGAAAAGAATTAGACAGTCTAGTAAAGTATGTTCCAAAGTAATAGGAGAAATTACCTCACAAGCAGGTGACAAGACAGTCCCTAAGTTATTTGAATGTTTTGCAGCTATTGCTCTGGGAGATGCACCATATAGGGGCAGCACAACAACATTAACGGAATGTACACGTATATGTGCTACTGTTTGTCTAATTCTTGAATGTTATAAATTATTTGCTATACGCACATCACCAATGATATTTTGTATTAGTTGACATTGACTTGACTCAATTAAACCTTTAATAAAGTTGACTTCACTCTTATTACATGTACATTGTTCTTTTTTATAATTCATTGGATACATTAATAAAAAAATGTTGCACATGGTAGAACATCATCCTTGCCGTTGGGTCAGGAAACACATACATGGAAGCAATCTTTTAACTATTATAACAGAATATGGCACCGAGTTCTACATTTTCTAGTACCTGTAGGTCTATCGTATATGTTGGTTTTCAACCAAACCTATTTTCGTAATGACCAAGCCTGCACAAGTTACCCATAGTGTCTGCAATTCACTGTTACACTGAACTGACTAGTTCCTCAAAACTTTTATTGAAAACTACAATGTAGAAAAAATGGTAACTAGATGATTTGGATCAAAACAAATTCGGACTATAACAAATTCAGCCTTACAAGAAATTCGGACTATAAAATATAAATATATTACTAGTATATGTACATATAATAATATTACAGCTCACATAAAAACCTTGCATTATGATTGGTAAGCAAGCCGTATACATCAGGCTATGTATACGTCTACAGCCGTATACATAAGGCATATTGTTATCCCGTATGGTGCCCCTGGGAAAACAAATCATCATGGCCACCTTCGTTCCACTTTGAAAGAAAAACTGACAAAGAGCACCAATGTCTAACCCGAACATGTGTTAAACCACATAAATAAAATGATATGTAATATATTTGTTTAAATAATAGAAGGGAAGTAAATTAAGAAACAAAACTACTCAAATATCAGTGATAGAAGGCACGGAAAAGGGGGGGGGGGGTTTCTGGCTCAATAATGTCTGCAGGTCACAAATCCTGTATGATTTTGTTGTGTCCTCTATCAAAATGTGTCAATAGACAAAACAATAACAAGAAACATGTGCTCAAGCGCACTAAAAGTTAATAAACATGTAACTGCACTGCATCATCATGCATTTTAGTTAAGACATCGTCAAAATCTGTTGATATTCATTGATTTCCATCGTCCAAAATCCAATGTCATTCATTTTAATGGCATCAAAGTGACATTACCGTCAATTGCTAGTTTTCTTATTTTAATTAACTTATCAACGTCCAAATCCACACATCAATTAAAACCAATACAAGCTCCACCGATATTGAATTAGGTGCTTCGCAAACTTTTACCTTGACACTTTCGAGTTTAAGGATACAATTGGGTTATTTATGGAACAGAAGACTATTTACATTTAAAAAACAAAAATTTTCGCTGTTATTTAATATATCATAATGTTTTCTTATTTGTATTTATTTGATGTTCAACAAAAATATAGTTTATAGGTTATAAATCCCGAATGGGCTTCGATCGTCGCAGTGTCATAAAAGTAATGATGGGGTGCGAAAAGGGACAATAGTTATTGAATATATTTTAATTTATCAATAATAAAGTAATTTGACCTATTCCCAAGTGTGATTTTGTTTTATAAAAACTATTAATAATAATGCATTGTTTTAAAATATATGCGTTCACTTAGAACATATATTTTCCAAAGAAACTTGAACAAGTTTCCAAAAGAAATTAAGCTACATACATGTAGTTCTTTCCTAAATATTTGTTTTTCCCGTTAAATATTCCTAATTTAAGATGTGAGCTGTAATATAATAGTAATTCCTTTGGCTCATGGAATATAAATACTAAGCCGTGAATGTGACATTACAGAGTATATACCCTGTCTAAGACCGGAATACCATATAATATAGTTTTAGTTTCCTATAAATGTAATAATTGTACTAATTTATTAAATTAATTGAACATTGCTTCTTCATTATAGAAATGTTAAATAAAGGTTTTTGGACAAAATTTTATTTGCTTATGATTGTGTATTGGTCGTTATGATTGCGCATAATTAATAAATAGAATATAAAAGGGACATTTTAACACTTTGTTATTTATAATTAACCAAATTATGAGGTGTACAAACATGATTAAGCTATGGCTTCCTTTAGTTGAAACAACACAAAGCCGACTTTGAAGTTATAATATATAAAACCATTTCCAATCTGTTTCTTGTAGTTTCCAAAATGGATGCATCAAACCATTGTGTAGATTGCCATTGAAAAGTATCAAGCTTTACAGTGGGACAAATGCGAAAGTAAGAGCATACAGGGGCTGCTCTGGCTTTTAAAAAGCTAGCTGGCGACAAAAATATCGCCAACTGCAATTTTCCGTCGCCAGTTTTGTAAAAGTGTCGCCATATTAGAAATCACTAGATCACCATATGACATGGCGAAATTGTTTAACATTATGTGTGACATTTGGTCAGACAACCTGAAATTGAAAAAATTCTGTAACGTCGGACGAAATCCAAGTTTGCCGGACCCTATATTCAATTTTTCAAAGTTTGGTCTCGAGCAGCTCGTACACTAATTTTATTTTAATCATGAAAAGATGTGCGAGTGATTTCTTGTTGGCAGAAAACCAAAATTTTACAGTAATTTATTAGAAACATCTATTCCCGTGAATGAACATAAAACCAGAAATATTGAAAATAGAACTACGCATGTGTAAGAATTTTCTAATTACGAAATTAAGACGGACATCTGGTCCGGAAATCACTCAACAACGACGTCAGTTTTCATACCTGTATTTTATTAATTACATTATTAAAAAAAATTACTACAAAAAAAAGTTTGTTCTGTTATTTTAATAAATATTAACAGCATCAATTGTTTTATTACACGTCTATTCAAATCTGACGCAGGTAAAGCCACTTTTCATCAGACAACTTTGTTGATTAAATTATTGCCGATTTTCGTTTAATAACTCCAAATAATACACATGTCACTGGATACTACACAATACACGTGTATTTACGACCAAAAAAGCAGACAAAGGATCTTTAATGATGCAATCGCATCGTTTAACACTATAAAACCTAGGTGCCAAAAAAATCGCCAGACGCAATATTTTGTCGCCAAATGAAAAAAAAGGCAATTGGCGACATTGGCGAAGCCCAGCGCTGCCCCTAGCATAGAATTATGCAACACTGGTAAATTTTATTATTTTTCATTCATGTTCTGATAATTTTTTTGGAATTGTTATGATGTACACAGAAAATAATTTCATAAATTCTTAAATTTAATCATTATATTGGCAGGTACACAATATACAACAGTATATTCTATTGCCAGTAATATTGTGTTATGTAAAGGCTGGCTCAATTTAAGTTATGATATACCAAGAAAATTGGTAACAGATATACTAGTACATATAATCTAATTCTATAATTTTAATAATCACGCATGTCATACTGTTCAAATTATGTAAATAATCTGCAATTAAATTACAGGTATAACACAGAATCAGTACAGTGAGATGGTAAAGCGTGGCGTTACAAAATTCTTCTGTATTTCTTTTTTTATTGTACTACAAACATCATTTCAAAATGTGACTTATTAATTCTAAATGTGATTCAAGGGAAGTGAATATATTAAAATGCAAATCTGGTTTCTTTTGTACAAGTAAAATGAAACAATCAATCGGCAACTCATCTTTAAATAACATTAACATTGGAAGCTGAATTGGCAAAGGTCCGAATATGAAATGGTCTGAATTTGTGTAGTCCATTATTGTCAGAGTTGTCATGCATTATATGTTTGTTTGTTTGTTTGAATGGGGTTTTAACGCCACTTTCAGCAATTTTTCAGCTATTTCATGGCGTCCAGTTTTTATTGGGGGAGGAAGCCGGAGTACCCGGAGAGAACCCCCGACCTGTGGTAGGAAAACTGGCAATCCTTGTCAATTAAGATTGGAGTTGAGTACACCCTGCCTGCAGTGAGAATCGAACCCACAATCTCAGTGTTGACAGACCACGTGATCAATAGTAGACGAACTACATTGACCACTTTGCCACCGAGGCCCCTGCATTATATGTAATTATTTCATATATGTATAATGCATGACAAATCGGACAATACAGATTTCCATATTGGGGACCCATTGACCAAAAAAGTGGGGACCAGTTGACCAATTGAGGGGAGGGAGGGGGGGCAGTTGACTTGGAATAGAATTCCTTCTAAAACTCTGTTTACATCATATTACACCAAAAAACCTATTTTATAATGCACGATGGCAGGCGTACACTTTATTACTGCAGGCGTAGTTAAGTAGGACCTGTTAAAAACTGCATGAATTGGTTACCTTAATCACTCGTGGCGCACTAAAACTGGTCACCTGTGGCTGTACTGCCTACTACTGGCTGTAGTCTGTATCTAGGAAGCCATACGGAACTGTGACATTGTTTATGAGTAGTAGTATATAATTAAATTATCCGTCGTTTTTAATTATGAGCATTGTCACACCACACATTTATATACGTATATTCGTTGACGCTTCATTAAAATCACTTTCATCTTTAAGATGATCTTACTTCCCGATGTTCATATTACACTGGTTTCCTATCATAGTACTATCCATCTAGCAAGCACCGACTGTCGCTGGCACCCAGTCTATTATATGAATAGTCTAGAGGAGTTACAAGGCATCCGGTATAGTATACGCCTTAAAATTTTTCGGGGTATGTAAAAAGGAAAATACTATTTTAGTTCGCTTTTCCTGGCATATGTTTGAATAATCCGTATTTTCATAATAAAGTTTGTTATAATTTTAGTCATCTGAACTTTTATTAAAGAAAAAACTTAAAGTTTCGCAGAGAGGCATGTTTAACAAAAATGTAAAATCCCCGAAGAGCCATTCTTCAAATACCGGCATTTTCGGATAGTACGTTTTTTTAAAAACTGTATATTCACTTAGGCGAATCTTACTTCGAAGAACTTTTTTATTTTAAATCCAAATAAAAAAATAAGAAGCTTACCGAATAAAGTGAGTAAAAAAACTCCAATATACCCTCCGATATAAAAAATTGGACTTGTAGTTTAAGTGAAAAATCGACCCGAAGAAATTCCCCGAATACATAAAAATTGGGCATTTCGCCAAACTGATGTATCCGCGGATATATATATATATATATATATATATACAAGTCTAGAAGATTATGCAACGATACAAATGACGGTGTTTCTTGTCAAAAATTTAGACAACGACTGACCAACGAATGGCCTTAGTCATTGAATGTCAATATAAATAAATGACGTAAACAAGTCATAACATATTAATCTTAAACTTTCTCATTTCCAACTTAACCCAAAATAGTTGCTTTTCAAGTCCGCCAGCCGCGGACGTGCCGTGCGGTTACTTGGCTTTCCTCAAATATTCCAACAAGATGTAATCAAAATTACCAAGGTGACAAATTCATTACGCCATACGCGCGTTTCGTCTACTTAAGACTCATCAGTGGCGTTTAACTCTAAATGCTTCAAGTATTTTTTCATTCGGTGATGGAATAATATAAGTCCACTGGGATCGTGTAAAAACACAATACAGGTAGTTCAAAATATTATATAAGCGTCTAAAGAGTCTACCAACCAGTACAGCTTATTAAGTATCGGATCGACAAACATGACGATACAGCATAAACAAAAAAAATAATATACAAGTCTAGAAGATTATGCAACGATACAAATGACGGTGTTTCTTGTCAAAAATTTAGACAAAGACTGACCAACGAATGGCCTTAGTCATTGAATGTCAATATAAATAAATGACGTAAACAAGTCATGACATATTAATCTTAAACTTTCTCATTTCCAACTTAACCCAAAATAGTTGCTTTTCAAGTCCGCCAGCCGCGGACGTGCCGTGCGGTTACTTGGCTTTCCTCAAATATTCCAACAAGATGTAATCAAAATTACCAAGGTGACAAATTCATTACGCCATACGCGCGTTTCGTCTACTTAAGACTCATCAGTGGCGTTTAACTCTAAATGCTTCAAGTATTTTTTCATTCGGTGATGGAATAATATAAGTCCACTGGGATCGTGTAAAAACACAATACAGGTAATTCAAAATATTATATAAGCGTCTAAAGAGTCTACCAACCAGTACAGCTTATTAAGTATCGGATCGACAAACATGACGATACAGCATAAACAAAAAAATAATATACAAGTCTAGAAGATTATGCAACGATACAAATGACGGTGTTTCTTGTCAAAAATTTAGACAAAGACTGACCAACGAATGGCCTTAGTCATTGAATGTCAATATAAATAAATGACGTAAACAAGTCATAACATATTAATCTTAAACTTTCTCATTTCCAACTTAACCCAAAATAGTTGCTTTTCAAGTCATTGAAGCATTTAAAGTCATTGAAGCATTTAGAGTTAAACGCCACTGATGAGTCTTAAGTAGACGAAACGCGCGTATGGCGTAATGAATTTGTCACCTTGGTAATTTTGATTACATCTTGTTGGAATATTTGAGGAAAGCCAAGTAACAGCACGGCACGTCCGCGGCTGGCGGACTTGAAAAGCAACTATTTTGGGTTAGGTTGGAAATGAGAAAGTTTAAGATTACTGTCAGATTAATACGTTTTGGTTACGAAAATTCCATCGTCACACGCTAGTACACATGTACTATGTCTATGTCTACGATTCACCCCGGTTAATGAAGCTATATTTTTTATATAGCGGATTTGGCCGAGGGGTCTAGACCGCTGGACATAGTGCAGGCGAATTGGTGCCACAGTGTCACAACGGTTTGAGTTCGAATCCCGCTGAGGGAAAGCAAAAATTTGACAGTGTTAAAAATCTAATTCAAACAGTGTTGGGCTTAATTTGTAGACATATATAATATATATATATATATACAGCAATGAACTAGCAAAATGTTTGTTTGCGGTTATATGATGACATAATAGAGACCTATAGCTCCACCGATATACAAATGGTGGTTCATTATTTCTGCTGTGTATCCTATACATGTTAAATAAACAAACACCACAAATAATTTCAAAATGAGTCATACAATATAAAGGCAATATCACAAAATGAGGCAAAACAAAATATTTATGTTATTTTTTGATCAAGTGCGAATGTCTAATATCGTCTAAATAATAAATGTCATCAAAGCTACTAAGGTTAAAAAAATTTACTACGCCAGACGCGCGTTTCGTCTAATCGGGACTCATCAGTTGCGCTCGAACCCAAATAATATTTATCAAATAAGATGTTGTAGAGCTTTTATCAACAGAATTCAAAAACGTTTTACCAAATCCGACTTAGGCTATCTACATCTTGAAAATAGAAAAACCTTAGAATTAAAATAATTTTTGAAATTTTTGGCATTAAATTTAGACAATGACTATATTAAGAATCAATGATATTCGTGTCAGCAACGAAGTGTGACTACCAGGCTGATGATACCCTCGAGGACTAACAGTGCACCATCATAGGCATCAACCCAGTGGTGCAAAAAGTATATTATGATGACATTCAAAAGGTGCTTATATCTTTCCTAAAAATGTTTTAATTTACACACTCCGACATAATTATCTTCAATCCGAACAGAGTACCAATAACTGTTACAGCTAGGAATCATGTTATTGACTTGAGTAACAGACTAACTAATTCGTTAATTAACCCACAGACTATAATGTAATGTGAGGTCTATTGAAATTAAATCGTAATATTTTTGATAATAGGTCGATTGTAGATAAATGTCAATCTATTTTCAATATAAAACTATATTGTTGCTGTACGTCCGTTTGTGTGCGACGACACTATCAAGAACTAGTGTTGTCCAGTTTTTATCGAGAAAGGAGCCGGAGTATCTAATGAGAACCCTAACATTAAATGACGCTAATAACAAAATACCGAGCACCAAGAAACCGACAAACTTGAGAACCAACGAAAAATTAAAGTTTATTTTTGCGTACAAAAACGATATCTCCCCCGTTCCCCAGGTAGATTTTCAGTAAAAATCTAAGTTCAAAGAGCCATAACTCCCACACAAATTTGAGGATAAACAATTCCTGGTAATATGCACATCTAGACTTTGTGTACTTGCAATGTACCAAGTGTCATAAAATTTAGTTCAGTAGTTTCAAAGAAAATGAGTGGGAACCATGATTTACGAGGAATTTTGGAAAATTCTAAGTTCAAGGGCCATAACCCATAAAATTTTGAGGATCAGAATTTCGTGTTAATATGCACAACTACATATGGTGTACTTGTTACGTACCAAGTTTCGTTTTCTAGTTGACCGGAATAATTCTGTGACGAACAAACGGACGGACAGGACAAATTTTAATATGTATACCCACGAAGTGGATGGAGACATAAAAATATAGCAACTACAGCAATAGTCCTGACTTGTTACGAACATTTAAAACGAAATGGTGGGTAAAACCCGGTTTCATGGCATGCAAAACCCCTTTCTATCATTACTGTAGTGTGTAAGTTGGTATGTTGATGAAAATGGTCGGAAAACTTATTTTTAAATATACTGAATCCTGTTAAAAAAATAAGATTCTAAACTATAACGGATGTTGTTGATTTCTAAAACATGTGGTTAAAATAGGCCAATTAAATTATACACAATATATAGTGCTATATGCAACACATTCCCCAATTAAATCCCAGTCTGGATCAAGCACCCCATTTTGATCTACATCATTCTTCAACCCAAAACAATTAGCTAAACAAACTACCATACATTTTTATAATACTATGCTCCTAGGCCATGGCCTAAAACTAACATGTAGGAAATGCCTTGTCACAATATCTGAATAATACCCATTGTGCCCATCCAGAAATTTTCCAATAAGTAAGTATTTTGCAGGATTGATTCATCTAATTATAGTATTCCGGAACTGGATTACTGTTAGGAACCCACAAATCCTTAGTAATAATGTAAACTAATCATAAGTATTGGTGTCAATATTGTTGTTTTCTTTCACTTCGCCCCACGCAAATAATCTTAATATTAATATTGATTTGTTTATTTTGTTGTAAAATGCGCGTACATTTAAAAAGCTTATAAAATGATTGTAGTAGATATTTCTCCTTGTTAGATCGACGAATCCGGTTGACAAGGTACGTTGTTTCTGAACAGAAACGGTACAATGCATCGATGTCTTGTGTTGGTATTTTGCTTTGCTGCGAACCAGGCAGTTTGGATACCAAACCCTAATACTACTTTTAACTGGCAACTAAGTGGAAAAATCCAAACGAACAACCCAGCGCATGTGTATGATTTAGATCTGTTTGAAGTACCTGCAGAGACTTTTACGTATTTACATGGGAAAGTAGCTTTCTTGAAACTCATTTTTAAGATAATAGTTATTCCTTAATTTTTTTTATCAAGTAAATTGTTTTTAGACAAGAAAAGTGCATTATAAAATTTTTCAGTTTTATAAAGCCGTATAATTTTATTAGGAGTTAAATCCGGAATCCATTAAATAACAGGAAACTGACATATTTGAAACATTTATAAGTGCCATAAATTAAGCACTTCACGATAAATATGAAATGTAAGTCGATTACCGATTGTACTAACGATTGTTAACTCCAGTTTAATCGTTCCAGTGGGTTAAGGTTTTCCGTTAATTGTGTTTGATATTGTCTTGATTTCAACGTCCACCTAATTTCTAATTTATATTCTTGAGGGCTAAGTTCTTTATCTGTTATATAATTACAGACAAGGAAAGAAGGTGATTTGTTATTTCTCAGCTGGAACATTCGAGCATGATGGAACTGGCAAGAGCGTGCGTCCTGATCTTGTAGGTTTTCCTGAATATGTCAAGGGTGCAACCCTTGAAGATTGGCCCAACGAGCAATGGCTTGGTATAAGGACAAATGAAATGAAAACTGTAATGACAAATAGGCTCAAACTGGCACGTGACAAAGGTTGTGATGGAGTAGAACCAGACAATGTGGATGGGTATTCCAAGAACAATGGCTTCGATTTACAAGCAGAAGACCAACTGCAATATAACAAATGGCTTGCTAACGGTATACTATTTAAAATGTGCGCAAAGGTAATGCAAGTCGCATTTACTTTATTTTGTGTAGCTATAGTACGACTTAATGTTGCTACAATATTTAAGCCATAGGTCTACCTCTAAGGCTGTAACACGGATAGATATTTCTTATCTGTCTCATTAGGTTTTAATTTCAATATCACTAATTTATTTTATTATAACTGTCATCCGACTGCAATGGAAATCCTCATAACTTTCCTAAAATTAATGAAATGATGTGTTTGGGTAGAGTTTTTCTTTAAATATAATATCTATGTTAATTTTAAATTGATATAATATCATTCCTGTAGGTCCTCAACATTCAAGAATTCGAGGAAAATTTTAATTACAGAAGTTTTAGGTCCTTATTTCCTTATGAATAGTATAACGACTAAATGTTCAAGATATTTTAGAGGCTCATAGTTATGGATTGTCTGTTGGGCTGAAGAACGACGTGGATCAAATTGAGGAGCTGGGACCATACTTTGACTGGGCTTTAAATGAGGAATGTGTCGCCTATAATGAGTGTATAAACTATCAACCGTTCATTAACGCCAATAAGGTAGGATTCATTATTATTACAAATAATTGTATTATTTCGTTTGCTTGCTTAAGCCGCGTGTCTTAAAATATAACACAATTCGATATATTTGAGAATCTGAATTTAAGATTATTGTTCTCAGTGGGTTCAAGTTTTCAATGAAAAACTGGACACCACGCGTTCGCTGAAAGCGGCGTAAAGTGCAAGAAAGAAGGAATCAGATTTAGCTACCTTTTTAAATAAAAAAACTGGACGCCACGTGTTCGCTGAACGCGGGGTAAAACACAAAAAAAAAAAAAAATTTATCATCTTTATAGTTATAAAGTATATTGAATAATTGAAAAATGTTCGATTTGTATAAGTCAAATAAGAAATGAACACGACCTCAAACGAGGTGCATTTTAAAATTATTTACCAAGCCTTTCACATATGACGTCTATATACCAAGACCCTAGGTTCTTGGAGATATTATAAGTTATATACGTTCATATTCGTAGATATGGAGATTGAAGTGCCTAAAGTATGCTATGAGGCTAAATGTTCCAAAGCTTTAACAATCATTGGTTCTTATATACATTCTACCTTAAGAAGAACCCTACAGTTCTAAAAAAACCAGTTTTTTGTTGGATTCAAATAGATGTTGAAAAACTAAGTTTTGGCGCTGAATGTCTTGCAAAGACGTCATAATAAAGAGACGTCGTTGTTTGTTTCTTTTTCTGTTGCAAATAAAAAACACATTTGATCCTTTTGTCCAAGTTTTCATCATGCTGTATATGATGCAAATTAATTAACATTTCTAATATTAACGCATCTTACGTACTATTGTGAAACTAACGGTAAGCAACACCCGGGTATATGACCTTGCAACGCCCCGGGTATATTAGTTTTGTAACGACGTGTAATTGACCAATAAAATTCCAGGAATAACACTGATTTGTGGATAAGAGACATTATCAATAATAATTGGATACAATTTTAATCAGTTTAAGTGAATTTAATGTATTCAGCATTAAATTCCTTTATCGAAGGAAGACTGACTAGTATAGTTGTTGGCTGTTGTTGCGTTCCGCTCTAGTATTCCTTAAAGAAATGATTGGTGATTGGTTAAACCTGTCCTAAAATAGAAAAACCAAATCGAGGTTCGGTCTTTTTGAAAATCGTCTGCAAGGAGGTGACAGGAAAATTGTCGGATTGGCAATCTAAATTTTTTAATCCTTATTAATCTTCCATTCAACAACACTTCTTTGGAAGAAATATTTGTTAAATGATCTTCAAAACCCAGAAATCTCGAAAAATGTTATTTGTTTTCAGGATGGTTTAACAATTTCTTTAATTTTATCACATCTGGAATGCGAAGCATTCACGGGAAGCATCATGGAGCTCCCGACATTTAATCAATATCTTGTAATTCTAGTTTCATATTTTCCCTAAACAATAATAATAATAATGTTATGTTATGGACATATTAATACGAATAAAGCATTTCTATTTAAATAAAAATAAGAGTGAAGCCCTGCTTCCCTCCTATCACGGTCACAGCTTTTTTGACAGTAAACCAATTGATAAAAGTGGTAAACTTCTTGAATACGTGTCAAGAATCTGGATTAAAAATAGTAAATGGTAGAACCATTGGAGATTTATTAGGAAAATACACTTTAGTGTTACATATAATGGATGTAGTGTTGTGGATTATATATTATTGTTTCTAACGATATATTTTTGCTGATTTTACTGTACATGATTTCACTTCTTTATGAAACCATTGTATGTTAGTTGTTCATTGTTAACAAATTTTCATGTAAAGAGCAGCTTTCAAAATTCATTGGAACCACTTCAATGTAAATTTATATCGACAAAAGAATCAGTCTAACTGTATTCCCAGAATATAAATAGCATTGAAAGTAAACAAAAACTTGATAGATTTATGACAACTAAATTTAATGACATTAATTTGTCTACTGATTCCTTAACCACAAATTTACAAGAAAATGCCAAAAATCAGCTAAAATTGTTAAACCCCCTAGCAACATTTAAAAAAAAAAACACTAGACACTGGTTCTCAGATTCATGTAAAGATCTCAGGAACACAGAAAAAATTATGAAAAACTTGTAAATAGATTTTAATATAGGAAAAATTCTATTCCTTTAGATCAAAATACAGACCTCTTTGCAAATTTGAAGAAAAGTCATATAAAAACAAAATTTGTTCTGAATTAACAACTGTGCTAAGATCCAAAAGTATTTTGGAACATGATAAATAAACTTGAAAGGCAATCAGCTGGTCATATTGAAGACACTGATATTCCAAAGGAAGAATTCATATCATTTTACAAAAACTAAATAAAGCTGACACTGCATATAGTAATGAACAACAAAATATCACTCAGGAATTTGAGACCCTAAGATCAAATATTAACTTCTCAGTCTCAGGTGAGTCGAACAATGAAATCACCTGTGAGGAGATGATAAAAGCAATTAAATTACTTAAAAATGGTAAAAGTGCATCATCAGACCTCATCTCTAATGAAATGCTGAAGAATAGTACCACAGCATTAATTAAACCACTCTGTAAACTTTTTAATTTGATCTTTACACATGGTATCTTCCCTAAATCTTGGAATGAAAACTATTTAGTTTTATTACATAAAAAGGTAATAGATTTGACCCTAATAATTACAGGGGGAATATCTATCAGCTTAAACTTAGGAAAATTATTTAATAAGATTATATACAATCGACTTCTAGAATTTATGAATAATCACTTTCTAATAAGTAAGAACCAAATAGAATTTAAAGAGAAGTGCAGGACTTCTGATCACATTTTTACTCTAAAAACTTATCACAGATAACTATAAAATGAAAAGTCTAAGTGTTTGCAGCCTTCACTGACCTAAGAAAAGCCTTTGACACAGTGTGGAGAATTGGTTTTTATTTATAAACTGCTAAAACATAACACTCCTAATGAAATATTTAAAATTATATACTCCATACTGATACTATGTAAAATCAAATTTTCAAATGATCTAAGTGAGCCATTTATATCTGAAAGAGGTGTTAAACAAGGTGATGTTTTGAGTCCTCTTCTCCTTAACCTTTTTTATAGATGATATAACAAAAAAAAAACTGGAAAACAACATATATTACCCAGTTTTCTTGGGTGGTATTAGAGTAGGCATTCTTCTTTATGCTGATGATATTGTACTAATATCTCAGAGTAAGGAAGGGTTGCAATACTGTCTCATTGCCATGCAGGAATACTGTTCAATATGGCATTTACATTAAATGCTGCTAAATCCAAAGTAGTAGTATTTAATTCGAATGGTAAAACCTTTTTAAACCAATTCAAATATAATAATTTATATATCTAGAAACAGTATCTCAGTACTGTTATCTAGGCATTTTAATAAAATGTAATGGCAACTTTAATCTAGCTATTAACACATTGATGTAAAAAGCCAAATAGCATATTTTAAAAATTAAAAGCTAATTGGATTAAATAACCCTTGCAAATTATTAGAAAAACTCTTGGATACACTAATTTTACCCATTATCACATACTGCAGTTAAATATGGGATATTTTCTCAAACTTTAAAGATACTGAACCATTTGAAAAATTACATCTTAATTTATAAAAGAAATTCTAGGTGTACATTGCAAAGCTACTAATGATGCATGTCGAGCTGAACTTCCCTTAAAAAGTAAAATTCTGTACTCAAGCATCAAATATCTAGAATATATTATAGACTCAGAAAATTCTTTAGTAAAAACTATTTTTGAAAATTCTGTTCACTCAACCAATTGGTTTATTAAACTGAAAACAGTATTAAATAATTTAGGTTTTTCCTTTCTAAATCATGATTTAAGCTCACTTAAACAATACTTAAATCAAATAAAAATTAGATTAAATGATCAAAATCTCCAAAATCAAAATACACTTATAGACACATCTCCAAAACAATTTTTTCAAAATTTTTTTTTTTTTTTTTTTTTTTTTTTTTAAATAGGATGCAGACCTCGCTATTTAGATATCTTAAAGAAAGCTAAAGACAGGGCTGCTCTTTGTAAAATTCGTTTCAGTGCTCATAATCTAATGATAGGAAAGGGAAGTACCAAAAACTAAATAGAAAAGATGGAAACTGTCTAGTTTGCAATGCAGGAGAAATTGAAAATGAAGAACACTTTCTGTTGCATTGCAAACATTATAAGCTGATAAGAAGTACGTTTCTTAAGAAAATCAAAAGTTTAATCCCAAATCTTTTAACAAGTCCCTATTATGCTTATTGTTGAATAGCAAATCCGAATTTTGTCTAAAACTTACTGCTACATTTATTTTAGAATGCTTTGAATTAAGAAGAAGTTGTATCATATAAAACGTAATTTTAATTGGTTATATCATCTGTATACTATATAATATAATATAATAATAAATACAATTAATGTAAAGAATTGTATTACATTTGTATAACACACTTTGTATTGATCCTTTAAATTGTTGAGCCTTAACCATGTACTGTACCATGAGTTTGTGCTAGTAAATATTTGTATTCGTATTTGTATTTTGTCCACATTTTCTTTTAACATGAATTATTGTTCTGTATTCACAGGAATGAATACACCTTAATTTTCTGCAAGCATTTATGTTAATACAGGTACCAGCCATACCGGACCCAGCTTAACTAAGACTAGTTACAAAATTTATTGAACTACCGGCATCAGTTTCATTTTACATTTCTTTTATGGTAACCGTTGTTTTTGCAACAATTTATGATATGGCCAGTTAATATAAATGAATTACATGCATCTCCGGCAATTTTTATTATCAAAATAATTTAACATCTTATTTCTTGGCACACGCTAGCTGGGCGTCCATAGTTCTGCGTTTTAGAGGCCCAGACTTGATCCAACACGCAGCGGGCACCGGACTACCTGTTTAATTCAAAGACTAATTTCACATTGGTATGGCAACACATTCCTCCATGGAAATAATTGTCAACTGAAGATATAAAATCTCTTGGAATGCAGAAATCCAATGTTTTTTTTCAAAAATTATATTGGAATCCCTTCATGTAACTAAATTTTAACTGTTTACACATAATTTACACTTGATATCTTTATAAATGTTTGTTGCTTTTAATTCTAGTATATACATGCATATTAGCAAAACACTACAGATTCCGAATGCTATACAAGTATGGCAGGTCAAACATCTTGTAATATATTTTGCTAAATCGTTAATGAAATTGGTACTTCGCTTCCTTTTCTCGAATATTTTCAGGTATTGGGTCAGCTTGGAGCTTGTTAATTGAGGAGTCTTGCAAGGAAACACACAAGTTCTGCCTTGTTTGCTTATACATCATAAGGAATGCATTAACTCAATGGTTATATTGGAACCTTGGAACCTTTATTAAATTGGAAGACCCTCCAAAAATTTATTATGATAAATATTGGGCGGAAAGATCTTGGTAATGTATTGGTTAGAATGCAATTCTGGATGTTATTATTCTCTGATCGCTGGAAATTTTTTAATAATTTGACAAATTGTGTTCGTGTTATTGACCAAAAAATGTTACATAAACAACATAAACAAATATTTAGACAAATCTACATGCTGCAATTATTTAGTTTACTATGACATATACATACTAAAAATTCGTATTTGTATATCTGTTTCTGCAAATATTTAGTTATTTATATACTAGAGCAAGTTTTCCCACCGTAGGTCGGGAACTCGGGATGTTCTCCGGCTTTCTCCCCCATAAAAAACTGGACGCCATGATATAGTTGAAAAATTGCTGTAAGTGGCGTTAAACAATATTCAAACCAACAATAAAAAAAATACTAGAAATTCTGAATTTGTATATACATTCAAGCACAGACATTCATGTGCTATTTCCAATTTGTTATTCAAATATTTTGATGCGATATGCCATATATATAGTAGAAATATATTATATTGAATATAACAGTGCTATTTCAATTTGTTATTCATATATATATATAGATATAGATATGCCATATATATACTAGAAATACATTATATTATATATTAGTTATATATTAGATATAGTTATATATTTAACAGTATTGGCACAGCTGTGCATTTCAAACCCCCCCCCCCCCCCCCATTCTGTGGCGGTTGACTGAAACGACACATGACAAGCATCTGTCATTTCAGTCAATTTGGCAGATTAACTGTCAACTAGCAAATATCTAAATTCTGGAGTAACCTCTGTTTCCCAGGGTTGCTCATCCCCCATATATATCAGTTGCTAATTTATCTATGGTCTGCCATCAAGTTGCGGCGACCAATATATTGACTTGAACTTTAATCTTATCTTATATTTCAAATATATATATATATATATTTATTTATATATTTATTTATCTATTTATTTATTTATTTATATATTGTTGTACTTGTATAATAAAGCTGTGGCCAAATACTGCCAATCTAGATCTTTGGTTTTTATTCAGCATTCTCTGAGATAAGTGAATTTAATGTATTCAGCATTAAATTCCTTTATCGAAGGAAGACTGACTAGTATAGTTGTTGGCTGTTGTTGCGTTCCGTTCTAGTATTCCTTAAACAAATGATTGGTGATTGGTTAAACCTGTCCTAAAATAGAAAAACCAAATCGAGGTTCGGTCTTTTTGAAAATCGTCTGCAAGGAGGTGACAGGAAAAATGTCGGTTTGGCAATCTAAATTTTTTAAACCCTCCCACCCACCTCCATTACATAACACGCACAAAGTTAATACATTTTGCTAATCATCTTGTTAACGAAATTGGTACTTCGCTTCCTTTTCTTGAATATTTTCAGGTATGGGGACAGCTTGGAGATTGAGGATTGAGGAGCCTTGCAAGGAAAAAGCACACAGTCTTGGTATCGTCGTGGAGTGTGAGAAGCGTGCAAATGGTGGTTTCGGACAATACGGCAGATTTTTCACTGCACTGGCCCCCCTTTTTATTAACTGTCAACTAGCAAATATCTAAATTCTGGAGTAACCTCTGTTTCCCAGGGTTGCTCATCCACCATATATATCAGTTGCTAATTTATCTATGGTCTGCCATAAAGTTGCGGCAACCAATATATTGACTTTAACTTTAATCTTATCTTATATTTCAAATATATATATATATATATATATATATATATATATATATATATATATATATATATATATATATTTATATATTTATTTATCTATTTATTTATTTATTTATATATTGTTGTACTTGTATAATAAAGCTGTGGCCAAATACTGCCAATCTAGATCTTTGGTTTTTATTCAGCATTCTCTGAGATAAATAGACCACATGTGACGTCACAGTCTATTAGTTAACTTACTAATTAGAAAGTATGCATTTAAAATCAACAAAATGTTCCAAAGTTTTAACAATCATTGGTTCTTGTATACATTTTCTGTTCTGACTGAAGTAATTTATGTTCATATATTTTAACAAGCACTTTTTATGTAATACATAGAAAATCAAGAATGCCCTAAATACAAGTTAAAACGATGAGTAGAAATCATTAGACAAATCAGCTTATGTCAGAATTTTGTTTTTACAGGCAGTGTTCCATGTAGAGTATGCAAACTATCGGAAGGCTGGACCCAGGAAACAGCTATCCGTGTGCACTAGCAGCAAACGCCCTCGTCAGTTCATAACACTTATTAAGGACTGGGATCTATCTGCCTGGTTCCTGTCTTGTTAAAAATTTCTTTATTTCTGTGTTGCTATTCTTTACCAATCTCAATATTTGCATTGAAATTTAAAAATAAAAAAAACATCAAATTTCTGTAGTATGTAACTAAAAACAGAATAAACAAGTAGATGATCAACAAATATACATTATTACAAGCATGTAACAAAATACTAATAAAAAGAAACCAGAGCAACCACAGTAAACTTAAAACAAGACCCTAAAAACATGTGGTTAAATAAGTGGCTCCAGACGGTTAGACAGTTAGTGTTTCTCGTGTGCTACTCATCTTGTTACACCAATGGTAAGTCTTTTTAAAATGAAAAGAAATTACGAAGGTGCTTAGGTGTACACAAATCCAGCACCACATTTGTAGCGTCAGCTATCAGTCAACAATTGTTTTACTTTTATTGAGTGAGCCAGCCTAAATAACAAAAAAGAACAGATAAAGCTTTTAAATAAATGTTTGTTTGTTTGTTTGATTTTAACCTTCATTATTTCTTTCTTATATTCTTTTAAAATCAGCTAAACACTGACAAAACTTGTCAATTATACTTGGAGTCATTACGATCGTTTTATAATAGAAACTCTTGATCTCCGTGTATACTGCAAGATCGACACTGAATGAAGGATAGCATTTCATGTGTCCAAATGACATTTCGTTTATAATTGTTATGTTGAAAGTCATGACAGTCACTTCTTTCTTCATTGGAATTTTCATTATTGTATCTGATTTCCGTAAACAACACATTGTAAAATTCATGAAAATATACATACTTTGAAGACACAAAGCTTGTGAAAAGGACACTCGCTTAATTCATCAAAACCGTAATACTGCAGATTTGCATTTTTACCTTAATTATTGCAGTCATTAAATAAATCTATCTGTCCATGTAATATACCCAACACTGGACTGGTTGTTACTTTATATATCTCGCTCAACAATTACCCTCAAAAGATCCTCTTCGTGAAGAGATAACATTGCAAGTTTGTTGCTGTAATCAAATAAATCTATCTGTCCCTGTAATATAAAGTGTAGTATCCAACACAATACGCACTGGCTGTTAATTTATATATCTCGCTCAACGTTTACCATTAAAAGACCGTCTTCGTTAAAAGATAACATTGCAAGTTTTACGTTAGAAAATTGTTCATTTTGTGAAAGCTATCAACATTATAGACTTGTTTTACTCTTGGTGCTACCTTTACCCATCTACTAAATGTATCAAACCAGCAATGTGAAAAAAAACCACTTCTAAAACTGATATTTTATTCAAATCCTTGAGTTTTTAAACAAGGTAAAAAATTGAACACGAATAAACAAATTTCAGGCTGAATTTTTCCACCTTCGACATAAACCCTAAATTGAACTTTTAAATAGTATCTCTGGTTACACAGGAATGCATATGCAGTTCAAGGGCGTGTTTATATTTTCAGCAAATTAAAACAAGTAAGTTGGAGTAGATATTATCTATTAATTGACCAGTTTGGGGGACACCATCTATGCATTTTCTTCAAAATCATAAAAATGTTATCACATAGATGGTTGATTACATAAACTTAGCTTCATTATTTACGCTTATATTCCATTTCTTTATTCAACTATTCTTAAGTTCATTTCTTTATTGGATTATTTCTTCGTGATTATATATTATCAAATTTCATACAATTTAACATATTTACAATAGACTTACATACAGCTATATACTAATATATTAATTAAAACTGACTAAAAACTTTTATAAATTAAGATAAAATTTACGAAAATTAAATTTCATCGAAAACGGTAGAACAATAAAAATCTAAATTGTAGACAGACAAAAATTCAACTCATATTCACTCACAGCAACATAACCAGTTACTTGGAACTTTACTTTATAATAAAATTTCAGAAAATTTTATTCAATTATTACAGTCCTTTCGCATTGTTTTCCCCGTAAAATTATTAAGAAAATGTGATTTATCTTTATTTAAACCCTCCAAATCAGTTCAGAGATTATTAATGTTTGATGTGAACCACGAATAATAATAATAATAATTATTATTATTATTTTTATTTTATTATTATTATTATTATTATTATTATTATTATTATTAATACCAAGTATATGATAAATTCAAAGAAAACTTATTTAGAAGTTTATTGTATTGTACGTGTTCTGAAACTCTTTATAATCGAAAATTGTATATTTCCACAACTAAGTAAGCTATCAGTTAAATGGTAAACTATTTTAAGTGCGATGTAAATAATCGATTCACTTGTTGGGTTCCTTAGCATTCCTCTAGGTAACTGGCAACTTCTAGTTACACACATCATTGACTCGATTCGAATCACCTCTTATTTTTGAATAATTCTCGCATGCATGGGTCATCTGATTGACGTATGACATAATTTATTGGAATTCAAGAAGCATTGGGTAGAATACAGGACACTAAATTGAAAACAACTTGACTATTTGACATTCCATTCCAATCGGTTGAAAGGTATACATTTATAAAAAAAAATCCATGATCTCAATTACCTGTTTTTAATACAACCTTATGAGGAGAGAGACGACAAAAATATATTAAAGACCATCTTATATATGGGAACATGTTTTCTTAGTATTTTTAACAAAAAAAAATTATCTCCACGAGAAAAAAAGAACACTTATACGGTAATTGTACTCCATTGCTTGGCAATTTATTCCAGCATTCATATGAAGCGGACGTCTTACAATCACTTCAGTCCTTTTATCTAAACATGCGTTATATTGATGATGATCTTTCTCTTAATAATCCTCAGTTTGGTGATTTTATACAACTCATTTCTCCGAAAGAGCTTTTAATTAATTAATAGGTCCGCTTTATATCTGAATTTACATCTTAAGATCAGCACTCAAGGAGGACTTTGTAGTAAACTCTACAACAAACGTGATGACTTCAACTTTCAAATCGTCAAGTTTCCTTCCTTTTGCAACTTTAATGGAGTTCGTGTTTGATTCTGTTACTCCAGAGCTTGTTGGTTATATCAAGAATTTGTTGATCGATTAAACTGCAAACTCGTGTTGCTCAAACGTTGTTGTCTTCATTGAGAGCATTTTATGGAAGACATTATGTACTTCTATAGACAAATATGCGATCTCTCGATCTCTCTCTCTCTCTCTCTCTCTCTCTCTCTCTCTCTCTCTAAAACGAGTACAGATGTAGGTTGTCGTAGAATTTGTATCTTTTTACTTGACTTCCTCTGGATTGACTGCTAATGACACTGTGTGTTGCACTAGGCAGGAACTTCCTATTTTTAAAAACTTTAGTTCACTATGATTTTCTTGAGAGTTTGTGTCGCTGGCTTTTGGCTCTCGATGTTTCTTGATTCGTTCTGTGTTTGCTGTGTGTCTCATTTTCAGTAAAAATCTAAGTTCAAAGAGCCATAACTCCCACAAAAATTTGAGGATAAACAATTCCTGGTAATATGCACATGTAGACATTGTGTACTTGCAATGTACCAAGTATCGTAAAATTTAGTTCAGTAGTTTCAAAGGAAATGAGAGGGAACCATGATTTATGAGGAATTTTGGAAAATTCTAAGTTCAAGGGCCATAACCCATAACATTTTGAGGATCAGAATTTCGTGTTAATATGCACAACTACATATGCTGTACTTGTTACGTACCAAGTTTCGTAAAATTTGGTCGAATGGTTTTAGTTGACCGGAATAACTCTGTGACGGACAAACGGACGGACAGGACAAATTTTAATATGTATACCCACGAAGTGGGTGGAAACATAAAAATATAGCAAATACAGCAATAGTCCAGACTTGTTACGAACATTTAAAACGAAATGGTGGGTAAAACCCGGTTTTATGGCATGCAAAACCCCTTTCTATCATTACTGTAGTGTGTACGTTGGTGTGTTGATGAAAATGTTTGGAAAACTGACTTTTAAATATACTGAATCCTGTTAAAAAAATAAGATTCTAAACTATAACGGATGTTGTTGAATTCTAAAAAATGTGGTTAAAATAGGCAAATTAAATTATACACAATATATAGTGCTATATGCAACACATTCCCCAATTAAATCCCAGTCTGGATCAAGCACCCCATTTTGATCTACATCATTCTTCAACCCAAAACAATTAGCTAAACAAACTACCATACATTTTTATAATACTATGCTCCTAGGCCATGGCCTAAAACTAACATGTAGGAAATGCCTTGTCACAATATCTGAATAATACCCCCACGACAAAGCAGATAAAAATACTCTTACATTACAACTTTTCTTTATCATTAATTTCATAGATATAAAACACAACATGTTTCTCAAAAACGTTTTATTCACTACTTTTTATAGTTTCAACTGTGAATTAGGGATATATTGGAGTTTAGGAATACATTTTAATTTCATTTTCTGACTGTATTTTCCAGTTTGAAAAATAGAGCAATGTAAAATAAACCTTTAATTTAATTCTGGAATAATGTTTTTGGTTGACATCACAGGAATACAGTCGTACGTCAAGTTAAATTGGGTGTAAGTTATGTTCATTTTAAAATATATTAACTACTCTATTTCTTTAGTGGTGTTTTGGTTTATTCATTTGAGTGGTACGTTATTGACAGTTAGTTCACTGTAACTGATCTCACCAGATTGAACACCAATACCTCTCCATAAAAGAAATGGTCTTGAAATGTAAAAAAGCAATTTACGTTTAAACAACACGATTATACATCTAATTTTAGTGCGCTTAGGTATTATTTATAAGGTCAAATAATTAAACAGTAATTAATTTTCTCATTTTATGTTGCTGTCTAAATACCAGTAAACTAACCGTGTCACAGGTGAACCGATCTTCCGTCCATATTGATACACTTCCGAGTCCATAAAGATCCGATTGATAAACCATGTTACCAGTTGTCAGTAGCAATTTTATTATGGTTTAATGAATGACGTCGTAATACTAAGATTAAAATTATTTGACACCTACTTTTTGTTATCTTAGTGACATGAAAACAACATATAGGATGATTATTTTAAAGTCTTATCGTAAATGATAAATAAATACGATTTTAAAGCGGATAATATGAAGAAGGTACAAAATACATAGTATAATATTTATTTTTAATTATAATAAAAATGTTTGATTTAACTACGTAGTCAACCTGTGCTATTGGTTAATATAAAGGACCGCATTTGGTTTCCGGACATTTTAATTTAATAACTGACTTACAGGCCACAATTTCCGATGGATAAAATAAATCAGCATTGACTAAATAGTCGAAACATTCTCTTTAGCTTTAACTGCTTTTGCTGAACTGAAAATAGAATAATCCTTAAAATTTAATGTTTTATTTTAATTTTTGGACACCTATCTCAATTAAACTGTAGTTAAATTATGCCCCATATATGAAGATTTAACTGTTAAAAAAAGATATTGCAATAAGAAAATTTAGAAGTCTGACCCGTTCTGTTACATATGCAGTCTTTGTATGCTTTTGTTATGTGTATTATAGGCATTTTCGGATACAAACAAAAGAAAAGATTGATAAGTAAATATTGCTAGAAATCAGTTTTGTAACTCTTGAATAAGATTAATACCAATACTTAGTTATATTACATTGTCTTGTAATTCCTCCAAAAGGTATGCACTGTATGTATCAGATAGACATTGTCGGTGAGTGTTATAGTGCTTAATGATGCAATACTACGATTTAGGTATCTGCTAATGTGATTTTGTGAGTGACCTTCAATATAGCGTTGTCTGCCATAAAACAGTTACTCTCAGATCGTTGGTAACCATGTACGAACTTCATAATTGCAACCGACAATATCTTTCTAAATTCCAAATTTGGCCGTATTAATCAAAATTTCTTACAAATCGTACTTTTTCTCCTATGTCAGCATGTCGCTTTCCCATAGAAATGGTTCGGAATAGCATAATACATGTGTGTTAAACTTAATCATTACTACATTTTCATTGAATCAATGTTTAACAGTGTATAATGTAAAAGGAGACTATTTATAATAGTAGCAAATAGAAGTAGGGGTTTAACTTGTTTCTTCATTTACCGCATACTAAAAAATATATAAATATCATTGTGCCCATCCAGAAATTTTCCAATAAGTAAGTATTTTGCATCATTGAGTACATGCCATATTCTGCATTATCGATGGGTGTAACAGGATTGATTCATCTTATTATAGTATTCCGGAACTGGATTACTGTTAGGAAGCCACAAATCCTTAGTAATAATGTAAACTAATCATAAGTATTGGTGTCAATATTGTTGTTTTCTTTCACTTCGCCCCACGCAAATAATCTTAATATTAATATTGATTTAATTATTTTGTTGTAAAATGCGCGTACATTTAAAAAGCTTATAAAATGATTGTAGTAGATATTTCTCCTTGTTAGATCGACGAATCCGGTTGACTCGGTACGTTGTTTCTGAACAGAAACGGTACAATGCATCGATGTCTTGTGTTGGTCTTTTTCTTTGCTGCGAACCAGGCAGTTTGGATACCAAACCCTAATACTACTTTTAACTGGCAACTAAGTGGAAAAATCCAAACGAACAACCCAGCGCATGTGTATGATTTAGATCTGTTTGAAGTACCTGCAGAGACTTTTACGTATTGACATGGGTAAGTAGCTTTCTTGAAACTCATTTTTAAGATAATAGTTATTCCTTAATTTTTTTTATCAAGTAAATTGTTTTTAGACAAGAAAAGTGCATTATAAAATTTTTCAGTTTTATAAAGCCGTATAATTTTTTTAGGAGTTAAATCCGGAATCCATTAAATAACAGGAAACTGACATATTTGAAACATTTATAAGTGCCATAAATTAAGCACTTCACGATAAATATGAAATGTTAGTCGCTTACCGATTGTACTAACGATTGTTAACTCCAGTTTAATCGTTCCAGTGGGTTAAGGTTTTCCGTTAATTGTGTTTGATATTGTCTTGATTTCAACGTCCACCTAATTTCTAATTTATATTCTTGAGGGCTAAGTTCTTTATCTGTTATATAATTACAGACAAGGAAAGAAGGTGATTTGTTATTTCTCAGCTGGAACATTCGAGCATGATAGAACTGGCAAGAGCGTGCGTCCTGATCTTGTAGGTTTTCCTGAATATGTCAAGGGAGCAACCCTTGAAGATTGGCCCAACGAACAATGGCTTGATATAAGGATAAATGAAGTGAAAACTGTAATGACAAATAGGCTCAAACTGGCACGTGACAAAGGTTGTGATGGAGTAGAACCAGACAATGTGGATGGGTATTCCAAGAACAATGGCTTCGATTTACAAGCAGAAGACCAACTGCAATATAACAAATGGCTTGCTAACGGTATACTATTTAAAATGTGCGCAAAGGTAATGCAAGTCGCATTTACTTTATTTTGTGTAGCTATAGCACGACTTAATGTTGCTACAATATTTAAGCCATAGGTCTAAGGCTGTAACACGGATATTTCTTATCTGTCTCCTCATTAGGTTTATCACTAATTTATTTTATTATAACTGTCATCCGACTGCAATGGAAATCCTCATAACTTTCCTAAAATTAATGAAATGATGTGTTTGGGTAGAGTTTTTCTTTAAATATAATATCTATGTTAATTTTAAATTGATATAATATCATTCCTGTAGGTCCTCAACATTCAAGAATTCGAGGAAAATTTTAATTACAGAAGTTTTAGGTCCTTATTTCCTTATGAATAGTATAGCGACTAAATGTTCAAGATATTTTAGAGGCTCATAGTTATGGATTGTCTGTTGGGCTGAAGAACGACGTGGATCAAATTGAGGAGCTGGGACCATACTTTGACTGGGCTTTAAATGAGGAATGTGTCGCCTATAATGAGTGTATAAACTATCAACCGTTCATTAACGCCAATAAGGTAGGATTCATTATTATTACAAATAATTGTATTATTTCGTTTGCTTGCTTAAGCCGCGTGTCTTAGAATATAACACAATTCGATATATTTGAGAATCTGAATTTAAGATTATTGTTCTCAGTGGGTTCAAGTTTTCAATGAAAAACTGGACACCACGCGTTCGCTGAAAGCGGCGTAAAGTGCAAGAAAGAAGAAATCAGATTTAGCTACCTTTTTAAATAAAAAAACTGGACGCCACGTGTTCGCTGAAAACACGGGGTAAAACACAAACAAAAAAAAATAATAAAATTTATCATCCTTATAGTTATAAAGTATATTGAATAATTGAAAAATGTTCGATTTGTATAAGTCAAATAAGAAATGAACACGACCTCAAACGAGGTGCATTTTAAAATTATTTACCAAGCCTTTCGCATATGACGTCTATATACCAAGACCCTAGGTTCTTGGAGATATTATAAGTTATATACGTTCATATTCGTAGATATGGAGATTGAAGTGCCTAAAGTATGCCATGAGGCTAAATGTTCCAAAGCTTTAACAATCATTGGTTCTTATATACATTCTACCTTAAGAAGAACCCTACAGTTCTAAAAAAAACCCAGTTTTTTGTTGGATTCAAATAGATGTTGAAAAACTAAGTTTTGGCGCTGAATGTCTTGCAAAGACGTCATAATAAAGAGACGTCGTTGTTTGTTTCTTTTTCTGTTGCAAATAAAAAACACATTTGATCCTTTTGTCCAAGTTTTCATCATGCTGTATATGACGCAAATTAATTAACATTTCTAATATTAACGCATCTTACGTACTATTGTGAAACTAACGGTTAGCAACACCCGGGTATATGACCTTGCAACGCCCCGGGTATATTAGTTTTGTAACGACGTGTAATTGACCAATAAAATTCCAGGAATAACACTGATTTGTGGATAAGAGACATTATCAATAATAATTGGATACAATTTTAATCAGTTTAAATAGACCACATGTGACGTCACAGTCTTTTAGTTAACTTACTAATTAGAAAGTATGCATTTAAAATCAACAAAATGTTCCAAAGTTTTAACAATCATTGGTTCTTGTATACATTTTCTGTTCTGACTGAAGTAATTTATGTTCATATATTTTAATGTAATACATAGAAAATCAAGAATGCCCTAAATACAAGTTAAAACGATGAGTAGAAATCATTAGACAAATCAGCTTATGTCAGAATTTTGTTTTTACAGGCAGTGTTCCATGTAGAGTATGCAAACTATCGGAAGGCTGGACCCAGGAAACAGCTATCCGTGTGCACTAGCAGCAAACGCCCTCGTCAGTTCATAACACTTATTAAGGACTGGGATCTATCTGCCTGGTTCCTGTCTTGTTAAAAATTTCTTTATTTCTGTGTTGCTATTCTTTACCAATCTCAATATTTGCATTGAAATTTAAAAATAAAAAAAACATCAAATTTCTGTAGTATGTAACTAAAAACAGAATAAACAAGTAGATGATCAACAAATATACATTATTATAAGCATGTAACAAAATACTAATAAAAAGAAACCAGAGCAACCACAGTAAACTTAAAACAAGACCCTAAAAACATGTGGTTAAATACGTGGCTCCAGACGGTTAGACAGTTAGTGTTTCTCGTGTGCTACCCATCTTGTTACACCAATGGTAAGTCTTTTTAAAATGAAAAGAAATTACGAAGGTGCTTAGGTGTACACAAATCCAGCACCACATTTGTAGCGTCAGCTATCAGTCAACAATTGTTTTACTTTTATTGAGTGAGCCAGCCTAAATAACAAAAAAGAACAGATAAAGCTTTTAAATAAATGTTTGTTTGTTTGTTTGATTTTAACCTTCATTATTTCTTTCTTATATTCTTTTAAAATCAGCTAAACACTGACAAAACTTGTCAATTACACTTGGAGTCATTACGATCGTTTTATAATAGAAACTCTTGATCTCCGTGTATACTGCAAGATCGACACTGAATGAAGGATAGCATTTCATGTGTCCAAATGACATTTCGTTTATAATTGTTATGTTGAAAGTCATGACAGTCACTTCTTTCTTCATTAGAATTTTCATTATTGTATCTGATTTCCGTAAACAACACATTGTAAAATTCATGAAAATATACATACTTTGAAGACACAAAGCTTGTGAAAAGGACACTCGCTTAATTCATCAAAACCGTAATACTGCAGATTTGAATTTTACCTTAATTATTGCAGTCATTAAATAAATCTATCTGTCCATGTAATATACCCAACACTGGACTGGTTGTTACTTTATATATCTCGCTCAACAATTACCCTCAAAAGGTCCTCTTCGTGAAGAGATAACATTGCAAGTTTGTTGCTGTAATCAAATAAATCTATCTGTCCCTGTAATATAAAGTGTAGTATCCAACACAATACGCACTGGCTGTTAATTTATATATCTCGCTCAACGTTTACCATTAAAAGACCGTCTTCGTTAAAAGATAACATTGCAAGTTTTACGTTAGAAAATTTTTCATTTTGTGAAAGCTATCAACATTATAGACTTGTTTTACTCTTGGTGCTACCTTTACACATCTACTAAATGTATCAAACCAACAATGTGAAAAAAAAAACACTTCTAAAACTGATATTTTATTCAAATCCTTGAGTTTTTAAACAAGGTAAAAAATTGAACACGAATAAACAAATTTCAGGCTGAATTTTTCCACCTTCGACATAAACCCTAAATTGAACTTTTAAATAGTATCTCTGGTTACACAGGAATGCATATGCAGTTCAAGGGCGTGTTTATATTTTCAGCAAATTAAAACAAGTAAGTTGGAGTAGATATTATCTATTAATTGACCAGTTTGGGGGACACCATCTATGCATTTTCTTCAAAATCATAAAAATGTTATCACATAGATGGTTGATTACATAAACTTAGCTTCATTATTTACGCTTATATTCCATTTCTTTATTTAACTATTCTTAAGTTCATTTCTTTATTGGATTATTTCTTCGTGATTATATATTATCAAATTTCATACAATTTAACATATTTACAATAGACTTACATACAGCTATATACTAATATATTAATTAAAACTGACTAAAAACTTTTATAAATTAAGATAAAATTTACGAAAATTAAATTTCATCGAAAACGGTAGAACAATAAAAATCTAAATTGTAGACAGACAAAAATTCAACTCATATTCACTCACAGCAACATAACCAGTTACTTGGAACTTTACTTTATAATAAAATTTAAGAAAATTTTATTCAATTATTACAGTCCTTTCGTATTGTTTTCCCCGTAAAATTATTAAGAAAATGTGATTTATCTTTATTTAAACCCTCCAAATCAGTTCAGAGATTATTAATGTTTGATGTGAACCACGAATAATAATAATAAT
Source organism: Limnoperna fortunei (assembly GCA_944474755.1). Taxonomy (NCBI): domain Eukaryota; kingdom Metazoa; phylum Mollusca; class Bivalvia; order Mytilida; family Modiolidae; genus Limnoperna; species Limnoperna fortunei. The sequence goes on along the minus strand of OX104114.1, from coordinate 4,507,245 downwards.
AATAATAATAATAATAATAATAATAATAATAATAATAATAATATTATTATTATTATTGTTATTATTATTATTATTATTGTTATTATTAATACCAAGTATATGACAAATTCAAAGAAAACTTAATTAGAAGTTTATTGTATTGTACGTGTTCTGAAACTCTTTATAATCGAAAATTGTATATTTCCACAACTAAGTAAGCTATCAGTTAAATGGTAAACTATTTTAAGTGCGATGTAAATAATCGATTCACTTGTTGGGTTCCTTAGCATTCCTCTAGGTAACTGGCAACTTCTAGTTACACACATCATTGACTCGATTCGAATCACCTCTTATTTTTGAATAATTCTCGCATGCATGGGTCATCTGATTGACGTATGACATAATTTATTGGAATTCAAGAAGCATTGGGTAGAATACAGGACACTAAATTGAAAACAACTTGACTATTTGAGATTCCATTCCAATCGGTTGAAAGGTATACAAAAAAAAATCCATGATCTCAATTACCTGTTTTAATACAACCTTATGAGGAGAGAGACGACAAAAATATATTAAAGACCATCTTATATATGAGAACATGTTTTCTTAGTATTTTTAACAAAAAAAACGTTAAATTATCTCCACGAGAAAAAAAGAACACTTATACGGTAATTGTACTCCGTTGCTTGCCAATTTATTCCAGCATTCATATGAAGCGGACGTCTTACAATCACTTCAGTCCTTTTATCTAAACATGCGTTATATTGATGATGATCTTTCTCTTAATAATCCTCAGTTTGGTGATTTTATACAACTCATTTCTCCGAAAGAGCTTTTAATTAATTAATAGGTCCGCTTTATATCTGAAATTACATCTTAAGATCAGCACTCAAGGAGGACTTTGTAGTAAACTCTACAACAAACGTGATGACTTCAACTTTCAAATCGTCAAGTTTCCTTTCTTTTGCAATTTTAATGGAGTTCCTGTTTGATTCTGTTACTCCAGAGCTTGTTGGTTATATCAAGAATTTGTTGATCGATTAAACTGCAAACTCGTGTTGCTCAAACGTTGTTGTCTTCATTGAGAGCATTTTATGGAAGACATTATGTACTTCTATAGACAAATATGCGATCTCTCTCTCTCTCTCTCTCTCTCTCTCTCTCTCTCTCTCTCTCTCTCTCTCTCTCTAAAACGAGTACAGATGTAGGTTGTCGTAGAATTTGTATCTTTTTACCGGACTTGACTTCCTCTGGATTGACTGCTAATGACACTGTGTGTTGCACTAGGCAGGAACTTCCTATTTTTAAAAACTTTAGTTCACTATGATTTTCTTGAGAGTTTGTGTCGCTGGCTTTTGGCTCTCGATGTTTCTTGATTCGTTCTGTGTTTGCTGTGTGTCTCATTTTCAGTAAAAATCTAAGTTCAAAGAGCCATAACTCCCACAAAAATGTGAGGATAAACAATTCCTGGTAATATGCACATGTAGACATTGTGTACTTGCAATGTACCAAGTGTCGTAAAATTTAGTTCAGTAGTTTCAAAGGAAATGAGTGGGAACCATGATTTATGAGGAATTTTGGAAAATTCTAAGTTCAAGGGCCATAACCCATAACATTTTGAGGATCAGAATTTCGTGTTAATATGCACAACTACATATGCTGTACTTGTTACGTACCAAGTTTCGTAAAATTTGGTCGAGTAGTTTTAGTTGACCGGAATAACTCTGTGACGGACAAACGGACGGACAGGACAAATTTTAATATGTATACCCACGAAGTGGGTGGAAACATAAAAATATAGCAAATACAGCAATAGTCCAGACTTGTTACGAACATTTAAAACGAAATGGTGGGTAAAACCCGGTTTTATGGCATGCAAAACCCCTTTCTATCATTACTGTAGTGTGTACGTTGGTGTGTTGATGAAAATGTTTGGAAAACTGATTTTTAAATATACTGAATCCTGTTAAAAAAATAAGATTCTAAACTATAACGGATGTTGTTGAATTCTAAAAAATGTGGTTAAAATAGGCAAATTAAATTATACACAATATATAGTGCTATATGCAACACATTCCCCAATTAAATCCCAGTCTGGATCAAGCACCCCATTTTGATCTACATCATTCTTCAACCCAAAACAATTAGCTAAACAAACTACCATACATTTTTTTTAATACTATGCTCCTAGGCCATGGCCTAAAACTAACATGTAGGAAATGCCTTGTCACAATATCTGAATAATACCCCCACGACAAAGCAGATAAAAATACTCTTACATTACAACTTTTCTTTATCATTAATTTCATAGATATAAAACACAACATGTTTCTCAAAAACGTTTTATTCACTACTTTTTATAGTTTCAACTGTGAATTAGGGATATATTGGAGTTTAGGAATACATTTTAATTTCATTTTCTGACTGTATTTTCCAGTTTGAAAAATAGAGCAATGTAAAATAAACCTTTAATTTAATTCTGGAATAATGTTTTTGGTTGACATCACAGGAATACAGTCGTACGTCAAGTTAAATTGGGTGTAAGTTATGTTCATTTTAAAATATATTAACTACTCTATTTCTTTAGTGGTGTTTTGGTTTATTCATTTGAGTGGTACGTTATTGACAGTTAGTTCACTGTAACTGATCTCACCAGATTGAACACCAATACCTCTCCATAAAAAAAATGGTCTTGAAATGTAAAAAAGCAATTTACGTTTAAACAACACGATTATACATCTAATTTTAGTGCGCTTAGGTATTATTTATAAGGTCAAATAATTAAACAGTAATTAATTTTCTCATTTTATGTTGCTGTCTAAATACCAGTAAGCTAACCGTGTCACAGGTGAACCGAACTTCCGTCCATATTGATACACTTCCGAGTCCATAAAGATCCGATTGATAAACCATGTTACCAGTTGTCAGTAGCAATTTTATTATGGTTTAATGAATGACGTCGTAATACTAAGATTAAAATTATTTGACACCTACTTTTTGTTATCTTAGTGACATGAAAACAACATATAGGATGATTATTTTAAAGTCTTATCGTAAATGATAAATAAATACGATTTTAAAGCGGATAATATGAAGAAGGTACAAAATACATAGTATAATATTTATTTTTAATTATAATAAAAATGTTTGATTTAACTACGTAGTCAACCTGTGCTATTGGTTAATATAAAGGACCGCATTTGGTTTCCGGACATTTTAATTTAATAACTGACTTACAGGCCACAATTTCCGATGGATAAAATAAATCAGCATTGACTAAATAGTCGAAACATTCTCTTTAGCTTTAACTGCTTTTGCTGAACTGAAAATAGAATAATCCTTAAAATTTAATGTTTTATTTTAATTTTTGGACACCTATCTCAATTAAACTGTAGTTAAATTATGCCCCATATATGAAGATTTAACTGTTAAAAAAAGATATTGCAATAAGAAAATTTAGAAGTCTGACCCGTTCTGTTACATATGCAGTCTTTGTATGCTTTTGTTCTGTGTATTATAGGCATTTTCGGATACAAACAAAAGAAAAGATTGATAAGTAAATATTGCTAGAAATCAGTTTTGTAACTCTTGAATAAGATTAATACCAATACTTAGTTATATTACATTGTCTTGTAATTCCTCCAAAAGGTATGCACTGTATGTATCAGATAGACATTGTCGGTGAGTGTTATAGTGCTTAATGATGCAATACTACGATTTAGGTATCTGCTAATGTGATTTTGTGAGTGACCTTCAATATAGCGTTGTCTGCCATAAAACAGTTACTCTCAGATCGTTGGTAACCATGTACGAACTTCATAATTGCAACCGACAATATCTTTCTAAATTCCAAATTTGGCCGTATTAATCACAATTTCTTACAAATCGTACTTTTTCTCCTATGTCAGCATGTCGCTTTCCCATAGAAATGGTTCGGAATAGCATAATACATGTGTGTTAAACTTAATCATTACTACATTTTCATTGAATCAATGTTTAACAGTGTATAATGTAAAAGGAGACTATTTATAATAGTAGCAAATAGAAGTAGGGGTTTAACTTGTTTCTTCATTTACCGCATACTAAAAAATATATAAATATCATTGTGCCCATCCAGAAATTTTCCAATAAGTAAGTATTTTGCATCATTGAGTACATGCCATATTCTGCATTATCGATGGGTGTAACAGGATTGATTCATCTAATTATAGTATTCCGGAACTGGATTACTGTTAGGAACCCACAAATCCTTAGTAATAATGTAAACTAATCATAAGTATTGGTGTCAATATTGTTTTCTTTCACTTCGCCCCACGCAAATAATCTTAATATTAATATTGATTTAATTATTTTGTTGTAAAATGCGCGTACATTTAAAAAGCTTATAAAATGATTGTAGTAGATATTTCTCCTTGTTAGATCGACGAATCCGGTTGACAAGGTACGTTGTTTGTGAACAGAAACGGTACAATGCATCGATGTCTTGTGTTGGTCTTTTTCTTTGCTGCGAACCAGGCAGTTTGGATACCAAACCCTAATACTACTTTTAACTGGCAACTAAGTGGAAAAATCCAAACGAACAACCCAGCGCATGTGTATGATTTAGATCTGTTTGAAGTACCTGCAGAGACTTTTACGTATTTACATGGGTAAGTAGCTTTCTTGAAACTCATTTTTAAGATAATAGTTATTCCTTAATTTTTTTTATCAAGTAAATTGTTTTTAGACAAGAAAAGTGCATTATAAAATTTTTCAGTTTTATAAAGCCGTATAATTTTTTTAGGAGTTAAATCCGGAATCCATTAAATAACAGGAAACTGACATATTTGAAACATTTATAAGTGCCATAAATTAAGCACTTCACGATAAATATGAAATGTAAGTCGCTTACCGATTGTACTAACGATTGTTAACTCCAGTTTAATCGTTCCAGTGGGTTAAGGTTTTCCGTAAATTGTGTTTGATGTTGTCTTGATTTCAACGTCCACCTAATTTCTAATTTATATTCTTGAGGGCTAAGTTCTTTATCTGTTATATAATTACAGACAAGGAAAGAAGGTGATTTGTTATTTCTCAGCTGGAACATTCGAGCATGATAGAACTGGCAAGAGCGTGCGTCCTGATCTTGTAGGTTTTCCTGAATATGTCAAGGGAGCAACCCTTGAAGATTGGCCCAACGAGCAATGGCTTGATATAAGGACAAATGAAGTGAAAACTGTAATGACAAATAGGCTCAAACTGGCACGTGACAAAGGTTGTGATGGAGTAGAACCAGACAATGTGGATGGGTATTCCAAGAACAATGGCTTCGATTTACAAGCAGAAGACCAACTGCAATATAACAAATGGCTTGCTAACGGTATACTATTTAAAATGTGCGCAAAGGTAATGCAAGTCGCATTTACTTTATTTTGTGTAGCTATAGTACGACTTAATGTTGCTACAATATTTAAGCCATAGGTCTAAGGCTGTAACACGGATATTTCTTATCTGTCTCCTCATTAGGTTTATCACTAATTTATTTTATTATAACTGTCATCCGACTGCAATGGAAATCCTCATAACTTTCCTAAAATTAATGAAATGATGTGTTTGGGTAGAGTTTTTCTTTAAATATAATATCTATGTTAATTTTAAATTGATATAATATCATTCCTGTAGGTCCTCTACATTCAAGAATTCGAGGAAAATTTTAATTACAGAAGTTTTAGGTCCTTATTTCCTTATGAATAGTATAGCGACTAAATGTTCAAGATATTTTAGAGGCTCATAGTTATGGATTGTCTGTTGGGCTGAAGAACGACGTGGATCAAATTGAGGAGCTGGGACCATACTTTGACTGGGCTTTAAATGAGGAATGTGTCGCCTATAATGTGTGTATAGACTATCAACCGTTCATTAACGCCAATAAGGTAGGATTCATTATTATTACAAATAATTGTATTATTTCGTTTGCTTGCTTGAGCCGCGTGTCTTAGAATATAACACAATTCGATATATTTGAGAATCTGAATTTAAGATTATTGTTCTCAGTGGGTTCAAGTTTTCAATGAAAAACTGGACACCACGCGTTCGCTGAAAGCGGAGTAAAGTGCAAGAAAGAAGGAATCAGATTTAGCTACCTTTTTAAATAAAAAACTGGACGCCACGTGTTCGCTGAACGCGGGGTAAAACACAAACAAAAAAAAATAATAAAATTTATCATCCTTATAGTTATAAAGTATATTGAATAATTGAAAAATGTTCGATTTGTATAAGTCAAATAAGAAATGAACACGACCTCAAACGAGGTGCATTTCAAAATTATTTACCAAGCCTTTCACATATGACGTCTATATACCAAGACCCTAGGTTCTTGGAGATATTATAAGTTATATACGTTCATATTCGTAGATATGGAGATTGAAGTGCCTAAAGTATGCCATGAGGCTAAATGTTCCAAAGCTTTAACAATCATTGGTTCTTATATACATTCTACCTTAAGAAGAACCCTACAGTTCTAAAAAAACCCCAGTTTTTTGTTGGATTCAAATAGATGTTGAAAAACTAAGTTTTGGCGCTGAATGTCTTGCAAAGACGTCATAATAAAGAGACGTCGTTGTTTGTTTCTTTTTCTGTTGCAAATAAAAAACACATTTGATCCTTTTGTCCAAGTTTTCATCATGCTGTATATGACGCAAATTAATTAACATTTCTAATATTAACGCATCTTACGTACTATTGTGAAACTAACGGTTAGCAACACCCGGGTATATGACCTTGCAACGCCCCGGGTATATTAGTTTTGTAACGACGTGTAATTGACCAATAAAATTCCAGGAATAACACTGATTTGTGGATAAGAGACATTATCAATAATAATTGGATACAATTTTAATCAGTTTAAATAGACCACATGTGACGTCACAGTCTATTAGTTAACTTACTAATTAGAAAGTATGCATTTAAAATCAACAAAATGTTCCAAAGTTTTAACAATCATTGGTTCTTGTATACATTTTCTGTTCTGACTGAAGTAATTTATGTTCATATATTTTAACAAGCACTTTTAATGTAATACATAGAAAATCAAGAATGCCCTAAATACAAGTTAAAACGATGAGTAGAAATCATTAGACAAATCAGCTTATGTCAGAATTTTGTTTTTACAGGCAGTGTTCCATGTAGAGTATGCAAACTATCGGAAGGCTGGACCCAGGAAACAGCTATCCGTGTGCACTAGCAGCAAACGCCCTCGTCAGTTCATAACACTTATTAAGGACTGGGATCTATCTGCCTGGTTCCTGTCTTGTTAAAAATTTCTTTTTTTCTGTGTTGCTATTCTTTACCAATCTCAATATTTGCATTGAAATTTAAAAATAAAAAAAACATCAAATTTCTGTAGTATGTAACTAAAAACAGAATAAACAAGTAGATGATCAACAAATATACATTATTATAAGCATGTAACAAAATACTAATAAAAAGAAACCAGAGCAACCACAGTAAACTTAAAACAAGACCCTAAAAACATGTGGTTAAATACGTGGCTCCAGACGGTTAGACAGTTAGTGTTTCTCGTGTGCTACCCATCTTGTTACACCAATGGTAAGTCTTTTTAAAGTGAAAAGAAATTACGAAGGTGCTTAGGTGTACACAAATCCAGCACCACATTTGTAGCGTCAGCTATCAGTCAACAATTGTTTTACTTTTATTGAGTGAGCCAGCCTAAATAACAAAAAAGAACAGATAAAGCTTTTAAATAAATGTTTGTTTGTTTGTTTGATTTTAACCTTCATTATTTCTTTCTTATATTCTTTTAAAATCAGCTAAACACTGACAAAACTTGTCAATTACACTTGGAGTCATTACGATCGTTTTATAATAGAAACTCTTGATCTCCGTGTATACTGCAAGATCGACACTGAATGAAGGATAGCATTTCATGTGTCCAAATGACATTTCGTTTATAATTGTTATGTTGAAAGTCATGACAGTCACTTCTTTCTTCATTAGAATTTTCATTATTGTATCTGATTTCCGTAAACAACACATTGTAAAATTCATGAAAATATACATACTTTGAAGACGCAAAGCTTGTGAAAAGGACACCCGCTAAATTCATCAAAACCGTAATACTGGAGATTTGCATTTTTACCTTAATTATTGCAGTCATTAAATAAATCTATCTGTCCATGTAATATACCCAACACTGGACTGGTTGTTACTTTATATATCTCGCTCAACAATTACCCTCAAAAGATCCTCTTCGTGAAGAGATAACATTGCAAGTTTGTTGCTGTAATCAAATAAATCTATCTGTCCCTGTAATATAAAGTGTAGTATCCAACACAATACGCACTGGCTGTTAATTTATATATCTCGCTCAACGTTTACCATTAAAAGACCGTCTTCGTTAAAAGATAACATTGCAAGTTTTACGTTAGAAAATTGTTCATTTTGTGAAAGCTATCAACATTATAGACTTGTTTTACTCTTGGTGCTACCTTTACCCATCTACTAAATGTATCAAACCAACAATGTGAAAAAAAACACTTCTAAAACGGATATTTTATTCAAATCCTTGAGTTTTTAAACAAGGTAAAAAATTGAACACGAATAAACAAATTTCAGGCTGAATTTTTCCACCTTCGACATAAACCCTAAATTGAACTTTTAAATAGTATCTCTGGTTACACAGGAATGCATATGCAGTTCAAGGGCGTGTTTATATTTTCAGCAAATTAAAACAAGTAAGTTGGAGAAGATATTAACTATTAATTGACCAGTTTGGGGGACACCATCTATGCATTTTCTTCAAAATCATAAAATTGTTATCACATAGATGGTTGATTACATAAAGTTAGCTTCATTATTTACGCTTATATTCCATTTCTTTATTTAACTATTCTTAAGTTCATTTCTTTATTGGATTATTTCTTCGTGATTATATATTATCAAATTTCATACAATTTAACATATTTACAATAGACTTACATACAGCTATATACTAATATATTAATTAAAACTGACTAAAAACTTTTATAAATTAAGATAAAATTTACGAAAATTAAATTTCATCGAAAACGGTAGAACAATAAAAATCTAAATTGTAGACAGACAAAAATTCAACTCATATTCACTCACAGCAACATAACCAGTTACTTGGAACTTTACTTTATAATAAAATTTCTGAAAATTTTATTCAATTATTACAGTCCTTTCGTATTGTTTTCCCCGTAAAATTATTAAGAAAATGTAATTTATCTTTGTTTAAACCCTCCAAATCAGTTCAGAGATAATTAATGTTTGATGTGAACCACGAATAATAATATAAATAATAATAATAATAATAATAATAATAATAATAATAATAATAATATTATTATTATTATTATTATTATTATTATTATTATTATTATTATTATTATTATTATTGTTGTTATTATTATTATTATTATTGTTATTATTAATACCAAGTATATGACAAATTCAAAGAAAACTTAATTAGAAGTTTATTGTATTGTACGTGTTCTGAAACTCTTTATAATCGAAAATTGTATATTTCCACAACTAAGTAAGCTATCAGTTAAATGGTAAACTATTTTAAGTGCGATGTAAATAATCGATTCACTTGTTGGGTTCCTTAGCATTCCTCTAGGTAACTGGCAACTTCTAGTTACACACATCATTGACTCGATTCGAATCACCTCTTATTTTTGAATAATTCTCGCATGCATGGGTCATCTGATTGACGTATGACATAATTTATTGGAATTCAAGAAGCATTGGGTAGAATACAGGACACTAAATTGAAAACAACTTGACTATTTGAGATTCCATTCCAATCGGTTGAAAGGTATACATTTATAAAAAAAAAACATCCATGATCTCAATTACCTGTTTTTAATACAACCTTATGAGGAGAGAGACGACAAAAATATATTAAAGACCATCTTATATATGAGAACATGTTTTCTTAGTATTTTTAACAAAAAAAAACGCTAAATTATCTCCACGAGAAAAAAAGAACACTTATACGGTAATTGTACTCCGTTGCTTGCCAATTTATTCCAGCATTCATATGAAGCGGACGTCTTACAATCACTTCAGTCCTTTTATCTAAACATGCGTTATATTGATGATGATCTTTCTCTTAATAATCCTCAGTTTGGTGATTTTATACAACTCATTTCTCCGAAAGAGCTTTTAATTAATTAATAGGTCCGCTTTATATCTGAAATTACATCTTAAGATCAGCACTCAAGGAGGACTTTGTAGTAAACTCTACAACAAACGTGATGACTTCAACTTTCAAATCGTCAAGTTTCCTTCCTTTTGCAACTTTAATGGAGTTCCTGTTTGATTCTGTTACTCCAGAGCTTGTTGGTTATATCAAGAATTTGTTGATCGATTAAACTGCAAACTCGTGTTGCTCAAACGTTGTTGTCTTCATTGAGAGCATTTTATGGAAGACATTATGTACTTCTATAGACAAATATGCGATCTCTCTCTCTCTCTCTCTCTCTCTCTCTCTCTCTCTCTCTCTCTCTCTCTAAAACGAGTACAGATGTAGGTTGTCGTAGAATTTGTATCTTTTTACCGGACTTGACTTCCTCTGGATTGACTGCTAATGACACTGTGTGTTGCACTAGGCAGGAACTTCCTATTTTTAAAAACTTTAGTTCACTATGATTTTCTTGAGAGTTTGTGTCGCTGGCTTTTGGCTCTCGATGTTTCTTGATTCGTTCTGTGTTTGCTGTGTGTCTCATTTTCAGTAAAAATCTAAGTTCAAAGAGCCATAACTCCCACAAAAATGTGAGGATAAACAATTCCTGGTAATATGCACATGTAGACATTGTGTACTTGCAATGTACCAAGTGTCGTAAAATTTAGTTCAGTAGTTTCAAAGGAAATGAGTGGGAACCATGATTTATGAGGAATTTTGGAAAATTCTAAGTTCAAGGGCCATAACCCATAACATTTTGAGGATCAGAATTTCGTGTTAATATGCACAACTACATATGCTGTACTTGTTACGTACCAAGTTTCGTAAAATTTGGTCGAGTAGTTTTAGTTGACCGGAATAACTCTGTGACGGACAAACGGACGGACAGGACAAATTTTAATATGTATACCCACGAAGTGGGTGGAAACATAAAAATATAGCAAATACAGCAATAGTCCAGACTTGTTACGAACATTTAAAACGAAATGGTGGGTAAAACCCGGTTTTATGGCATGCAAAACCCCTTTCTATCATTACTGTAGTGTGTACGTTGGTGTGTTGATGAAAATGTTTGGAAAACTGATTTTTAAATATACTGAATCCTGTTAAAAAAATAAGATTCTAAACTATAACGGATGTTGTTGAATTCTAAAAAATGTGGTTAAAATAGGCAAATTAAATTATACACAATATATAGTGCTATATGCAACACATTCCCCAATTAAATCCCAGTCTGGATCAAGCACCCCATTTTGATCTACATCATTCTTCAACCCAAAACAATTAGCTAAACAAACTACCATACATTTTTATAATACTATGCTCCTAGGCCATGGCCTAAAACTAATATGTAGGAAATGCCTTGTCACAATATCTGAATAATACCCCCACGACAAAGCAGAAAAAAATACTCTTACATTACAACTTTTCTTTATCATTAATTTCATAGATATAAAACACAACATGTTTCTCAAAAACGTTTTATTCACTACTTTTTATAGTTTCAACTGTGAATTAGGGATATATTGGAGTTTAGGAATACATTTTAATTTCATTTTCTGACTGTATTTTCCAGTTTGAAAAATAGAGCAATGTAAAATAAACCTTTAATTTAATTCTGGAATAATGTTTTTGGTTGACATCACAGGAATACAGTCGTACGTCAAGTTAAATTGGGTGTAAGTTATGTTCATTTTAAAATATATTAACTACTCTATTTCTTTAGTGGTGTTTTGGTTTATTCATTTGAGTGGTACGTTATTGACAGTTAGTTCACTGTAACTGATCTCACTAGATTGAACACCAATACCTCTCCATAAAAAAAATGGTCTTGAAATGTAAAAAAGCAATTTACGTTTAAACAACACGATTATACATCTAATTTTAGTGCGCTTAGGTATTATTTATAAGGTCAAATAATTAAACAGTAATTAATTTTCTCATTTTATGTTGCTGTCTAAATACCAGTAAGCTAACCGTGTCACAGGTGAACCGATCTTCCGTCCATATTGATACACTTCCGAGTCCATAAAGATCCGATTGATAAACCATGTTACCAGTTGTCAGTAGCAATTTTATTATGGTTTAATGAATGACGTCGTAATACTAAGATTAAAATTATTTGACACCTACTTTTGTTATCTTAGTGACATGAAAACAACATATAGGATGATTATTTTAAAGTCTTATCGTAAATGATAAATAAATACGATTTTAAAGCGGATAATATGAAGAAGGTACAAAATACATAGTATAATATTTATTTTTAATTATAATAAAAATGTTTGATTTAACTACGTAGTCAACCTGTGCTATTGGTTAATATAAAGGACCGCATTTGGTTTCCGGACATTTTAATTTAATAACTGACTTACAGGCCACAATTTCCGATGGATAAAATAAATCAGCATTGACTAAATAGTCGAAACATTCTCTTTAGCTTTAACTGCTTTTGCTGAACTGAAAATAGAATAATCCTTAAAATTTAATGTTTTATTTTAATTTTTGGACACCTATCTCAATTAAACTGTAGTTAAATTATGCCCCATATATGAAGATTTAACTGTTAAAAAAAGATATTGCAATAAGAAAATTTAGAAGTCTGACCCGTTCTGTTACATATGCAGTCTTTGTATGCTTTTGTTCTGTGTATTATAGGCATTTTCGGATACAAACAAAAGAAAAGATTGATAAGTAAATATTGCTAGAAATCAGTTTTGTAACTCTTGAATAAGATTAATACCAATACTTAGTTATATTACATTGTCTTGTAATTCCTCCAAAAGGTATGCACTGTATGTATCAGATAGACATTGTCGGTGAGTGTTATAGTGCTTAATGATGCAATACTACGATTTAGGTATCTGCTAATGTGATTTTGTGAGTGACCTTCAATATAGCGTTGTCTGCCATAAAACAGTTACTCTCAGATCGTTGGTAACCATGTACGAACTTCATAATTGCAACCGACAATATCTTTCTAAATTCCAAATTTGGCCGTATTAATCACAATTTCTTACAAATCGTACTTTTTCTCCTATGTCAGCATGTTGCTTTCCCATAGAAATGGTTCGGAATAGCATAATACATGTGTGTTAAACTTAATCATTACTACATTTTCATTGAATCAATGTTTAACAGTGTATTATGTAAAAGGAGACTATTTATAATAGTAGCAAATAGAAGTAGGGGTTTAACTTGTTTCTTCATTTACCGCATACTAAAAAATATATAAATATCATTGTGCCCATCCAGAAATTTTCCAATAAGTAAGTATTTTGCATCATTGAGTACATGCCATATTCTGCATTATCGATGGGTGTAACAGGATTGATTCATCTAATTATAGTATTCCGGAACTGGATTACTGTTAGGAAGCCACAAATCCTTAGTAATAATGTAAACTAATCATAAGTATTGGTGTCAATATTGTTTTCTTTCACTTCGCCCCACGCAAATAATCTTAATAATAATATTGATTTAATTATTTTGTTGTAAAATGCGCGTACATTTAAAAAGCTTATAAAATGATTGTAGTAGATATTTCTCCTTGTTAGATCGACGAATCCGGTTGACAAGGTACGTTGTTTGTGAACAGAAACGGTACAATGCATCGATGTCTTGTGTTGGTCTTTTTCTTTGCTGCGAACCAGGCAGTTTGGATACCAAACCCTAATACTACTTTTAACTGGCAACTAAGTGGAAAAATCCAAACGAACAACCCAGCGCATGTGTATGATTTAGATCTGTTTGAAGTACCTGCAGAGACTTTTACGTATTTACATGGGTAAGTAGCTTTCTTGAAACTCATTTTTAAGATAATAGTTATTCCTTAATTTTTTTTATCAAGTAAATTGTTTTTAGACAAGAAAAGTGCATTATAAAATTTTTCAGTTTTATAAAGCCGTATAATTTTTTTAGGAGTTAAATCCGGAATCCATTAAATAACAGGAAACTGACATATTTGAAACATTTATAAGTGCCATAAATTAAGCACTTCACGATAAATATGAAATGTAAGTCGCTTACCGATTGTACTAACGATTGTTAACTCCAGTTTAATCGTTCCAGTGGGTTAAGGTTTTCCGTAAATTGTGTTTGATATTGTCTTGATTTCAACGTCCACCTAATTTCTAATTTATATTCTTGAGGGCTAAGTTCTTTATCTGTTATATAATTACAGACAAGGAAAGAAGGTGATTTGTTATTTCTCAGCTGGAACATTCGAGCATGATAGAACTGGCAAGAGCGTGCGTCCTGATCTTGTAGGTTTTCCTGAATATGTCAAGGGAGCAACCCTTGAAGATTGGCCCAACGAGCAATGGCTTGATATAAGGACAAATGAAGTGAAAACTGTAATGACAAATAGGCTCAAACTGGCACGTGACAAAGGTTGTGATGGAGTAGAACCAGACAATGTGGATGGGTATTCCAAGAACAATGGCTTCGATTTACAAGCAGAAGACCAACTGCAATATAACAAATGGCTTGCTAACGGTATACTATTTAAAATGTGCGCAAAGGTAATGCAAGTCGCATTTACTTTATTTTGTGTAGCTATAGTACGACTTAATGTTGCTACAATATTTAAGCCATAGGTCTAAGGCTGTAACACGGATATTTCTTATCTGTCTCCTCATTAGGTTTATCACTAATTTATTTTATTATAACTGTCATCCGACTGCAATGGAAATCCTCATAACTTTCCTAAAATTAATGAAATGATGTGTTTGGGTAGAGTTTTTCTTTAAATATAATATCTATGTTAATTTTAAATTGATATAATATCATTCCTGTAGGTCCTCAACATTCAAGAATTCGAGGAAAATTTTAATTACAGAAGTTTTAGGTCCTTATTTCCTTATGAATAGTATAGCGACTAAATGTTCAAGATATTTTAGAGGCTCATAGTTATGGATTGTCTGTTGGGCTGAAGAACGACGTGGATCAAATTGAGGAGCTGGGACCATACTTTGACTGGGCTTTAAATGAGGAATGTGTCGCCTATAATGTGTGTATAGACTATCAACCGTTCATTAACGCCAATAAGGTAGGATTCATTATTATTACAAATAATTGTATTATTTCGTTTGCTTGCTTGAGCCGCGTGTCTTAGAATATAACACAATTCGATATATTTGAGAATCTGAATTTAAGATTATTGTTCTCAGTGGGTTCAAGTTTTCAATGAAAAACTGGACACCACGCGTTCGCTGAAAGCGGAGTAAAGTGCAAGAAAGAAGGAATCAGATTTAGCTACCTTTTAAAATAAAAAACTGGACGCCACGTGTTCGCTGAACGCGGGGTAAAACACAAACAAAAAAAAATAATAAAATTTATCATCCTTATAGTTATAAAGTATATTGAATAATTGAAAAATGTTCGATTTGTATAAGTCAAATAAGAAATGAACACGACCTCAAACGAGGTGCATTTCAAAATTATTTACCAAGCCTTTCACATATGACGTCTATATACCAAGACCCTAGGTTCTTGGAGATATTATAAGTTATATACGTTCATATTCGTAGATATGGAGATTGAAGTGCCTAAAGTATGCCATGAGGCTAAATGTTCCAAAGCTTTAACAATCATTGGTTCTTATATACATTCTACCTTAAGAAGAACCCTACAGTTCTAAAAAAAACCCAGTTTTTTGTTGGATTCAAATAGATGTTGAAAAACTAAGTTTTGGCGCTGAATGTCTTGCAAAGACGTCATAATAAAGAGACGTCGTTGTTTGTTTCTTTTTCTGTTGCAAATAAAAAACACATTTGATCCTTTTGTCCAAGTTTTCATCATGCTGTATATGACGCAAATTAATTAACATTTCTAATATTAACGCATCTTACGTACTATTGTGAAACTAACGGTTAGCAACACCCGGGTATATGACCTTGCAACGCCCCGGGTATATTAGTTTTGTAACGACGTGTAATTGACCAATAAAATTCCAGGAATAACACTGATTTGTGGATAAGAGACATTATCAATAATAATTGGATACAATTTTAATCAGTTTAAATAGACCACATGTGACGTCACAGTCTATTAGTTAACTTACTAATTAGAAAGTATGCATTTAAAATCAAAATGTTCCAAAGTTTTAACAATCATTGGTTCTTGTATACATTTTCTGTTCTGACTGAAGTAATTTATGTTCATATATTTTAACAAGCACTTTTAATGTAATACATAGAAAATCAAGAATGCCCTAAATACAAGTTAAAACGATGAGTAGAAATCATTAGACAAATCAGCTTATGTCAGAATTTTGTTTTTACAGGCAGTGTTCCATGTAGAGTATGCAAACTATCGGAAGGCTGGACCCAGGAAACAGCTATCCGTGTGCACTAGCAGCAAACGCCCTCGTCAGTTCATAACACTTATTAAGGACTGGGATCTATCTGCCTGGTTCCTGTCTTGTTAAAAATTTCTTTATTTCTGTGTTGCTATTCTTTACCAATCTCAATATTTGCATTGAAATTTAAAAATAAAAAAAACATCAAATTTCTGTAGTATGTAACTAAAAACAGAATAAACAAGTAGATGATCAACAAATATACATTATTATAAGCATGTAACAAAATACTAATAAAAAGAAACCAGAGCAACCACAGTAAACTTAAAACAAGACCCTAAAAACATGTGGTTAAATAAGTGGCTCCAGACGGTTAGACAGTTAGTGTTTCTCGTGTGCTACCCATCTTGTTACACCAATGGTAAGTCTTTTTAAAATGAAAAGAAATTACGAAGGTGCTTAGGTGTACACAAATCCAGCACCACATTTGTAGCGTCAGCTATCAGTCAACAATTGTTTTACTTTTATTGAGTGAGCCAGCCTAAATAACAAAAAAGAACAGATAAAGCTTTTAAATAAATGTTTGTTTGTTTGTTTGATTTTAACCTTCATTATTTCTTTCTTATATTCTTTTAAAATCAGCTAAACACTGACAAAACTTGTCAATTACACTTGGAGTCATTACGATCGTTTTATAATAGAAACTCTTGATCTCCGTGTATACTGCAAGATCGACACTGAATGAAGGATAGCATTTCATGTGTCCAAATGACATTTCGTTTATAATTGTTATGTTGAAAGTCATGACAGTCACTTCTTTCTTCATTAGAATTTTCATTATTGTATCAGATTTCCGTAAACAACACATTGTAAAATTCATGAAAATATACATACTTTGAAGACGCAAAGCTTGTGAAAAGGACACCCGCTAAATTCATCAAAACCGTAATACTGGAGATTTGCATTTTTACCTTAATTATTACAGTCATTAAATAAATCTATCTGTCCATGTAATATACCCAACACTGGACTGGTTGTTACTTTATATATCTCGCTCAACAATTACCCTCAAAAGATCCTCTTCGTGAAGAGATAACATTGCAAATTTGTTGCTGTAATCAAATAAATCTATCTGTCCCTGTAATATAAAGTGTAGTATCCAACACAATACGCACTGGCTGTTAATTTATATATCTCGCTCAACGTTTACCATTAAAAGACCGTCTTCGTTAAAAGATAACATTGCAAGTTTTACGTTAGAAAATTGTTCATTTTGTGAAAGCTATCAACATTATAGACTTGTTTTACTCTTGGTGCTACCTTTACCCATCTACTAAATGTATCAAACCAACAATGTGAAAAAAAACACTTCTAAAACTGATATTTTATTCAAATCCTTGAGTTTTTAAACAAGGTAAAAAATTGAACACGAATAAACAAATTTCAGGCTGAATTTTTCCACCTTCGACATAAACCCTAAATTGAACTTTTAAATAGTATCTCTGGTTACACAGGAATGCATATGCAGTTCAAGGGCGTGTTTATATTTTCAGCAAATTAAAACAAGTAAGTTGGAGAAGATATTAACTATTAATTGACCAGTTTGGGGGACACCATCTATGCATTTTCTTGAAAATCATAAAATTGTTATCACATAGATGGTTGATTACATAAAGTTAGCTTCATTATTTACGCTTATATTCCATTTCTTTATTCAACTATTCTTAAGTTCATTTCTTTATTGGATTATTTCTTCGTGATTATATATTATCAAATTTCATACAATTTAACATATTTACAATAGACTTACATACAGCTATATACTAATATATTAATTAAAACTGACTAAAAACTTTTATAAATTAAGATAAAATTTACGAAAATTAAATTTCATCGAAAACGGTAGAACAATAAAAATCTAAATTGTAGACAGACAAAAATTCAACTCATATTCACTCACAGCAACATAACCAGTTACTTGGAACTTTACTTTATAATAAAATTTCAGAAAATTTTATTCAATTATTACAGTCCTTTCGTATTGTTTTCCCCGTAAAATTATTAAGAAAATGTGATTTATCTTTGTTTAAACCCTCCAAATCAGTTCAGAGATAATTAATGTTTGATGTGAACCACGAATAATAATAATAATAATATTATTATTATTATTATTATTATTATTATTATTATTATTAATATAATTATTATTATTATTATTATTATTATTATTATTATTAATACCAAGTATATGACAAATTCAAAGAAAACTTAATTAGAAGTTTATTGTATTGTACGTGTTCTGAAACTCTTTATAATCGAAAATTGTATATTTCCACAACTAAGTAAGCTATCAGTTAAATGGTAAACTATTTTAAGTGCGATGTAAATAATCGATTCACTTGTTGGGTTCCTTAGCATTCCTCTAGGTAACTGGCAACTTCTAGTTACACACATCATTGACTCGATTCGAATCACCTCTTATTTTTGAATAATTCTCGCATGCATGGGTCATCTGATTGACGTATGACATAATTTATTGGAATTCAAGAAGCATTGGGTAGAATACAGGACACTAAATTGAAAACAACTTGACTATTTGAGATTCCATTCCAATCGGTTGAAAGGTATACATTTATAAAAAAAAAACATCCATGATCTCAATTACCTGTTTTTAATACAACCTTATGAGGAGAGAGACGACAAAAATATATTAAAGACCATCTTATATATGAGAACATGTTTTCTTAGTATTTTTAACAAAAAAAACGCTAAATTATCTCCACGAGAAAAAAAGAACACTTATACGGTAATTGTACTCCATTGCTTGCCAATTTATTCCAGCATTCATATGAAGCGGACGTCTTACAATCACTTCAGTCCTTTTATCTAAACATGCGTTATATTGATGATGATCTTTCTCTTAATAATCCTCAGTTTGGTGATTTTATACAACTCATTTCTCCGAAAGAGCTCTAAATTAATTAATAGGTCCGCTTTATATCTGAAATTACATCTTAAGATCAGCACTCAAGGAGGACTTTGTAGTAAACTCTACAACAAACGTGATGACTTCAACTTTCAAATCGTCAAGTTTCCTTTCTTTTGCAATTTTAATGGAGTTCCTGTTTGATTCTGTTACTCCAGAGCTTGTTGGTTATATCAAGAATTTGTTGATCGATTAAACTGCAAACTCGTGTTGCTCAAACGTTGTTGTCTTCATTGAGAGCATTTTATGGAAGACATTATGTACTTCTATAGACAAATATGCGATCTCTCTCTCTCTCTCTCTCTCTCTCTCTCTCTCTCTCTCTCTCTCTCTCTCGATCTCTCTCTCTCTCTCTCTCTCTCTCTCTCTCTCTCAAACGAGTACAGATGTAGGTTGTCGTAGAATTTGTATCTTTTTACCGGACTTGACTTCCTCTGGATTGACTGCTTATGACACTGTGTGTTGCACTAGGCAGGAACTTCCTATTTTTAAAAACTTGAGTTCACTATGATTTTCTTGAGAGTTTGTGTCGCTGGCTTTTGGCTCTCGATGTTTCTTGATTCGTTCTGTGTTTGCTGTGTGTCTCATGTCTTTGTATTAGTGTTTTGGAATCGTGTCGAGATTTGATTGCCACTTTGGTATTTCTTCGTCTATTTCTACATATTTTGTATTTTTATTCAACAGAAATTTGTTTTTCGAGAACTTGTGCATTCCAATGTTTTTTTACACCTTCTACCTTTCGTAAAAATAATAATAAATGTTTGAATACGTCTTTCACAAAATCGAAATTTAACAAAAATGTTTATGTTCATTTTATATAAACGAATGCATATTATCAACAAACCGCAAAAATAAACTTTTAAAGATTAGAAGTTGTGTTTGACCCTTCATATATCTACTCAGCAGTCTTCAAATCAGCCATTTAATTCTATATTAAAAATTGTCGCTAATAATAATTACGCAAGATAGATTATCGAACGATTTCATGATGTTAATACTGATGGGGAGTGTGAGACACAGAAATCGATGGGGAGTGGCTTGTGAGACTCAAAAGTCGATGGAGAGGGGAGAGTTGGACACAGAAGTGGCACAAAATTGTAGAACCACTAAATCTCCTTAACTCAGGCATATGAACAGACTTTCAAGTAAAATGCAGGTCGCCGATTTCGTTCTTTCAATCCCAGATAATCTTATAAATGGCCAAAATGCAACTGTATGATAACAATTTTTCTAGTAAAATACCTGCGACAAAATATAATTAATGTGGCTATACTGTAATTAATCGCAAGAAATAGTTTGCTATCAAATTAATACGTTTTACTTTGTTTTAAGTGTTTTACACCCTTTTGTCATAACATTGACATCTCTGTATTATAAATTTTTATTAGCGTGGACGCCACAAGGAAACCACAATTTCACGCAGTTCAATCAAATTCTAAAAATTTTGGACTATATACATAAGTGTTTTCTTAGTACGATAAAATGTGCATGTATCAATAACAACATTATTTCCACTTATATCAAGGAAACAACATGTTTTATATGAACATAATTGTTTTTTCCTGTTTGAGGTCGTGTATATTCTATATTAAAACATTTACATACTGTTACTTCCTTCAAGATTGTCACCAGTCAGAAACTGAAGGTAAAAGATCATTTGACAAATATTGTACTTTTCGTCTAATATTTTGTGCAGGATTTTTTTAAATGTTAGTGTCAGAAAGATTGATTGGGGATTTTAATCCCCAGGGGCTACCCACATCCCCTCCAGAAAGGTTGACTCGGAATTTGAATCTTTATAGACGCCTACACTGCATCTTGAGAAATTGATTGGGTATTTGAATCCCTAGGGATGCCCACGTTCCTCTATAAGGATTGTTGATTTAATGTTCACATTATATTATTTTTATTTTTAATTTAATTTTTTTTAAATTTTAGCTCAGGTTTTTGCATTTGTGTATTTGATATACGGTAAAAAAATTTACCCCCCCCCCTAATTAGAAAATAATTAATCTTTTAATGATTTTCAGTAAAAACCTTAGGCAAAAACACACAATGAATAAGGAATGGATATTTAACTACATGTCATATAAGAGGAAATTAAACAATCTAAAAATTTCCCTCTATATAATGATTTAGCGTTTGTAAGAAACGCAATCAATAAAGACGATGTCAAAGGTCTTGTTCTAAATTATAACATTTTCTTTATACATAGTATATAGGTAGTCCCAAACAATATTTATTCCAGGAATGAGTAAAGTTATAAGAAATATGATGAAGGCCATCAGAGTTTCACAATTCGGTGGACCGGAAGTTCTGAAAGTTGAGGAAATACCGATCCCTCAAATAGAAGATAATCAAGTAAGTGCTACATGTATTCATATAAAGAATGATCATGATTTAGATTACAATCGCCATTCAATACTTGCTTGTTCCGGCGATGATCAAATTAACATCATTGTATACATGTTATTATAAAATTTAAATCCGGTACAGTACTTTATCGTTCTTACTTAAAAAAACTTATTAAAATTTCTACGTATACTCTTGTCCATTATTTTATCTTTAAGGATCTTTAAATTAAGGGGTGGGAACGCAATCGAAATTAGCCTGTATATGTTTCTTCAAATACTTAAATCGAACATATCTGGATAGGGTATAACAAACATCTCCTCTAGTTGAGTATTATTTTGACTTTTGATTCGAAAATTGTTTTCCAAAAAAATGTTTGTCAGTTTGTCAGTTTCCTAAAGACGACGTCATAAGAAATGTGCAGGATAAAGATTTGATGTACGTAAACCAAGAAGTCTTGACGGTTCTTGTGTTGTCCTCTTGATTCCTGTTTTTAGTTGAAGTTGAAGTTGAATGTTCAGGTTTTTGGTTGCATGCATTCTAGATTTCCAAGTTTATAGTTGTGTGTATGCTAGATTCCAGTCCAGTTTATGGTATTGTGTACATGCTAGATTTCCAGTCCAGTTTATGGTTGCATGAATGCTGAATTTTCAGTTCAGAGTTTGGTTGTGTGCATGCCGAACTTCCAGTTCAGTTTATGGTTGCATGCATGCTGAATTCTCAGTCCAGATTATGGCTGTGTGCATGCTGAATTCTCAGTCCAGATTACATGTATGGTTGCATGCTAATTTCTAGTTCAGTTTATGGTGCCTGCATGCATGCTGAATTTTCAATCCAGTTTATGGTTGTGTGCTTGCTGATTTGCCAGTTCAGTCTATGGTTGTGTGCTTGCTGATTTGCCAGTTCAGTCTATGGTTGTGTGCATGCTGAACTTCCAGTTCAGTCTATGGTTGTGTGCATGCTGAACTTCCAGTTCAGTTTATGGTTGTATGCATGCTGAATTCTCTGTCCAGATTATGGCTGTGTGCATGCTGAATTCTCAGTCCAGATTATGGCTGTGTGCATGCTTATTTCCAGTTCAGTTTATTGTGCATGCATGCATGCTGAATTCTCAGTCCAGATTATAGTTGTGTGCATTATGAATTTCTAGTCCAGTTTATAGTTGCAGCCATACCGAATTTCCATTCTAGTTTATGGTTGCAAACACGCTGATTTCCAAATTTATTGTTGCATGCATCTTTAATTTCCATTTTATGGTTGCATTGTTTAGGTGCTTGTTTTTTAAGAGTAAATCAGAAATTATAAAAAGGTGATTTGTGTTGGAAAAAGAAAAAACTAAATCTTTGTATAAATTTTGTGTTAGATACCGATTACAAAAACAAGGTTGAATTTTGAAATCTCTGGTACCTTCATGAAGTATAAAAACGGTCTGGCTAAAGAGTAAATAAAGATGGCAACCAAATTTCAAATTGTAAGCTCCGTTAACCCATAGCCTGCTTTTGGTGGAAGCTTGTCTGTCACAAAAGTATCATAGAAAGCTTTTTGCCAGCCCCAAATAATTTTGCCAGACATGTTAGTTGAAAACTAGCTTGTTTGTATTGAAATCCTGTTTTTGATAGGCAAATTTCTTACCTTTCACACGAGCATTAGTCAAATACTTACTTTAACACGGTCAATCGTTTATACAAATGAGCTCTTGACACTGACTTATCTATTTTGTAGGTTTTAGTTAAAGTGTTTTCAGCTGGGGTAAATCCCATAGATACATATCTCACTTCCGGTCCTAGTACCAAACTTCCTTATACCCCCGGTTTTGATGCTGCGGGAACAGTAGAAACGGTCGGTAAAAATGTCAAAAGATTTAAGGTAAGGATCGGAAATGATCAATAATGACAGTTAAAATTATTTTAATTAAAAATATCTAATATTACAATTTTGTTCAGTCAAACTTAAGGTGTTCATAAGGTGCAAGTCTAGCAATATGAAAGAATTGTAATCTGATGATCCATGCAGCATGCTTGACTGAGAATAACACTCTCCAAATTTGTTAACACACTTTACACACTTCTTAAATAAACAAAAAAAATGAGTGTGTGCAACAAATGTTTAAATTCTAGAATAAAAAGAGATAATTCTTATTCTAATATTAATTAATTAATTAATATATTCAGTCACTAACAATATCTAATACAAAAAAAATGTATTTTTAAATGTAATAAGTATAATACTCAGAGTTAGTTCTCCTTTTTTTCAATGAAATACCATACAAACTATCAATATTCGCAGAGAGCTGCATTTTTGGCTGGCAATGACAATCAGCTTGAACAAGGCAACTGGCTATACTGACGGATTACAACAGCAGTAGTTAGTGGATTCTGTTAAAAAAAAACAAACAAAAAACAACAAAACAAAAACGAAACAAAAACAATCTCATAACAAAAGCTGACACACTGACGTAAAATTAAGTAATAATTCATGGAGGCTGAGGTTTATCATTGTTTTACAACGGGGTAATCATTTTTGTCGTATTGATGTCGCTCGGGATAAAATAACGACATAATTGTCTCCCCGTTGTAAAACAATGATAAATCACAGCCTCCGTGAATTATTTCTATTAAAATAAGACAATAACAGTACATTTATGATATTTACGTAGCTATAGAAAACACCATTTACAACACAAACTGTCTGTTCCGTCAATGTAACACTGAATAAATTGCAACGGATAAATATATTGTTTGTTTGTTTGAATGATGTTTTAACGCCACTTTCAACAATTTTTCAACTATATCATGGCGTCCAGTTTTTATTGGGGGAGGAAGCCGGTGTACCCGGAGAGAACACCCGACCTGCGGTAGGAAAACTGGCAGTCCTTGTCAATTAAGATTGGAGTCGACGGATAAATATAAGAGTAATATGTCATACGCAATAGCCTTCCAGTGGGAGTTGGAGTTTTGTAATTGGAATAGCCATTCAAAGCACTCCCTCTTCGTCGCATGTGCTCATACATAAATAATTTTTTACCATAATTGTAGTCTCAAAGCCTTTGAAACACGTCGTACATGTATTAGAATACAATATTTTCAACCCAAATTATTTGCCTGACTTTGATATTTTTTCATTTGATTTAATTCAGCAAGGCGATCGAGTGTTTTCCATTAAAACCGTTACTGGAGCATATGCTGAGTACTGCGTGTTAGAGGAAGACTGTACTGTCCCATTGCATGATAATTTAACCTTTGAACAGGGAGCAGGACTAGGTATACCGTACTATACAACCTACAAAGCTACTGTTATGAGGTAGGTGTTTGGACAGGGAGCAGGACTAGGTATACCGTAATATACAGCCTACAAAGCAACTGTTATGAGGTAGGTGTTTGAACAGTGAGCAGGACTAGGTATACCGTACTATAAAGCCTACAAAGCTACTGTTATGAGGTAGGTGTGTGAGCAGTGAGCAGGACTAGGTATACCGTACTACACAGCATAAAAAGCTACTGTTATGAGGTAGGTGTTTGAACAGTGAGCAGGACTAGGTATACCGTACTATACAGCCTACAAAGCTACTGTCATGAGGTTGGTGTTTGAACAGGGAGCAGGACTAGGTATACCGTACTACACAGCATACAAAGCAACTGTTATGAGGTAGGTGTTTGAACAGTGAGCAGGACTAGGTATACCGTACTATACAGCCTACAAAGCTACTGTCATGAGGTTGGTGTTTGAACAGGAAGTAGGACTAGGTATACCGTACTACACAGCATACAAAGCAACTGTTATGAGGTTGGTGTTTGAACAGTGAGCAGGACTAGGTATACCGTACTATACAGCCTCCAAAGCTACTGTTATGAGGTAGGTGTTTGAACAGGAAGTAGGACTATGAATACCGTACTATACAGCCTACAAAGCTACTGTCATGAGGTTGGTGTTTGAACATGGAGCAGGACTATGAATACCGTACTACACAGCATACAAAGCAACTGTTATGAGGTAGGTGTTTGAACAGGAAGTAGGACTAGGTATACCGTACTATACAGCCTACAAAGCTACTGTCATGAGGTAGGTGTTTGGACAGAAGAAGCAGGACTAGGTATACCGTACTATACAGCCTACAAAGCTACTATCATGAGGTTGGTGTTTGAACAGGAAGTAGGATTAGGTATACCGTACTATACAGCCTACAAAGCTACTGTCATGAGGTAGGTGTTTGGACAGAAGAAGCAGGACTAGGTATACCGTACTATACAGCCTACAAAGCTACTGTCATGAGGTTGGTGTTTGAACAGGAAGTAGGACTAGGTATACCGTACTATACAGCCTCCAAAGCTACTGTTATGAGGTAGGTGTTTGAACAGGAAGTATGACTAGGTATACCGTACTATACAGCCTACAAAGCTACTGTCATGAGGTAGGTGTTTGGACAGAAGAAGCAGGACTAGGTATACCGTACTATACAGCCTACAAAGCTACTGTCATGAGGTTGGTGTTTGAACAGGAAGTAGGACTAGGTATACCGTACTACACAGCATACAAAGCAACTGTTATGAGGTAGGTGTTTGAACAGTGAGCAGGACTAGGTATACCGTACTATACAGCCTACAAAGCTACTGTCATGAGGTTGGTGTTTGAACAGGAAGTAGGACTAGGTATACCGTACTACACAGCATACAAAGCAACTGTTATGAGGTAGGTGTTTGAACAGTGAGCAGGACTAGGTATACCGTACTATACAGCCTCCAAAGCTACTGTTATGAGGTAGGTGTTTGAACAGGAAGTAGGACTATGAATACCGTACTACACAGCATACAAAGCAACTGTTATGAGGTAGGTGTTTGAACAGGAAGTAGGACTAGGTATACCGTACTATACAGCCTACAAAGCTACTGTCATGAGGTAGGTGTTTGGACAGAAGAAGCAGGACTAGGTATACCGTACTATACAGCCTACAAAGCTACTGTCATGAGGTTGGTGTTTGAACAGGAAGTAGGACTAGGTATACCGTACTATACAGCCTCCAAAGCTACTGTTATGAGGTAGGTGTTTGAA
Organism: Limnoperna fortunei; assembly: GCA_944474755.1. Lineage (NCBI taxonomy): Eukaryota > Metazoa > Mollusca > Bivalvia > Mytilida > Modiolidae > Limnoperna > Limnoperna fortunei. Next base: position 4,480,374 of record OX104114.1, on the reverse strand, counting down.
CAGGAAGTAGGACTATGAATACCGTACTATACAGCCTACAAAGCTACTGTCATGAGGTTGGTGTTTGAACAGGGAGCAGGACTATGAATACCGTACTACACTGCCTACAAAGCAACTGTTATGAGGTAGGTGTTTGAACAGGGAGCAGGACTAGGTATACCGTACTATACAGCCTCCAAAGCTACTGTTATGAGGTAGGTGTTTGAACAGGAAGTAGGACTAGGTATACCGTACTATACAGCCTACAAAGCTACTGTCATGAGGTAGGTGTTTGGACAGAAGAAGCAGGACTAGGTATACCGTACTATACAGCCTACAAAGCTACTGTCATGAGGTTGGTGTTTGAACAGGAAGTAGGACTAGGTATACCGTACTACACAGCATACAAAGCAACTGTTATGAGGTAGGTGTTTGAACAGTGAGCAGGACTAGGTATACCGTACTATACAGCCTCCAAAGCTACTGTTATGAGGTAGGTGTTTGAACAGGAAGTAGGACTATGAATACCGTACTACACAGCATACAAAGCAACTGTTATGAGGTAGGTGTTTGAACAGGAAGTAGGACTAGGTATACCGTACTATACAGCCTACAAAGCTACTGTCATGAGGTAGGTGTTTGGACAGAAGAAGCAGGACTAGGTATACCGTACTATACAGCCTACAAAGCTACTGTCATGAGGTTGGTGTTTGAACAGGAAGTAGGACTAGGTATACCGTACTATACAGCCTCCAAAGCTACTGTTATGAGGTAGGTGTTTGAACAGGAAGTAGGACTATGAATACCGTACTATACAGCCTACAAAGCTACTGTCATGAGGTTGGTGTTTGAACAGGGAGCAGGACTATGAATACCGTACTACACTGCCTACAAAGCAACTGTTATGAGGTAGGTGTTTGAACAGGGAGCAGGACTAGGTATACCGTACTATACAGCCTCCAAAGCTACTGTTATGAGGTAGGTGTTTGAACAGGAAGTAGGACTAGGTATACCGTACTATACAGCCTACAAAGCTACTGTCATGAGGTAGGTGTTTGGACAGAAGAAGCAGGACTAGGTATACCGTACTATACAGCCTACAAAGCTACTGTCATGAGGTTGGTGTTTGAACAGGAAGTAGGACTAGGTATACCGTACTACACAGCATACAAAGCAACTGTTATGAGGTTGGTGTTTGAACAGGGAGCAGGACTAGGTATACCGTACTATACAGCCTACAAAGCTACTGTTATGAGGTAGGTGTTTGAACAGGGAGCAGGACAAGGTACACCGTACTATACAGCCTACAAAGCTACTGTTATGAGGTAGGTGTTTGAACAGGGAGCAGGACTAGGTATACCGTACTATACAGCCTACAAAGCTACTGTTATGAGGTAGGTGTTTGAACAGGGAGCAGGACTAGGTATACCGTACTATACAGCCTACAAAGCTACTGTTATGAGGTAGGTGTTTGAACAGGGAGCAGGACTAGGTATACCGTACTATACAGCCTACAAAGCTACTATTATGAGGTAGGTGTTTGGACAGAAGAAGCAGGACTAGGTATACCGTACTATACAGCCTACAAAGCTACTGTTATGAGGTAGGTGTTTGAACAGTGAGCAGGACTAGGTATACCGTACTACACAGCATACAAAGCTACTGTTATGAGGTTGGTGTTTGAACAGTGAGCAGGACTAGGTATACCGTACTATACAGCCTACAAAGCTACTGTTATGAGGTAGGTGTTTGGACAGAAGAAGCAGGACTAGGTATACCGTACTATATACAGCCTACAAAGCTACTGTCATGAGGTTGGTGTTTGAACAGGAAGTAGGACTAGGTATACCGTACTACACAGCCTACAAAGCTACTGTCATGAGGTTGGTGTTTGAACAGGAAGTAGGACTAGGTATACCGTACTATACAGCTTACGAGCTACTGTGTTGAGGAAGAGGTTTGAACAGGGCGCAGGACTATGAATACCGTACTACACAGCTTACAAAGCTACTGTTATGAGGTAGGTGTTTGAACAGGGAGCAGGACTATGAATACCGTACTAAGCAGCTTACAAAGCTACTGTTATGAGGTAGGTGTTTGAAAATGGAGCAGGACTATAAATACCGTACTACACAGCTTACAAAGCTACTGTTATGAGGTAGGTGTTTGAACAGGCAAAAGGACTATGAATACCGTACAACACAGTCTACAAAGCTACTGTTTGGAGGTAGGTGTTTGAACATGGAGCAGGACTATGAATACCGTACTACACCGCCTACAAATCTACTGTTTTGAGGTAGGAGTGTTAACAGGGAGCAGAACTAGGTATACCGTACTACACAGCCTACAAAGCTACTTTTATGAGGTAGGATTTGAACAGGGAGAAGGACAAGGTATACCGTACTACACCGCTTACAAATCTACTGTTATGAGGTAGTAGTGTTAACAGGGAGCAGGACTAGGTATACCGTACTATACAGCCTACTGTTATGAGGTAGGGGTATTACTGTGTACTTATACTTTCTGATTCAGTTGAAATGCGTTTGTTTGTTTGTTTGATGGTGTTTAACGCCACTTTCAGCAATTTTTCAGCTATATCATGGCGTCCAGTTTTTATTGGGGGAGGAAGCCGGAGTACCCGGAGAAAACCCCCGACCTGCGGTAGGTTGAAATGCGAGAATAGTTCATCTCTACTTAAATTTAATATTACAAATACATTTCATATCATGATATTGTTTATTTGTTAGTTCAAATAACGACAATTTTTTATCAGGAAAACCAGCAAATTTTCTCAATTACCGAGACTTGACAGACCACGTGATTAATAGTACACGAACTACCTTAACCAATCAGCTACCGAGGCTGCCGATACCATAATAGCGTATTGAATAAATATTGTGTGCCTTTGGTTTAACACAGTCTGTGATATTAAAGTATAAGTCAAAGTAACCCTCTATGTAGCTGATGTTTATAATAATACACTGGATTTAAAAAAAAATCTATAACTCGATTATATAATTGTACTGCTATAGTTTAAATTGCCTTGAGATGTCAGTATAGAGATGTGTATGCGGTAAAATAGTAATTTATGTACCTTCGTGTGAGGTATGTTTAGTTTTAAAAATATATTTGACAATTTATAGAGCTAACGCAAAGCCAGGGGAGACAATACTTGTTCACGGTGCTAGCGGTGCTGTAAGTATACAGACATATAAAGGTCCAAAATGTGTGGCTCATTTTCAAATTCTATGATTTCTTTTTAAAAGTTCAAAGCAAATAATAACTGATGCAAATCCTTTAATTTCTACCTTGAATTGAGATTACAGCGTTGGATCAAATCTTAATGACAATTTTAGAGTCATTTAAAAAATATTTTCAAAGAATGACTTCAGCGTCATTTGAAGGTATTTGTAGTCGCGTAATTCCGACAATGCACTGCTGTGTTGTTGTAAACCACAAAAACACTAACCTCAATATTGTTTACGTTCTACGTGCTAATGAAATACTGAAACCATTAAACTACATTTTAATTATGAAAATTAGAATAAATGCCACCAGGATAATATTAACAGAACTCTTCTGTATTGGCCTCAAATGTAACATTGGTCTTTGATATCCCGTGTATTCCAGTCTCGAAAACCTAATTAATGATGGCCTATATGAAACACAAAAACTCTCAAAGTATGTAATATTTCAATAAGCAATCGCAAGGGATTTGTGGCACCAGTAGCCTGGTATCTTGTGGATTGTGGCACCAGTAGTCTGGTATCTTGTGGATTGTGACACCAGTATTCTGGTATCTTGTGGTTTGTGGCACCAGTAGTCTGGTATCTTGCGGTTTGTTGCACCACTAGTCTGGTATCTTGTGGTTTGTGACAACAGTAGTCTTATCTTGTGGTTTGTGGCACCAGTAGTCTGGTTCCTTGTGGTTTGTGGCACCAGTAGTCTAGTATCTTGAGGTTTGTGGCACCAGTAGTCTGGTATCTTGTGGATTGTGGCACCAGTAGTCTGGTATCTTGTGGATTGTGGCACCAGTAGTCTTATCTTGTGGTTTGTGGAACCAGCAGTCTGGTTCCTTGTGGTTTGCGGCACCAGTAGTCTGGTATCTTGTGGTTTGTGGCACCAGTAGTCTGGTATCTTGTGGTTTGTGGCACCAGTAGTCTGGTACATGTATCTTGTGGTTTATGGCACCAGTAGCATGATATCATGTGGTTTTTGGCACCAGTTGTCTGATATCTTGTGGTTTTTGGAACCAGTAGTCTGGTATCTTGTGGTTTTTGGCGCCAGTAGACTGGTATCTTGTGGTTTTTGGCGCCAGTAGTCTGGTATCTTCAATTCAAATTTGAGCCATATTTTATCTGTCTAAGGCTTGTTTTGGTATTTCAAGTCAGGCAGAATGTTCAAATGAAAACTGATAAAACATGTGTATTACTTTGAGTTGTATTTTAATTCATAAAAATATAAATATTACTAGTTAGGAATAGCATGTGTCCAGTTGGCTAGGCACATGGGACTGAAAGTGATAGGTACAGCAGGATCGAAGGCAGGCATGGATCTTGTTAACGCAAATGGAGCTGATATAGTCATCGATCACAAAAGTGAAGGATACACCCAGAAGATAATGGTAATACGGCGAGGAAGTTTAGTACATATATAAGCTATTAACAAAAATACTTTAAATAAGATAAGGTTGAAAAAAGCAACAATAACAAAAAAAAAATGTGCAACAAAATCACTTCTAAATTTCTTATAGGATATTTTGTTATTTCATTTTATGAGGTTTTATGCCAATTCAGCATGTTTTCAGTTTTATTACCACGGTGTGCAGTTTTATAATGGGATAGGGGCGGCGGAGTAAATTATATTGCCATTAATGCGACTTTTAGAAGCATTACTGCTAAAATTTAAAAGACCGAAAAATTAATACTTATAACCATACATATTTATCAGTATTGTTTACAATTTCAGGATGTTACAAATGGCGACGGTCCAGATATTATTATAGAAATGTTAGCAAATGTAAATCTGGAAAAAGATCTCACGATGATCAGTAAAAAGGGAAGGATTGTGGTGAGTTTATGAAGGCAATCTTTTAATATTGCATACACAGAAAAGTGGAATGTAGTTATTTGTTCAACAACTAAATATGGCATGCTGATGTGAAAGGGACCAACATGTATATCTCAGTCACAAATGACTGCCTTGTATTAATTCCTTGTATTATACAAGGTCCATATAAAGCGTATTGAGTCCTTAATTTTTATATTACATATGAAATCTATACTTGCAATCTGTACTCTTGCCCACATTGTTTTTCGATTGAGTTAAAAATTAAACCGGAACGAATATCGGGACCTATATTTAGTAACATGCTTCATACATGTGTGTACGCCTCTATTTTTAGTAAAGCTTTGGAACGCTTTTGGTTGTAAAAACACGCAGATTATTCTGTAAATCGAGCGATCAGAATTATAATATACCATATGTAATATTATGCAACGAATTACTTTGACATACTGTAGCTATCAGGATTTATCAGCCAGAGAAAATGTAATATTCACCGAGCTGCTAAACCAATCGACAACACGCAAAAGTTTTATTCATGTAATAATGTAAGATACTAAAAGGTAACATTCTGGAGAATGATGTGTTTAATCATGTATACTTAATATTGACCAATAATGTTTTGATCGGAAACCTTGAGGAATTGTGTGGTGGTGTGGTGGGCAATAGTAATATATTCAGACAGTCTATAAATCAAATATAAGAGTGGACAGGCAACATTACCGGATATTTTGAATCAGGTTTTATTTTTAGAATGTTGGAAGCAGAGGAACAATAGAAATTAGTCCTAGGTTCACGCTGGGTAAGGAATGTATTGTTACGGGTGTTATGATCCTGAACTGTACACCGGTAAGTCACGTGAGAAACTGTGTGTTCGTGCTATATTTATTTTAACTTATTTAATGTTCAAACGGTTTCACAACGACGTGCTGTAAATTTGTACCCTTAATTGTGATAGCTACTGATTTATTCATTTGAACTAGTAGTACTATAGTTCACTCAACGTGCGTGATTTGTGCAAACATTGCTTAATATTATTTCTTTAGTTTGCAATGTTTAACATGTTCTTCCAACAAGAACCTTTGACGTTAGCACAATTAGATTTTTCTACAGTTTTATTTTTGACTTTGTATATTCCAGCTAGGGAAAATACGTCATCGAAATATACACATTCAATAAAATTGCTGTCAGTTTTATTATTTTTCTGTAAGCCACACTATTTTCTAATATATACACTTGATTTCCTGAGAGAAATAAAGATAGTGGTTAAAATGCATTGTAAATGATGTAACTTCTGATATTTTTTAATAAGATTTTATTTAAAAGATGTTTTAATACGTTTAGTACATTTTATTCAATAGTAAAAAAATACATCCTCCCCGATAGATTAAGGACTTCAAAATTGCGTTAATTTTGTCCTCCAAAGACAATTGGGGACAAATAGATTTTATAGACCGTCCCACCCTAGGTTATTTTATAGCCCGTCGCACCGTGGGTTTATCTTTGCGTTGATGCTATTTTATGAAGATATTTTCACATCTTGGTATATAGTTACAACAAAATAATCTCATCGCTGACCAAACACTTTAGAAAACTTAGTAAATGTGGGTGCCTAAGGTTTCTCTGTGCGTTTAAGCTTTTTGTTTACAAAGATTACTTCACATTATCATGAACACTGGTGCTATGTTACAACACGATTAGATCTTTTTACTTGAAAAATTCCGTAGGGCTAAGCTAAAGATTTTATGCTTGAATAAACTTAGAAAAGTAATTACCAATATGTACCAAGCTGGACATCAGTGTCGCCGAGACACACTTTCTTGTTTTTCTTATGAAAATGATAATAAATTGATTAGTTACTTTTTAAATAAACTCTAATGCATATAAATAGTCTACACAGTCGGTCTAGACTCAAACTACTAACGATAGTTAACACTTCAAACTTATGAAGGTTATAACAAATTACCGAACACAAAGGAAACTGTCAAAAAAGACAATCCACAAATTAAAGTTCAAGCGTACGGCAAACTTGAGAACCAACAACAAAAAATACGACAACTACAGCAATGGTCCAGACTTGGTACAGGCATTTCAAACGAAATGGTGTGTTAAACCAGGTTTTATGGGATGCCAAACCTGCCGCTTCCATTACTGCAATGTGTGCTTAGTGTGTTGATAAAAATGGTTGGCTATCATATACGGCTAATCAGTAATAGTTGTATTCAACAATCATCGCAGCACAATCACTATGCACTGAATTCAAACATTGGAAAAATATCAACTATCATATTTTCAAACCAAATTTTGTAATAAGGAATGGGTATCTATAGTAAAACTTAATTAAATGTGCTGTCAAGTCGCTTTTTTTCTTGCAACCTTGGTTAATAAATCTATCCCGAAGGAATGGCTGACGTTTTCAAAAAAAGATATACTTACTGGAAGTTCTTGCATACCTGATCAATTGAGAAATATTTGACACCGTATGCAGTTGGAAATTTCTGCATAAGTGAGGAAATTTTTTAATTTTGAAATTAAAATAGTCAATTTTGTTGTAAATTCGAAAATGCTGATGATATAATCTTAATTTTATAGAGCGAGTGGAAAGAACTTCATGCTGCAATACAAGCTGGAATGAGAACGGGATGGGTCAATCCCCATGTTGGTAAAATATACAGTCTCGATAAAGCAGGTGACGCTCACAGGGATATAATCAATAATTCTGGTTCACAGGGAAAACTAGTAATTAAGTTATAAAAAGTTATCATCGTTTAAGGAGGCCTATTGATGTATCTTACTTATGCTTCATTCTACGATATAGACTATAAGCTTATAATAATAAATGACCTCGCTTTTAACTCTACCTGATCCATTTCATTCAACAATTAAATATTAGATAAGATTATAGGATATTAGAAGATATTATGTACTTTTGAATGAATGAACTTTTATTATAATAAACTAGACACAGTTACAGAAAGGTAGATAACAGAATATAAATACATATACGTGTGTGGAAATAATGTGTTAACACATAGTTAACCAGAAGGAGGAATGCAGTGTTTATAAACACATACATGTTTTATAACTTTGTAATTCTTTTATAAGAACAAATGACTAAATCGGATGATTTCTGTATTCTTGCGGAAGAGAAAATCTTTCATTTTTGAAAACACCAGACGATAAAATATAGTGCAACGCAATCCCCAATGTCCGTGCCAACCGAATTGGGACACAATGGGCTCCGATCTTGAGACACTGAGACAAAGACGTATTTATTTAAGAAGCCTAACGTTTCCAAACACGCTACCACTAAGGTCCAAGGCCAGGCCTTCAGTATTACTACCTTACAACTACCAAACGAAACGGCTCAGTAGTAGAGGGATGTTATTATTATACCGGAACAACTAATATCACGCAGGGGAATATGTGTTGTATGTTATCAATTGTACTTGCCAGTTTCTGTTAGAAATGGCTGTGCTATTTGGTACTTAACATGTGAATTCTGTACACTTTTCTGATAACTAATGGCCAATTTAACGTTAGCTCGGCTTTTCTAGGCTGAAATATCCTGTAGATTTAGATGTGAGCATCTAACTATTTGTGCTATTTATAAGCTTATAATAATAAATGACCTCGCTTTTAACTCTACCTGATCCATTTCATTCAACAATTAAATATTAGATAAGATTATAGGATATTAGAAGATATTATGTACTTTTGAATGAATGAACTTTTATTATAATAAACTAGACACAGTTACAGAAAGGTAGATAACAGAATATAAATACATATACGTGTGTGGAAATAATGTGTTAACACATAGTTAACCAGAAGGAGGAATGCAGTGTTTATAAACACATACATGTTTTATAACTTTGTAATTCTTTTATAAGAACAAATGACTAAATCGGATGATTTCTGTATTCTTGCGGAAGAGAAAATCTTTCATTTTTGAAAACACCAGACGATAAAATATAGTGCAACGCAATCCCCAATGTCCGTGCCAACCGAATTGGGACACAATGGGCTCCGATCTTGAGACACTGAGACAAAGACGTATTTATTTAAGAAGCCTAACGTTTCCAAACACGCTACCACTAAGGTCCAAGGCCAGGCCTTCAGTATTACTACCTTACAACTACCAAACGAAACGGCTCAGTAGTAGAGGGATGTTATTATTATACCGGAACAACTAATATCACGCAGGGGAATATGTGTTGTATGTTATCAATTGTACTTGCCAGTTTCTGTTAGAAATGGCTGTGCTATTTGGTACTTAACATGTGAATTCTGTACACTTTTCTGATAACTAATGGCCAATTTAACGTTAGCTCGGCTTTTCTAGGCTGAAATATCCTGTAGATTTAGATGTGAGCATCTAACTATTTGTGTATTTAAAATGACTTCAAGTAGTATGCCAGACTTTTAATCCGACTTTTGCCGAAATAAGATCGAGCATGATATTTTGTTTTATCGGTAATTTGTACATTTTCCCTTTGATGTGTATCGGTGATAAAGTCAGTAACAACGTACTGGCATTTATCACCGAATTTATCGGGTCAGTAGGCTGCGGAGGAATCTAAAGATTATAACGTCACAGTAACAAACAGAATGTTCAAAAATAGACAAACGTGAAAGCAAGATAAAATAAAAAAAAACGACCAAGAAAACGAACACAACGGGACCAGCAGAGTTCCGTTTTTGCAGCTACCTTCCGTTAACAATAATAGTTTATAATAAGTAATCTGAACAAAACTCTTGAAATTGTACACACATCAACATCAAGTGGCAATCTCGAATTCCTGTTCATTCATCACAAGAACTTGCGAATGACCTCTCCATTTTTTGAGAGTTAATCTGACAAATCACAAAACTGTAATAGGATTATTACAGCAGGAAAATTTGGCCTTTACAAGAACCTACAACTCATCGCATTTATGCATGTGTAAATCGTATCCCCCCTGGTCACTGCAAAGTACTGAAAATTTAAAATAACACAGCACTGAACAGTTACCAGAAATGATAACGATGTAAAATACAAATTGTAGAAAAGATTTATTAAAGGGGGAACTGACACTCAATTGGAAAATCGGTCGGTTGGCAACATAAATTTGAAATAATACGGTTCGTCAAAGAGCAAAATATTAAAAACACAAAATTTGACACCCCATATTATAATTAAGAGTAAATTAAAAGATTCTCATTCAAAAACTATCACATAAACGATAACAAAAAGACTTGCCTTACAGAGAATGAATGAAAAAACAAGTCCATTCATCACGCCACATTCCAATTGAATGACGTTGACGCTAAATGACGTTGCAAACCATTTTTCACAGATCACTTCGACCAAAAAAGTAGTTCTTTATAAAATAAGGCATAAATTGACAAAAATACTCTTTTTGAAAATTACCGATAAAAGGAATATAGGACATTGTGTTTGTGATACAGACTTTATCACGGCTTAACGTATCAGGTTCGCCCTACGGGCTCACCCGATACTGGCCGTGATAAAGTCTGTATCACAAACAAAATTTCCTATATTCCATATATACTTATAAATATCAAAATTTATTTTAACCGAAATCATGATTAATAGTGAAATTTAAAAAGTTAGAATTGGCAGCACTGAGAACAATGTGCACAGTGAAATGCGTGCGACAAAGAATAAAAAAAAACACACAACTTAGATGATATATTTTACATTGTATTAAAATATTTGCTTCATAGTCGAACACATAATTCGATTCCTTTTCTTTGAACGCAGTTTCTGTCGGCTAGAATAATCTTCACTGGTGTTAAACCGATAATCGTAATTGCAATTACCATTATCCCAAGATGTCGGAGGATCAAACAGGTAAAATTGTTTTTCTCCTGTATCTTTTTTCATAAACGATGGCGTCAGACCCCACCCAGCCGCCAATTAGATCTATATATTAATTACCTGTTTGCAAAACTGTGGTAAGGTACACGGTCTAAGTCCCGAGATATTTGGATTCGAAAATTTTTTAATTATCATCGTAATTATTATATTAGATAATCGTAATTGCGAATTTAAAATCATATATGATAATAGTAATTGTCTAATGATAATGGTAATTGTCTTGTTAACATTTTACAAAAAAGTTAATGTTTTAGTGTCATACAACCTCCGAGTACATACAATAAGTACATGATGTATGTTCCCATTAAAACATTTGCAAGGTTCTTACGAAATATAATCTTGAATGAAAAATCGTAAAAAAAGAACAAACAAAAACCCAACCCTTTATTTAAGGATTAAAAAGCCAATGATATCAATATGCTTACCTTTCCATGTGGTATTAATTAAGGCGGGACTTTACGTTAAAAACGACGTTACGATAAAAATTTACCTGTACACTGAAAAAATCCGTCCGGACGTTGTGGAACGCAACGTCAATTTTAGTTAAATTCTGTTGTAATTTTTATGTATAAGAAATGTTTACGCAACTGTATCTTTAAAACGAGGTCCGTGACATATCCTTTATTTTACATCAATGAATCGCAAATTTTCTAAGGAATATTATGTTTTTGGTCATAATCTGGATATCGTCCATTTTTGTATAGAAAAAGTAAAAGTAAATGGAGTTGAAGTTGTGTTTTTGCCTGTAGAACATAAACATACTAGTTAAGTTATTTACAAAGTATTTGGATGAGACATAACTACATGTAATAGTTGTATAAATTTTAGTAAAAAGTGGTTTTGAAAAATAGAAAGCTGCAAACATGTAAAGATTGCATGATTATATTTTAAAAACGTTTCATTGTCCTTTTACTACAAGCTCGGCTGCAAACATTAACCTACTTCAAATGTAATAAAAATTTGAAATATATATATATAAATAAAATTTTGTTAATTGTTTGTTATATATAAATATAAATGAAGGAGAAAAACGAAAGTAAAAACAAACCAAAAAAACCATAGAACAAAATTCATGCAACAAATATAAAAAATCAATTTCATCGGACTTCAAGAATTTGTCGTACACAAGAAGAAATCATTTAAACGACTGTGGATAAGTATATAAGGCTTCTTGTATATATGTTTATTATATAAAATAAAAAGAATATAAGAAATCATAATTTAATTTCCAATTAGCATTATGATTCTGTTTTTTCATGAAACTACGTACACGAAACATGGATCTTCTTGAAACTTTCCATACTAAGTAGTGCATCAATGTCGCGCCTACTTGTTAAAAAAATGGGCCGATTTTAAAAGTCATAAATGCAACAAATATTTGTTACCCTCTAAACTATTTTAGGAAATGTCCTATTGAATGTGATGAAATTATTTGTAAAGCATTTTATTATGCCATGAATTTCTTGGATTTGTGACCTAAATGATTGCACACACTATCAATACAGCCAATAAGAAATGAGAAAGTCCATTCTTGTATAATATTTAATTAAGATATCTTAAGATTTTGATTGAAATTCAAAACACAAATTACAACAAATTTATTATGGAGACATATTAAAATTCAAAAAGGACATACTTGTATGCTAATTTAAGGCCATTTAACGATTTTCGTATTTATTTATTTTTTAACATGTAAGAATAATAAAGACGACCAAAATTCTCTTCTGAAATTAATAATAATGCTTAACACTTCCAAGGTTTCTGTATTTCCTGCTGATCCATTTCTATAATCGGTCAAAAGTAGATAATTCAAAACTAGTTCATCAGCCAATACTCCCCCCCCCCTTAAAAAAAACTAACAAACAAAAACAAACCAAAAAAAAAAACAAAAAAAAAACAAACACAAATCGGAAACATCGATATGATTTTTGGAAGATGTATATAATGAAAATCAATTAACTGGGTATGAAATCAGCAGTAATTCAAAATTCGTCATTCTAAACTACGATTATCATATTTTAAAATTACGATTGTCATCCAAAATAAAAATATAACAATTACAATGATCATTTAAAAATTTTCGAATCCAAATATCTCGGGACTTAGACCGTGTACCTTACCACAGTTTTGCAAACAGGTAAATAATATAGAGATCTAATTGGCGGCTGGGTGGGGTCTGACGCCATCGTTTATGAAAAAAGATACAGGAGAAAAACAATTTTACCTGTTTGATCCTCCGACATCTTGGGATAATGGTAATTGCAATTACGATTATCGGTTTAACACCAGTGAATCTTTAAAATGTGTTATATCTCTAAACAGTGGCAATCATATTATGCATCTATTGTATGTTTGTCTAACGGTATTTCCTTCCCCTGGTGGTTTCTGGAGACTTATTGGTAAAACGTTTACATATGTAAAACTTTGTACAATTGTTTGTTCATGGATATTTTTGGATGGTTTGTAAAATAACTTTTCAGGCCCAACACTAAGTAATTTGGGTACTCACTATTGGGTCTGTATGCTTGTTAATCTCTCCGATTATTTTATATTTGTCCATTAGGTTAGGTTTTAAAAACACATATTTTAAACAGAGAGAGAGAGAGAAAGTTTCATTCGCAACTGATATAAACACTTTTGAAAAAATGCAGGACATACATGTAAAAGACTCGTAGTTTTATTAATCTTATTATAAAACGATAATTATTTAATGTGTTATAAACTATTATGATCATTGCACGAACTCTTTAATATGAAAAAAATGAATAATTTTTAGAATTGGCTTGTTAGAACATTTTGAATTGATATCTTCTATACAAATATGGAAGTGCAATAATATCTGTTTCCAAGGCAGACATTGTAAACATTGTTCATCATTTTGTAATACATAAAGTTAGCTTTAACAGGATTTATAATATTTTGGAATTTTGGTGAAAAAAACTCTACAACATCTTAATCATTTGGATTTTATATATTGTTTGGGTTTGACCTCCACTGGCGAGTCTTGATTAGACAAAACGCGCGTCTGGCGTAGCTAATTATATTAACCTTGGTGTCCTAGATGACTTTTTAATTTAAATAGTTTGTTCACTGCATAAAAAGAGGGTACTTTTAAGAAAATATCTGACAGGTTTTACTTTCATAACTATAAACAACATCTGCTTATTAACGCTCAGTTAATAATTGCAGTGATTATAGTGGTATGCATATATTATGAACAACAAGAGATGCATAAAATAGTATGTAAATAAGCTAATTTCACCCTATGTCGTGATGTAGGACTTAATGTTATCGAAATTTATTGATTGTGCTACAAGTACCTAACAAATGCATTGCAGCCATCTACGAGGGCAACTTAGACTACAAAAATACAGACACAAATAAAAGTTAAAATATCTGTTCATTAAAACTCGCCAAAAAGTACTTGTTATTGATTACACCATACCACTCTTAATGGACAAGTAACCTGAAAAATCCAATTTATCATTAAATTTGGAAACATAATATATATAAACATACCAGTTGCATGTTGCTTGCTTTTTTATTGTATGTCTTTTCAATTACTTTTATGTATAATATTATCTGTATTGTTTGCCTAAGCAAGATAAAATACAAAAATGCTACATAAGTCATAACGTCCATTATTTCCTATTTTTATGCTCATCTTTTTGTTCTGTATACATTTTATAACAATATAATTTTTATTTCCAAGGTTTTTAACCCATGTGTCTATTGTTCTATTGACCGGTGAATAGAACTTACAATTTTCATTCACCGTCAAATAGGACAATTTGATTACGTTTCCAGAAGTTTTCCATATTTAGATATAAAAGAGAAGCCTATTTAATTTTGAGGCATTACGTTGTAGGTATTTCGCGGGTTTTCCATATTTGCAAATGGCATCACCTAAAGTAATTGATCGGAGTGTTAGTCATTACTTTTTTTTTGTATTCAACAAAATTCATAATCAACTTATTTCGTCTTTACATTTACATATCATCATATCATAATTATCTTATTTCAAAATAGTTTAAATACAATAAAACAGTTTTCAAACTGTACTTCTGAATAAGCGATTTTAACCTGCTTCCGTGTAGGAAAAAAGTCAAGTGTATTTTCTTACTTTTCTAAACTAGAGATACTTACGACTACAGATTCGCATACATATGTTCTCAAGTCGTTACACGTTGAAAAAAACCACCATAATACCGGACCATACAGTTAAATATATACACAATCATTGTCAACGCCATTATAATAAGGCCCTGTAAAAAGCACTGATTGTAAATGATTTGTTTATAAAGGACAATACAAAATTAAACTATAAATAGAAAACTTTTATTCGATCTATTCGATAAAGTTTTTGAAGTATTTTAAAACAAGTTTTTCAGCTCATTCATATATCATATTGATATGTCTTAATTAGACGAAACGAGCGGGGGGGGGGTGTAAATATTATAGCAACCGCATCTTTAACAATATAAATTCTCACAATCTTTAAACATCGAATCTCCAGTCGTTTAGGCTAGGTTGTGGTACGGTTTTATTCTGATAAATATGGGATTATTATCATGATGTTTTTGCACGCACTGCTAGTTTACTTGTCCTGAGAGCTGCCATGGTTTTCATTGGGTTGCTCACTTTTTGTTGGTTTTTTGTGTGTTGCGCTGTATTTTTTCAGTTTCCTTGCTATATTTTATTTGTTTCGTTTAAGTAGACATATATGGCCACCTAATTAATTACTTTTTACCCATCAAAGACAGCAGGGCAATGCATTACAGAATAATTATACTATTTTGCGCATTGTATATTTAATGAAGCACTTGAGTACACATGTATTTTATGTGTTTCTGGTTACTCATTTAATTTTTTTTATTGTTTGTTTGTTGTTTGGTCGGGTTTCTTGTCTTAACACAACAGAAAATATTAGTCTTAATCTTATTTATATTAATTAAAGTGAAAAACTACCCTTTTGAATACAACAATAAGTAATTCATATGTTGAACTGTCGTAAATCATTTTTATGTAGCTTTAGAAAAATATTTAACCAAAATGTTGGACTGGTATAGAAAAGATATGCATAACACATCTTTTACTTTCCACACGAAGTAAATCGATCTACTTGTTTATACGTAATCACATGTTTCCAAACAATTCTAGATACTTTCTATCTAAACAATATTTATTTGTCACTTTCATTCAACGATACTATATGAACCATATGCAGATCGAAAACAATGTAGCATTGATACAATTATACTTACCGTTACCAAATGATGGGTTAAAATTATTGTTTGAACCAGTGAACTGGGCAAGTCCTTCGATATTTATGTCATTTGCACCAGTCCAAATAGTTATAAAGGCAAATGCTAATAAAAAATATAATTATCACATTTTAACTCAAGATATTCATGTTCCATATGAAATGCACACAAATCCATCTTACTATTATTAAGTTGTAGTGTGCTATTGCATGAAAACGAGAATTTATTTTGTGATTTAATGGCAATTTTAATAGTGTTTCAGCTATATCAATAGCGGCTCGTTTTTATTGAGACAGAAAAAAGTATCCGGGGAAAAACACATTCGAAAAGAAATCTTGCAATCATTGTTAACTAGGTTGCTGTTGAGGACATCCTGCCCGCACTAAGGCTCAAGCTGACCCATCATTAATGAGGTGATCAATAGTAGATTACAAACTACCGTAACCATTCTTCCACTGAGGCCTAAAAACTTAAAGGGGATATATTATATACAAGACAAATGCGTTAATTGTTTCTTATTAACTATGTTAAAACCTATTTTTTACAACCAGTAGTAGTCACAAAAATTGTAATCACGTCGAAAATATGCGATTTGCCTACATTTTAGCAAGAAATAAAAGTTGTAATATAACAAGTCTTTTACAAGTTTAAACTTTGTTAACACAAATACAATTGGGCATCAGCAGATACTGGTGTTTTGTTTGTTTTATAATTAATATTTCTGAAAACGCTGCCGTAGAGATTTTATCCTGAGAGATACTAAAAGAGTTTTGTGACAGCAACGATTACTTACTATTATAAATTTCAAAACATTTCCTCGTTGGATGTTACAAGTATTTATGTCGTACATTATTAGCCCTTATCACATAATTCTTGTAAGGCATTCAAAAATAACGCTGAAGAAGTTTTATTTCAAGTTTGGCTTTTAAGGGTTTAATGGTGCATTGTGTAGCTATTGTTCTGTAAATTTAGGCATGTCAACAACAAATAATACTTGCGGTAAGTCTTTAAATAAGCTTTAATATGGAGTTAAATTAGTCATTAAATGTTTAGTTAAATGTTATTTGTAGGTTTATTAAGGCGAACATTTCAAATTTCTGATTGCCATAAACTTTGTAATTGGCCATACAATAAATATATGTTTGGTATTTAGTTATACAAAGGGTACGAGGTAAAGATCATAATATCGGTTTTCTGAACTTGAGAAATATTTAAACTTAAAAGATCATCCAATATACATTCATACATCGTAAAACTGCGATAATTACTTAAACATTTGGTGAAAACCATTTAAATAAACATTTCGCGTATATGGTAGTTCAATAACTAGTTGGACAGAAGAAGAAAGAAGTCTTTTAAAATTTTGTCAAACTGTGTTTTGTCATGCATTTCAGTTATATCGTTTATTAGATTAAGTAATGTAAACGGGAATATCTATTAAGCTTTTATACAGTGTGGCTCAAATCATAGCTGCAGTTTTGGAAAGGCATTAAAATACTTTCTAAAAAAATATTCAATTGTAGGCTAAAGGCTGTGCTAGAGGATATTTCCGAATGGCATTACAACGAAACACTTTGCAAAGAATCAATAAATAAATTCGCTGGTAAGATTGGGATTATATAAGTTAAAAAGAACAGAACATAACTGTATTCTTGATCAGAAGAAAAACGTCAATTTTGTCGAGGACTATTGGGACTGTTTCTGCATGGGGATACAGGCTATACAGGTGTATATTTGTAAATTAAAAACAAAAGCGATACAATTCAACTCAAGTATAACAATTGTCAAGCAATAAGGAAATCTATCAATAAGGCATCTTAGAATAAGAGAGAACACGTGTTTAAATATACGGAAATTGCCATGGCCGAAATACCTACGTGTACCAATAAAACTATTATTTACATGTTACACAGTAGAATTTACCAATGCTATATTTAAACTTAAATGTTCTCTGGAACCATATGTTCCTTTTGGCAACTAACTCAAACGTTGTTCAATATTTGTATTTTTATAAAATCGACAACCTTTTGACTAAGTCGAGAACTATCATCCGTCAAAGAGAAATTTATGAAATTACTTGAAATTATAGTAATTTTGTAAGAAAACAAACACTACCTGAAACGCAAATTGTTCCCAAATAATTGATAGAGGATTGAAATTTTTAAAAATGGAGCGAATATTCATGCTAATGACAGTAGCATCTTGACAAACGCTCGTATAACCTTAACAGACCATTTATTTATTTAAATAGAGACTTGCTACACGTTTAGATTGATTGTATGAAAAGTATAAACTGAAAATAAACGAATGCTGTAGTCGTATCGTGCGTGGCAAAATGAAGTTAGTTCATAAACATCCAAGTATTATGTCGAATAAGCAAAGTCTTTATTTCTACGTGTTGAACATAGTATAGGTTTCTTTCAGTTCTAAAAAATAATTTATTAGAGCACAGAGAACAAAAGGCGGATGATTTTTAATATAAATTAATAATTAATTGTTTTGTCGTGCGGATAAGTCATAGAACTACAAGCGATATACGATCGAATTTAAAAAAATGGAAAGCAATGCAAACTTGGGAACGTTTTACATTTAAGTGTAATAAATAACAAGTGACACGATACATTGAACTCGTGACCAGAAGCACAGACATAACTAACTATAAAGAACATGACACGAAGTTCTATAAATATAAATATTGGAACCAATATACAGGAAGGATTAAAGAATTAAGCATGTGAATTAAAAACTGATTATTTTGTTTATTGTCTTTTTCCTGGACTCACCCGGGTTTTTGTGTTGTATGACTGAGGATTGTTGTTGTCTTTTTTAACCATGGTTTTGTCTGCTTTTGACTTATTCTTCACTTATATGTAAACTCTTCTTTTTTCGATTATTTTGTCGAATTGTGTATTTTCATTAATGTTTTTTCATTATAGTGATAATTTATTTAATATTTAACTCTGTGAATACAAACAGCCTCACATAACACAACATGAACTCATTTAAATTGTTTAAAAACAAAGAGAAAGAAAATAAACAATAAGATTGTTTGTATCTGTCATATGTGTAGCTCGTGTGTAATAAAAAAATAAAATTCAATAAAAGGGGCATTTGTGAACAGACACCTAATTCTTTCCCCGAACTTACGTATATGTAATGCAATCCTGATTGCAGTTAATTCAGCAGCGCTGGTAATCTCCCATAATCTTGCACCAGAAGTCATGCATATATGCTGAAATACAAATTAACACACAAACTAAATTAGGACGGATTACCAATACAAAGTATTTAAAAAAACAAGGACGTGTATGTGTATGTCCTGCTCTGTCTATTGAATGTACACTCAACCTGACAACTCTGGGTAGAGAGCTGGTAACTGTACCTGTACCTAGTTTTTATTATGTGAAATACATAATTCAAAACGAATTTTTTTTCTTTTCATTATTGTTTATTATTATTAATTATTTTTAGGGACGACAAAATTCAAAGAGCGTACCATAGTTCCATTAGTATATCAATGTTAGATAAAACATATAAACATTTCATTGCTAAAGGAGATACAAAGTTCAACATACACATATTTATACTGACAATGTTGCTGATAATAAAAAATTCTTAAGATCTTTTTCATGTGTTTACTAGTATAAAATATCTCAGAAAATAGGATTACAAGCAAATGCAGTTGCAGGAAAAATGGATCAACTGTTCCTTCTGACATTTTAAAAATGTCTAGTCCTCTAGTGTTCATTCACTATGTTTGATGATAATTTGCAAGATCCTGTGTTGTGGTCTTTATTTGTTCATCTATAGGACTGAGTAATAAAGTTATTTCTACACATATTTAAGATTTTTATAACGGGTGCTAGCATACACTGAGATTCTTGTCCTATAAACTTTAGATCTCCCTTCGTTAATGGAGTTATTGTTTTTCGATTAACTTTGGTTTTCGTCACATGTAAAGTTTTTATGGAAATAATAAATTTTGCACTGTCCTGCTGTATTTTCTACTACTTTGTCCTAACCCTTTGATTGACCCAACTTTAATCTAAGTATAATTAAAATTTGTTTCATGCACTTACATTTGCATTTACCCAGGTAGCAACCTCGCGAACATATCGATAACACTTTGCTTGAATCTGGACATAACCATTTGGACACGGTACAGGAACACAAGCTGCTATTGTAGCTGAGAAAATATTAATTTGATAAATGTTTAACGCTCAGAAGACAATGTGTTTAGAAAATTCAGAACGTAAACAAGTAAATGAATATTGTTAATGTATAAAACGATCAACCAACGAGAATTGAAAAATGATTGCACTATAAATACTATAAGAAAAATAGCAAGGACACCAACGAACAACAAGACCCAATAGTCAAGGACAATTATAAATCCTGATAAAGACAAGTATATTGTTTCAGTATGTCTGTAACAGTCAGTATATCAGGACTGTTAGTACACTACTAGTGGATAATATTAACAAAAAGTGTTGATTGTTATTTGAAATAGATGTATGTTGCTTATTGTCAATATGTAGGATACATTGATTGATTGGATGTTTGCTTAAGGGGATGCAGGACACTTTCACTGAAAATAAAATGTCAATTAATTTTCTTTAAATACGCCATATAGTTATTTTTGTACAAGTTATAATAATTCAAAATAAAAAAGGGGGTTTAAGAGCTTATTTTCGAGGGATTTATATACAGAGAAAAAGGCATTAAAATAAAACATTACATAATTTCTGCCCATTGAAATTTTCCTAATTTTTGATATATTGCCAAGCGGTTGGTATGCATTTTAGGGTATGCAGTTTTTAAAAATAAGGGTCTCTGAGGTAAATTCTTGTCCATTTGGAAAAAAACTGGTCAAAAAGTGCTAAAAATGGTATTTTTTGGTTAAAATTACCTCCCTTGTTAAAAATTTCATTTTCATTATTTTTGCCAATACCGATCTACATTAAAGAATGGATAGAAATTTAAAACCTAACCACTTTAAATTTAATTTAGCAGAAAAAAAACAATGTTGGCTTTGATTATGTAAACGTAAACCGTGTAATGCAAAAGACTAGCTGATAGACATTATTTCGCGTGTATACTGATAATATTTCTGGTTTTATACAGAACTTAATTAGAATTTAACTTATACTTTGTGTCTTCTGACTCGAAAAAAACGAAGCAAACTGAAGATAGGAAAATGTAATAGTTCAAACATAATGTAAACGTATTACATATATTATAATGATATGTTTCATAATGTTTAGTTATGATACCATCCCCTTTACAGAATGGACTACCTTTTACGTAGCATTTGCACCAAGATAAACATTTATGAGTAGTATTTGTAATTTAAAAATGTTTAAACCCGGAAAAGTATAATATGAGTAATTTTTTCAATAACAAAAATACTTATTTCAAATGAATTCGAAATTGTAAGCACATTTTTTTTCAAAATATTTTGACATCGTTTCTATAACGTCCCAATTTTATTTTTGTTTCACACAATTGTTCATTTAGCAGATAAATATTATTTTTGGTAATTTAACAACAATAAGACGTTCCCAAAGTGAGCATTCATGTTTATGTTCATTTTTTTATTGTCATCTTTTATCTAACTGGTCATTTACGAGCACATAGGTTCTAATTGATTGTTTAGTGAACACATATGACACTCTTGCGTTATCGCTTGTATACCATCTGCAGTGTTACATGTAAACTTGAGTTACGGAGCATGTTATCGGTAGGCGGTGCTCATATGGTAGTACTTGAATAAGTGGTCATTATCCTGTTTGTGGAATGAATTTCTGGTGCATGGAAGCATGAAAACATAATCCCAATTTACTGTTTTGTTTCTGCTTTTGTTTATAACTGCTATTGCTTAAGAGTTGCATATTTTGAAATGTATGGCATTACCATTACTGTTAAACAGTAATAATGTCTTCCAGTCAATGTCTTTACAGTGGTTCCAAGAACTTCTTAAAGTGTTTAATTTGGTACAAAGTGACCACAACATTGAAATGTAAGTAGGAAAAAAACATTCTAAAATTTTAACTTCCTGGACACCCTTATTTTTCTCCATTTTTATGAAATTTAGCATTATATGCGTAATGCACCATATATGAAATTTAAAGTGAAAGAAAGAATTTGATGTCTCGCGCGTTCGGCAACTTTTGCGCAGGCGTCCAATAGGATAAAGAGCTCATTAGCTGTTTTAGAAATATCAAGTAATACAGTATACATGACAACTATTTCTCAAACCACGAAAACAGCTTAATAGCGGGTAATAGTCTTGATTAGACGAAACGCGCGTCCAGCTTAGTAAATTCTTTTAATCTTTGATGACATTTTATAATGTATAAAACTCCATGTATTCACTTCCGGGTTAATGCATTACCGCAACCGTTTTGTAGCTCACACGGGATCAACAATCGTCAACACACCTACAGTATTGTAGACTTTTTTGTCATGTTTGTGGGGTCATGACACTAAAGGTTACCAATCAAACTTAAAAACATAGAAAAAGTAACTAAAAACAAACTCCTCATATGTGTATATTAAAACCTACTAAATTTAATTTATTAAATGAAACTTTTTGTGAAAGGCGAATATATTACTCAATTTTAAGTCCTATTTAGCTCTTTGTACTGATATTTTATGTCACATTTACGGCATGACTTTCACCTCAAGATATTCTGAAAAGAAAGTGTTGTTTTTGCAGTGGGGTTTACTCCGGAAGCTAGTTTTCTCTTATGGATGAGATTTTGATAGAACTGGATATGGTGTCGGTCAAGATTAACTTAAGATAAAGAACTGCGAAATTAAAAAAATAAAAAATTTAGAAGAAAATCTTAAAGAATTGAAGTAGCCTTTTGGCACCTTTAAACTCTTACGTTGGCAGATGGCATGGCTTGACCGTAATATTTGAGTAACATGACGGATGCCAAAGGCATCGGACTCATTTTACCCTTTCATATTCGATATAATGTCAAGTATGAATACTGTTACCAGTTTCGAAGTTAATTATTTTATTTAGAGTTAATTTAACTTTAATTTTAAAGAAAATTTAAAGACTATGAACTTTTGCTTCCTGCAACAATTCAATTTATTTGTTAATTTATTTTTAAATAATACTTATCATAAATAACATTCAACTACGTTTTCCGTTTAATATTGAAAACTAACTTATTATATCATGATGTACTTGAACGAATGTTGCATAACATAAAAAAATGCAAACTGACCCCGATTCATTACATGATTTTGTTGAAGTTTATTTGCAAAGTACATTATACATTATTCTGCCCTTGGAGCTGTAATCTTGTTCACGTCATAGGTAGATCAGAAAATACTAGAATGTTAAAGTACAAAACGCTTTAGATAACAAAACTCAACAAGTAATAACATGAACTGTAGCAAAGTTAAAAACATAGATGTAAATAATGATGCTGCTAGACAATAACGTAATGTATCTGTGCAGAAATCCCCGAGGAATAAAATAATAATATAAACCTAATACATCAGTACAACATGGCTGACCTATATACATATGATGTATATGGACAGATAATACGGTTGTGGATAATTGTTTCTTCGGTTTGTTCCTCAGGGGAACAGCGCATTGATAGCGAGCGCACATCAGAAAAAAGTAGTGCCATTATAACTCTTTAATGTGGAGGTAATAAAAATGTACACAGTTTCACATGTTCCCCAGGGGAATTGTAATATTCCCCAGGGGAATTGTATCAATGTTTAACTTGACTTTTCTTGTAATGTTCCCCAGAGGAACTTTATCAATATTTAACTTGAGTTTTCTTGTAATGTTCCCCAGGGGAATTGTATCAATGTTTAACTTTGATCAATATTGATAAAATTCCTCTGGGGAACATTACAAGAAAAGTCAAGTTAAACATTGATAGAATTCCTCTGGGGAACATGTGAAACTGTGAAAACTCAAGTTAAATATTGATAAAGTTCCTCTGGGGAACATTACAAGAAAAGTCAAGTTAAACATTGATACAATTCCCCTGGGGAACATGTGAAACTGTGAAAACTCAAGTTAAATATTGATAAAGTTCCTCTGGGGAACATTACAAGAAAAGTCAAGTTAAACATTGATACAATTCCCCTGGGGAACATTACAAGAAAACTCAAGTTAAATATTGATAAAGTTCCTCTGGGGAACATTACAAGAAAAGTCAAGTTAAACATTGATACAATTCCCCTGGGGAACATTACAAGAAAACTCAAGTTAAATATTGATAAAGTTCCTCTGGGGAACATTACAAGAAAAGTCAAGTTAAACATTGATACAATTCCCCTGGGGAACATTACAATTCCCCTGGGGAACATGTGAAACTGTGTACATGTGAAACTGATTATTTTTATTACCTCCACATTAAAGAGTTATAATGGCACTACTTTTTTCTGATGTGCGCTCGCTATCAATGCGCTGTTCCCCTGAGGAACAAACCGAAGAAACAATTATCCACAACCAGATAATACGTTTAAGGTAATACAATAATAACGTTTATGAAAATGAATAAAATACTACTTTTACATGTCAGTCATGTTATATGAAATTCTGTTTTTGGTCACTAAATCATCTGATATATTTCATTCTATAAAATATGTAATTTTCATACAAAATGAAGCTTATTCCTCGATCTTGTTTAAACAAGCTCAATGCTACAAACGTAAGGCAACATTTAGAGATCATGATCACTAAATCCTGATGAGTATTGCAAAGGAAAAAAAATACTTGTTCAAATTCGTAAATCATAGTTTTATGGTACTCTATAATTATAAGAACGAAGTAAAAACAATAAATAATATCGTCAAAGAAAAAAGTAATTACATCATTTAATCATCCAAATCCTGTGTGCCTGGTACATGTAAAGTTCCTTTGTAGCCCTCAAGGAATTTGTTATTACATATTTTATATTAATGTTAATAACCTCATACCAGTTGAAACATGTGTTTAAGGCATTTTGTTTTTATTGCATAATTGATCAATCTAGCTTTATGAATAACGATTGGTTTCTTTCTGTTGAATATATGCACATTCAATTTACCTTTTAAAAACAACTGTATACCCTTTCACCCTTCCGGTTTGCAGCAAAATCTTCCTATTGTAATTATGTAATTAGTACGGTTTGTCCCTGTTCTACACAAAAATTGTCTTGTTGACTTCTGATTATTGTTATCATTTATTATTTTTTTTAACATTTATCAATAATAAAATTATGATTATTGCACACTGTATTTTAATGAACAACAAGAAGACAATGACAATATTTGTGGTCTAGTACTTAAGAAATTAGTATTTTGTTTTAAAACATACTATTTTTGCAAGAATTCAATTTGTTGTAGTTGATTTGGAAAGTTTCAAGCATCACAGATGAATGATAGAAAGTATGGACATGACTACAGACATTTCGCTCTGCAGTTATTATAAGAAACTTAGTAAGCACAAGTGGGCTTCAATTTTATTTATTCTGCAATGTTTACAATGATGCCCTAAACAGGGTATTAAAACAAGTATATTGAGACACAAACATATACTCGGTTTCCCTAATGGTAGATTTATACAATATAAAGGTATTAGTTTTTAGTTTCATATGGGGGTATGCCTATAATACTCATAATTTTTTAATTATAAAAAATCAAAAAATGGAATAAACTCTTTTGCAGCTTATGTATATATTAAATGAACCTAACTTAACACAAATTTATGAAATAATGAACATTAAGTGCTTTGACACAGTATTAAATTATGTGTCGCTTGCAGACAACATTCACTGTGTTATATACTTTAGGGATTTAAACATACATAATGTAACAGAATTATAAGTATTAAACTTAAAAGTTAAAATAATTAGTAAGTACAATATAAAAATATTTAAAATACCATTTCTGTAAAACTGATACTATTACCTTCATTCACTTCATACGAAACATGCACCACTGTGACAATAGCATTTAGAAAACTTTCTACACTATTATCATACGAAATTAGTATACGATTGTACAAAAAATTTTCTGTTTGATTAATGATTTAATGTTGTAGAGCTGCTCAAGTCCTATTGTAGTGTTTTTCTCAATAAAAAAAGAGTACAAATGTCCCTGTTACTATGGTCTACCCTTTTATATTATAGCAAATAAAAACCTAAAAACAAATGCACTGTTTTGCATAAGTTTTGTGTTTTCTAATATTATATTTTCAGAAATTATAAAAAGAATCCCTATTTAGTCTAAATGCAGCGCCATGTTGTATTACAATTATGGCAATAAAGGAACAAATTAGTCACGATTAGTAAAGAATGAATTGTTACAGGTGATTTAGTCTCAAATTATACACCGTTAAGTACTAAATTAGTCTTACAGGTGATATGATCTCAAATTGTACACCGGTAAGTACTTAATTAGTGTTACAGGTGATATGATCTTAAACTGTACAACGGTAACTACTTAATTAGTGTCACAGGTGATATGATCTCAAACTGTACACCGGTAAGTACTTAATTAGTGTTACGGGTGGTATGATCTCAAACTGAACACCGGTAAGTACTTAATTAGTGTTACAGGTGAAATGATCTTAAACTGTACACCGGTAAGTACTTAATTAGTGTTACAGGTGATATGATCTTAAACTATACACCTGTAAGTACTTAATTAGTGTTACAGATGATATGATCTTAAACTGTACACCGGTAAGTACTTAATTAGTGTTACAGGTGATATGATCTTAAACTATACACCTGTAAGTACTTAATTAGTGTTACAGATGATATGATCTTAAACTGTACACCGGTAAGTACTTAATTAGTGTAACAGGTGATATGATGTTAAACTGTACACTGGTCAGTACTTAATTAGTGTTGCCGGTGATATGATCTTAAATTGTACACCGCTAAGTACTTAATTAGTGTTACCGGTGATATGATCTTAAACTGTACACCGTTAAGTGCTTTATTAGTGTTACAGGTGATATTATCTTAAACTGTAGACCGGTAAGTACTTAATTAGTGTTACAGATGATATGATCTTAAACTGTACACCGGTAAGTACTTAATTAGTTTTCTAATATTATATTTTCAGAAATTATAAAAAGAATCCCTATTTAGTCTAAATGCAGCGCCATGTTGTATTACAATTATGGCAATAAAGGAACAAATTAGTCACGATTAGTAAAGAATGAATTGTTACAGGTGATTTAGTCTCAAACTGTACACCGGTAAGTACTTAATTAGTGTTACAGGTGATATGATCTTAAACTGTAAAACGGTAACTACTTAATTAGTGTCACAGGTGATATGATCTCAAACTGTACATCGGTAAGTACTTAATTAGTGTTACGGGTGATATGATCTCAAACTGAACACCGGTAAGTACTAAATTAGTGTTACGGGTGGTATGATCTCAAACTGAACACCGGTAAGTACTTAATTAGTGTTACAGGTGAAATGATCTTAAACTGTACACCGCTAAGTACTTAATTAGTGTTACAGGTGATATGA
This sequence comes from Limnoperna fortunei, assembly GCA_944474755.1. Taxonomy (NCBI): domain Eukaryota; kingdom Metazoa; phylum Mollusca; class Bivalvia; order Mytilida; family Modiolidae; genus Limnoperna; species Limnoperna fortunei. The sequence goes on along the minus strand of OX104114.1, from coordinate 4,452,667 downwards.
TCTTAAACTATACACCTGTAAGTACTTAATTAGTGTTACAGATGATATGATCTTAAACTGTACACCGGTAAGTACTTAATTAGTGTTACAGGTGATATGATCTTAAACTATACACCTGTAAGTACTTAATTAGTGTTACAGGTGATATGATCTTAAACTGTACACCTGTAAGTACTTAATTAGTGTTACAGGTGATATGATCTTAAACTATACACCGGTAAGTACTTAATTAGTGTTACAGGTGATATGATCTTAAACTATACACCTGTAAGTACTTAATTAGTGTTACAGATGATATGATCTTAAACTGTACACCGGTAAGTACTTAATTAGTGTAACAGGTGATATGATGTTAAACTGTACACTGGTCAGTACTTAATTAGTGTTACAGGTGATATGATCTTAAACTGTACACCGGTAAGTACTTAATTAGTGTTGCCGGTGATATGATCTTAAACTGTACACCGCTAAGTACTTAATTAGTGTTACCGGTGATATGATCTTAAACTGTACACCGTTAAGTGCTTTATTAGTGTTACAGGTGATATTATCTTAAACTTTAGACCGGTAAGTACTTAATTAGTGTTACAGGTGATATGATCTTAAACTGTACACCGACTAGTACTTAATTAGTGTTACAGGTGATCTGATCTTAAACTGTAATCTGTTAGTACTTATTTGTGTTACAGGTGATATGATCTTAAACTGTACACCGATAAGTACCTAATTAGTGTTACAGGTGATATGATCTTAAATTGTACATCGGTAAGTAATTAATAGTCAAGTACAAAATGGCAGGTGTTCGTTGTATTTATATTCCAACTATTTTAATATAAAAACGGTGTTTATAACGATCTACTGTAAATTTGTATTCGAATTGAGCTATTACCTCTCTAAATTTAATCTACATCAGCTTTTATTATAAACCATAAGAAAATGAACTAAAGTAGCATACAAACCGACCACCAAACAAAAAGAGCCCAGAGTCTAGTAACAATAGCAAATCCGGATTTATACAAACATATATAATACGAAACCAGAATCAAAAACACGAAAACAGAAAGCGAATAACTCGAACCCAATAAAAACCAGCGTTGCATCACATAGAATGCAAGTTAACAGGTACGCTTGGCTACTAGGGGATTTTAATCTCCCTAAATATGAATGGATAAAGCAGAAACCTAATTGCAAATTTACAAATACCTGCATCGACTTCTTTGACATCATTTATGATCATAATTGTGAATACGTTGTAACAAACCAACAAGACAAGAAAGCACTCCTCTTGATCTGTTGTATTAAATTAACCATCACTCGAACAAAATATAAAAACACTACCCAAGACAATAAATAAATATAAAAAGCTGATAATACACAAAGGATTCAAAAAGGAAGAGTATTTCTTATCGCATCATACAACATCAACACACCAGAAAAACGTATTAAAGCACAATAGTCGAGTAACAAAAGAAATAAAAAGACTGCTAAGAAAAAGAGATAAACAAACATTAGAAAATAGAAGCAACAAAACTATAGTATAAACAAAATATAATCTAGATATCAATGAGATGATATTTATCTCGGTGGACCCACTGACCTTGAGACCAAAATTCAAGGTAAAAAGTCATTAACCATAGTTTACGACACATAGCCTTGATCTTATCTACTAACATGTCCAATATCAAAAGGCTACTTCAAAAGAAAAAAAGAATTATCCCAGACACGATTATGGACGGGTTCCTAAAACACAGTAAACTTAAAGAATGCAAAGCTAGCACATATTGTTAATTGTGTATAGAACACCAGGAAAAGTAAAAATGTAGGCATTACCAATCAAGGTAAATGGTATTACAAAAATAAATCATGATCAACAAATCAAGGTAAACTACTGAACTTCCATCACAAGATACAATATCCACTATGTTATGGATTTCAGTTCAAAACTGAGCTGTGAAATACAACTACTAAAAAGATGTTAGATCATTTGTCATATGGTAAACAAACGGAGTTTTTCACACGATTTTGACAAATGGACCACCAGGAACTCATATGTTAAACTTACTCATAGAAATAAACTATCATCAATCAGATTGGATTGAGGTATGGCTATCAAGGATCACACAAATTTATAGTCAACAATCCCACATCAAACAGTTGCCCTGTTATGTGGAACGTCCCACAGGGCTCTGTCCATTGTCCTCACAACATTAAAACATGTTAACAGTTTTTACACTTATTTACAGATGACAATGTGTAATACCATGTTTAACAGAATGTCACAATCTTTCATTATATTTACTGAAGCTGGAACATTGGAAGAAGAATGGTCAATGTCATTAACATGATTTGTCATAGACGAATGTGAAATAATCCTCATAACTACTACGCAAAAAGCCTATTATTTTCAAATACAGCCCTACATTCAGATTTTAAAATAAAAAGATGAATAAAAGACTGTCATTACTACCACAAAGGACCTTGCATTTTCTACAAACGACACCTTGATGTGTTGCCAAAGGAAGAAACTGTTTACATTTCCGACGCACCTAAGTTCACTCTCATGGTATATTGTGTGTGTGTCGCTGGCTTTTGTTTGTATGTTTTGTTTTGTTTCCTGTTGTTTTTTTCTTACCTGTAAAATAATTCACTTTGTTTAAAAAATAAAATATATAAACAAAATCCAGTTGAGAATTAAAGTAACACGACTGGGTTGAGAATTTATTGATGCTTCACAATTAAAAAGGAATGCCAAAAAGAAATGAAATGAAATATATACATGTAAAACAATCTAAATTTAAAACTGTACATGATTATACATATGAAATACACACATCAAGATGCCATCTTTGCAGCCTGTATTTGCTGTGTTTAAAATGCCAATTATAAAAGTGGGTATTGGATAGTTTAAAGTAACGCCTATAAAGTAACACATAACTTGGCATCATAGTTTAACATGGTAAATACTCAATTAAACATTCAATTTATGACAAAGTTAAACGGAGTTCCATCTTGAATTTGAAGGTTTATCTACGGACTCAAGCGGAGGGGTGAATACAAAGTATTTCTGGCAGTGTGTGACTCAGCTTTCCATCAACTTCACTTGACAACAATCTTTTAACTATGTTGTGAAAACCCTTGAGATTTAGTCAGAAGTTGACGGCTATATCTTGAACACCATCAGCTTTCGATAAGAAAATGTAAAGTAAACTGCATTCTTTCAGCTATATCAGAAAATGAAAACTTAAATAACTTTTTTTGGTTTTATGTGTGCTCATAATTTTTCAGAATAGATGGTAAAAATAATTATTTTATAGAGAAATTACAGATATTCCTGAAACTTCTACTGACAAAATATGAATTATTTTACAGGTTAATTACTGGTAAAAACCTCAATGGCCTCCTAATCCCCATTTCTTAATTAGATGTTTATTTTGCTAGTAGTCGTCTTAAACTCCAATTCGAAACTGCAGACTTAAGAAATTTTCTGATGAATTTGGTATAATTGCGCCCGATATTTCCTTTATTGGTATTTACCCTTATTTATTAACTACGCCTAAATCTTTCACGATCAACAACAGAATGACCAAGAATAACCAACGTTTCGCGCTTATATACCACCTGGTGACGTAAACCTTAGACTCTAACAATTTGATGAACGATATCAAAAATCAAAATCATTAATGTGTTTTGAGGTAATAGAAAATACTGTTATTGCCTCAACTAAGTAACACTCAGTTTAGATAATTAAGTGCCGAACGTGCTTATAAATAGAATAATATAAACAATGAAAATATGGAAATTATTTACCTTGCGATCAGCGTTATTAAAACCATGATAACATTCCTAATGAATTCTAATGAACTGTTTTGGCGTGCAATTCTTCTTTTACAGTAATACACTAGAATTGGAGGACGAATTTAGTTATATACTGCAATGCTCTACACTAAAAATTAAAATAATTAAGGTCTTTCCCCTTTCCAAGGGAAAGACCTTACTGTATTTCTTATGATTATTATTTTTTTTTCTGCCACAGATGTCAAAAAAGTGTCTTGACATATCGCTTTGAAACTTGGCACACTTAACCGACACTACCTGGGCTCGACCTGAGTCACCCTGCGACACCGATCTATTTTTAGAAACAGAGTTATCTCCCCAAACACTGTTTACCCTTGTGTGCAGATACACTCGGAAACAATGACAGATATCAAAAATCTAAAGTGAGGAAAATGTTGCCTGACTTATGGCCATGATTTGTCATGCAAAAAAACATTCTTCGATCCACTTCCTGTTTACGCGATTTTGACGCAGTTTGTCGAAAACGTCAAAGTTGTCGGATTTACACAAAACTTGGTTTCCAAGTAGATATGAGGGTCCTAATTACATGTATCGGATCAAAAAATTTTTTTGGTCCACCATTTTCAAAATGGCCGCAATTGAAATTTTGTTTTCAATATAACTCAAAAACCATAAAAAATTGAAGCAGACAATATATGAGAAACATGTTCCTCTCATTGAGATCTACATTTGATATAAGGTTTTAAAACTGTGCGACAAACCGTTTTAGAGGTTATGGCCCTTGACAGGTTTCGGCTAAATTTTGTTTTCGAAATAACTCAAAAACCATACAAAATTGAAGCAGACAATATATGAGAAAAATGTTCCTCTCATTGAGATCTACATTTGATATAAGGTTCTAAAACTGTGCGACAAACCGTTTTAGAGGTTATGGCCCTTGACAGGTTTCGGCTAAATTTTGTTTTCAAAATAACTCAAAAACCATTCAAAATTGAAGCAGACAATATATGAGAAAAATGTTCCTCTCATTGAGATCTACATTTGATATAACAGTTCAAAAACTGTGCGACAAACCGTTTTAGAGGTTATGGCCCTTGACAGGTTTCTGCTAAATTTTTTTACGAAATAACTCAAAAACCGTAAAAAATTGAAGCAGACAATATATCAGAAAAATGTTCCTCTCATTGAGATATACATTTGATATAAGGTTCGAAAACTGTCCGACAAACCGTTTTAGAGGTTATGGCCCTTGACAGGTTTCGGCTAAATTTTGTTTTCGAAATAACTCAATAACCATAAACATAAAAAATTGAAGCAGACAATACATGGGAAACTGAATCGGGATCACTAACTAAATTTAAATATCATATTGTATGACCGGCAGTGACATTTTGTCCATAGCAACCAATAAATGTCCTTAGCAACCATACATTTTCTGACTTAGGACCACTTGCTTTGTACACTATAACCATGGTAACTGACCGTAAAGTCATTATCAATTATATACCTAGACATAACACTACAAAATGCAGGGAAAGACCTCACATTTGTTCTCTGAACAAATGACTTTTCATTGTTTTAGGTTTTGTCTAATTATATAGATCAACTATTATCAACATGATCAAGGTTGCTAAATTTTTCAAATAACCAAATAAGGTCAAATTAACAAATCTTTGTAAATTTTTTAGAATCATAAATGAAAAAATACGTCGTCCCGGATACTATTAGTTTTTAGTTTTATAGTCTTACTATTAATGCACTACTGAATATGTATTAGTATCTTTTCATGTGCATGATGTCCATCATCCTCCCAAGTCAGGGGTTCTGAGTCCGCGTTCGCTCCATCATCACCCCTGACAACATACATATATATTTTTCGGGTCGGAAGTAAAGTTGCTTCTGACCTTGAGAAGTACCAATCAAAATCGTTTTTACAAAATCTGCATGTCGAACGTAAACAAACACACGAGGTTTAAAGCACATGCGAATACTTCGGTAATTTGATTTGAAATTGATAAAAATATATCATGTATCTTATATTTAAACGTGCACCAACACAAAATAAGGTGTGTGACAGCTAATGATACGTTTTTGTTATTTTCTTCTCGAATATTTTGGACCTTGTCAATTCCACGAAGACGAAGCTTATATTTGTATGTTTGTACTATGAATCGTAAATAATATTAATCTTATATCCATATATGTAACAAGACATTAGCTATGTAAGCAAGTGTCAGTATATGACCCTGTAGGGACCTACTACTTTTTGTAGAAAAGGGGGGGGGGTAGGATTTTTTTTAACACAATTAGTCCTGAAGAACCACAGTCAGTAATTCTAAACTGAGCAAAAAAGAGCATATAGGGAGAAAGGAAGTGTTCTAAGCAGTATTATATTTTAGACCTCGCATTATTTCCTACCCCCCCCCCCCCCCCTCCACAAGTCTGCAATACTAGTATAGGATGGGATTGGTTATTTATACATGTACCTTTAACAGAAGTGAAAAATCCAGAAATTAAAGATGTTAATGATCTACCGTTGAAATATTTCAACAAAATATTGACTTTTATACCAAAGCAGTACATGTTTATACACTTACTGGGTACTTCTGCCTAGTGCAGTATATACCTAAAAAAAATTACTGAAAGTGGCATCGAGTTCCATTTAGAAAAACAAATGGTATGTGACTAATTGATCATTGTTATTTGCAAAAGTATAATTCAGTGTCTGCTGATATAAATTGAGGGATCAATGAAATGGGACACTAGAAAGTTTAGCCGTTATTAGCATTCATAAATGTTTCCTACATGTACATAGTGGTGTACATGCTATATTGAATTTGCCTGCATTACACCAAAAGAATATTCCTTTGATATATATAGACAAGCTTCAACAAGTTACAATTTTTGCAATTGCACATTTAGTTTGATTTTAGACCTTATGGGCCTGTACCATAACAAGTTAAACAATCTAAATTACATCCGATAAACTGTCATAACTAAGCTGCCTGCCATGTTGACTTTAAGCTGCATACACATACAAGAATCACAGCTCATTTTAACCTGAAGGAGAACTACATAGTTTGCCATACTAGTGTATATTATGACAAGCCCCAGCATAGGACAGTTTGCTTTAAGCTTGGTTTTAACTCTCTGTCTTGCATATTTATTGAGTAATTAAAAACAAGTGCCATTGTCACAGTCAAAAAATCGCACTTGCAGCTTTTGCATTTATTCCTTTTAAGTAAGCAGTATTTAAGTAAATAATAAGATTTATGTGTACTAGTTCATGTTAAATTCCAAAACATGACCATATATATACTTGCTCACAAAACTACACTATATTGATAGGACAAGTTACTTGGAAATATATCTTGTATCAACAGATTCAGTATGCAAAATCAAGATTACCAACCCCAATTTGGAGCCCAAAACTAAATGTCTATTTCAATTTCGTTAAGTTAGACTTGCAATCATATTTAACTTTCATTTCCCCCAAATAGGACACTTAAAGTCCATGCTTTTGTTAATTGGGTCCTCTAGAACTTTAATAAGCAGATCATCAACCTTTAATTGTGGTCTAGTATTAAGCATACATGTACCAGTACTTATAAATATTTCTTGGATACCAATATGTAGCTCATGGGACAATTTATCATCTGCTAAGAGGTCCCATTACCCTGAATGAAGCAGCTGGTTGTGATTCAACACCCAGGGGTTTACAAATATTATCTGTTATTGAACTGTTTGCACTGTCTTATTGTATCCTTCTAGAACACCTTGTTAATTAACTTAACACGTCATTCATAACCATCCAGTCCTTTGCTTACAAAAACATGGGTTTATTCTTTTAGCTGGTCCAGCAGATAAGGTACATACAATATATGTAAACTAGTACCATGCATACAAATCTCATTCTTGCCATAAAACACATGTACATGTACTAGTATATGAAAAATTATTTTACTTGGGGTAATTAAAATCACTCAGAGATTGAATATTATAAGACAGGGACTCGGTGGCCGAGTGGTTGAGGTAGTTAGTCATCTAATTTTTATCACTATCAACACAGGGGTTGCAGGTTGGGCTTGGCTGCTGGCAGGGTGTGCTTGACTCCTATCTTAACTGACAAGGATTGCCAATTTTCCTACCGAAACATGGTCTATACTCCTTCTTTGTCTAAAAATTCCATGACTTGTCAAGAACTATGTGACCATTTTCCATGAATGATTCTAGCATGACAGTGTAATTGACACTTGCAATTCAACACAAAATATGAGATAAAGGCATGGTAGAAATTTTTCGCATGGAACTTTGTTGTAATTTTTTATACTGATAAATTCCATGACTTTTACAGGATTTCTTGACCCATTTGGACCTTGTGGAACGTTAGGAGTTTTCTCCTGGTACACCGGCTTCCTCCCCAATAAAAACTACATGACATTATAAAGCTGAAAAATTTCTGAAAGTAGGATGAACACAACAAACAAATAAAAAAAAGACAAAATCAAATGGAAATTAATGTGATAATCAGCAACAGGTTTTGAAAGTATAAACATAATCCACAAGCATGAACATGAATACATTTTATCTTTTATTCCAGTACACATAATTTATAAATGAGTCAGGAAATTTGATTTCATCTGATAAAAAGTTTGACTAGTGTGATGTGCATGATCAATTTTTAACATCCCTCGCAATCTTACATGTACAGTATATTATTAAAACATTATCCATGTCCATTTTGAAGTTGAATGTTTTCCTCCTATAATCAGTAGTTTTAACATGGCCAAATGTAAAACTGTTCACTAAATTTTACTTGAGTCTTGAATGTGATGATGTGTTGAAGATTACATACAGGTGTGTAATACATGTAAATGTCAACCTAAATGTGTTGTAAAATTTAAATCACATATAATCCAATTAAATGAACAAATTTTGGTTGGAATATTTACTTTGTCACTGACAGATCTGTCCTGTGTTAAAACAATCTCGTTTTGGGTTACTTCACCTCTTTCTCAGTCCTTTTTCAGTTCTAAGAAGTACGTCCGGATTACAGAAAATTTTTATTGTCTATTAATTTGTAATTATGATTGAATCATTTACTACTGCTTTCACATACTGCACATAACTCCATTTCATTCTATACTATAGTCCACTACGGGTGGTCCACTACTTTATCAATATCACGTTCAACAGGTGGAAGTATTCGCATGAAAAATTTTATATGCCATTGCAGTCGTCCTCATTTCGTTTGAAAAACAAATGGCTCCAGCTGTCATCGCTCATACAGCTTCTTTTTGAGGTCCGGAGGGAATCTTTCCAACATATCGTAAAAAAAAAAAAAAAACTATATATTAGTGACAACCCCATAATGAAGTTAATGTATTAATATTGTCACTTAGAAACATCTTATTCAAGCGTTTAATATAATAAATGTCCACGATCGGTAAATTGTTGACATTTTCGGACATCGCTATGTTCGGTATTATTTTTACTAAATCCGTCATAAAATCGGTTGGTTGACTTATTTATTGTGAATGATATGATACATAATGTTGTTACCTTTCTATTTGTGTATTAATTAAACAGTTGTCATGCATAATTGTCCGTAACCATCCAAAAGTAGGCGTGGAAGTTGCAGCGGCAGCCATTGTTTACTTGATGTGTTTATGTGTATTCAAATTTACCGGGAATGCACACACAATTTATTGTTCTCCAAGAGGCGTGATTTGATTGGCTGTTTCGCTGATGGACAGCCTATATAAAAAGGGGGCTTGCGCCAACCTTCTTCAGATTTTATATCTCAATTCCTACAAGAGTGGGACTGATCTTGTGATCAAACTTCTTGATTTCAACCTTCGCTAGTAAATAACCAGATCAACCACCATGAGGTGTGAAGAGAAATTTGGGTCCAGTATAAGTTTGGTAGGTTGGCTTATGTAAAGTAGCCATGTGACGTCTGCAGTCAACCTTCTCAAGTCCCGCCTCAACCTACGTCATTTCAACCTTCTACCGGAAATCAACCTTTATTTGTTTATCGGTTGTTAAGGACTTTTAGACGTTAAAAAGAATGTTACTAGGGTTGAAAGATCAACCTTGTATGATTTATTAAAATTAAATAAAAGTTTCTTAGGTTGAAAGATCAACCTTACCAGTATCCCTTCCAGTAAGTCCAGTCAACCTTCGTTCGTAATCAACCTTCGCACAATATCGGGGATGGTTACGGTTGTTTAATTATATACGCCTTGTATAAATTGTATATAGTATATTGTACAGAAATTTTAATATACATAGAATATGTATTTTTATCCTGACTTTGTCTAATTCAACCTTCATACCAAAGCAAAGGCCCACTCCAAATTAAGTTTCGGTTGAGCTCTTTGTATTCAACTTTACATGCTAGTTGCCACTCGGATAGAAAGGGCGAAACCGGTCAGAAGTGGGATTTGTATGTCATAACTTTGCATTTGGTGGTTGAATAGATAAATCAAGAGATTTACCTAAAGTTGTCTTTGAAAATGGATGATTCTGGTGAAATTATTTTTCAACCCAACCCTGATATGTTCCAAGAGGAACATGATAATGATGAAACCTTGCCCCTGTCTGATACCTTACAAGAGAAGGTTGATTCTGCCAGGCACATGACTAGACTTGACATAGATAGTATTACAGAATCGATTAGAACAGAATTAAAACATGATTTTAGAAATCAACTCCTTGAGGTCACACATGATATAAAAAACTTTCAGAAAGTTATAATTGATTCAATCAAACAGATGCAACAAGACATTGAAGAAAATATATCTTTAATAAAAAATCGCATTATGAGAATTGAGGACCAGGTTCAAGAGAACACTGACACAATCATAAAAATCAAACACATTGTTGAGTGCAAAGACAACCAGACAAACCAAATTGATGAGAGGTGTGTCACCTCCTGCAAACCAAGTTCAGACCAAACAGCAGCTGAAAAACAAGAAATAACAGACAAACAAAATACAAATAAAAATTGTTTATTTGATAAAGAAATACAACAACACAATAGTGATTGTAAGATTTTATTAAAAGAATCTGTGCTGGATATGCTTCAACCTAGGGTTGTTAATCCAAATAATATACATAAGGTTGGAGATGTGGTTATGAAACCACAGTTATATGAAAGGGAGGAAGACCTTGATGAATATTTGGCCCAGTTTGAAATACTGGCTGAAATTAATGGTTGGGATTACCCAACCAAGTCATTATATTTGGCAGGGAGTTTAAAAGGGGGAGCCAGGGCTCTTTTAAATGAGTTAGATAAAGAGTCTAGGAGAGATTTTGACAGCTTGGTCAAGGTATTAAATAATAGGTATGGATCAGCTGAGAAGTCAGAACTGTACCGAGCAAAATTGCAAAACAGAATAAGGGGAAAAGAAGAAACCCTACCAGAATTAGCACAGTCAATTAAGAAATTGACTCGTCAAGCCTACCCCAGTGCCCCATCTTCTTTAACAAGTGTGTTAGCTCTTGAGCATTTTATTGATGCTATCCCAGACTGTGATATGAGGTTGAAATTAAGGGAGTCAAATATTAAAACCATAAATGAGGCAGAAATCTTAGCAGTTAGGTTGGAAACATTGAGGTTGGCAGAGCGCCAGAAGGGTAGATTGGTTAGACAAGCTGATAAAAATGATACCGCACAGTGTGACAAAGGAGATAATAAAGATGTTTTAAAAGAAATTAAAAAAAATCTTTCTGTATTTAAAGATTCAATTGTATCCCTTGTTAAGGAGGTTAAGGGTCTACAATCCCATGGCCATGGTGGATACAAGGGGGATAACCCAAATTATAGGCATTATCAAAACAACCATAGATCACAATTTAATGGACAAAATAAGAATTTTGACCATGGTAATGGAGGTTTCAGTCAAGAAGGTGGAAATTTCCGGTCTCAGAGACCACACTACCAGAGTAATTCTAATCAGGGAAACCACTGGAGGTCGAACTCAGGGGTTGGAGCCCGACCAGTACAAAATGGCCCGCGTCAACAAGTGTTAATGAATCCTGGACCAAAAATGAAGGTTTATTTGTAAAAGCAAAAATTTATGATAAATGTTTAGCCTTATTGGTTGACACAGGGGCTAATGTTACCATTTTAAGCACAAAGTTTGTGCATGATTTTACTCCTGATTTGGTTCACAAGATTGAACCTGTAAATATAAATTTAATTACTGCTACTGGTGAAAGCTCACCATTTTTAGGGCAGTTAAATGTTGATATTGGTCTAGGATCAAAATTTTATCCGCATAGTGTATTGATAGCTGATATACCAGGTGAAGGTATCTTGGGTATGGATTTTTTACTTACTCATAACTGTGATGTTTTATTGAGTAAGAATAAATTGAAATTATCAGGGGAGACAATTCAGTGTTTTCAATTTGCCAGCAGTGCAAAAACTTGCTACAGAATATGTATTCAGGAAACCATTCTGGTACCTGCCAATTCAGAAATAATTGTTTCAGGGGAGCCTACCAGTCCCATATTTAAAGGTTCAATAGGATTGATTGAACCCAATGAAGAATTTATAGAAAAATCTGGTTTGTTAATGGCAAGAGGAATAGTAAAATCAAATAGTTATGACATGCCCCTGAGAATTATTAATGTTCAGGACCAACCATGTACTCTATACAAGGGAACTCTGGTGGCTCAATATAACAAAATAAATGAAAATGATATCCAGTCTTATGAGATTGTATTTAGTATAGACAAAGACCAAATTAATTCCAGTAAAGAGAAAGAACTCCCTGCCCATTTAAAAGATGTATTTGAATCTTGCAAAGATGATCTTAATGAAGATCAGAAAATTAAATTTAAGGATCTCCTAATAGAATATAGTAACATATTCTCAAAATCTTCTGAAGATATTGGGTTGACCCACTTGATGGAGCACACCATTGAAACTGGAAATCACCCACCTGTTCGACAAAGGCCTAGGCGTATACCCTTAGCAAAGATGAAAGATGATGAGGAGGAAATTAAGAAAATGGTTCAACAAGATATAATAGAACCCTCAACAAGTCCATGGAATTCCAATATTGTTTTAGTAAAGAAATCGGATGGTACCTGGCGGGTCTGTATAGATTTTCGTGGGGTTAATGAATTTGTTGTGAAAAATTCCCACCCTTTACCGCGTACTGATGATACAATTGATGCCTTGTCAGGGGCTAAGTTCTTTTCAAATGTCGATTTACGTGCGGGCTATTTTCAAATACCTGTAGCTGAGAAAGACCGTCCAAAAACAGCGTTTTCCTTCCCTGGGGGAGGCTTATGGCAATTTAAGCGAATGCCTATGGGACTTTGTAACAGTGCACCAGTTTTTGAAAGACTTATGGAAAAGGTTTTGTCAGGTTTGACCTGGCGTATATGTCTTGTTTATCTGGACGATATCATTATTTATTCTAAATCATTTGAAAACCATTTGGATAACTTAAGAGAGGTATTTGAAAGATTAAGGGTGGCTAATTTGAAACTAAGCCCAAAGAAATGTAATTTTCTAAAAAAAGAGGTAAAGTTTTTGGGTCACATTGTTAGTGAAAATGGAGTATCCACCGACCCTAGCAAAATTCAATCAGTCAAAGAATGGCCTGAACCAAGAAATGTTAAAGAAACAAGAGGTTTCTTAGGTCTCACATCCTATTACAGAAAATTCCTTTTAGGTTATGCAGATATAGCCAAACCTTTGTATAAAATTACAGAGAAGAACCACAAATTTGTTTGGACAGAAGACTGTCATATGGCATTTGAGAATTTAAAGGGTGCTCTAATACAGGCCCCAATCCTTTCATATCCTACACAGGATGATTTATTTATTTTAGATACCGATGCCAGTAATATTGGCATGGGGGCGGTACTATCTCAGATTCAAGAGGGGGTGGAAAAAGTTATTTGCTATTTTAGTAAGACTTTTAGTCGAGCTGAGAGAAGATATTATGTAACTAGAAGGGAGTTATTGGCAGTGGTTGCCTCAATTAAGCATTTTCACCATTACCTGTATGGAAGATATTTTAAAGTAAGAAGTGATCATGGTGCTTTAAGCTGGTTGTTTAGATTTAAAAACCCTGAAGGGCAGTTGGCCCGGTGGTTTGAGGTTTTAGCCTCTTATGATTTTAAAATTGAGCATAGAGCAGGTCGCTCTCATAACAATGCAGATGCCTTAAGTAGAAGGCCATGTTTTCACAAAGAATATCCCCACTGCACAAGGGCAGAAGCAAACTATGAATTTTGTAAAGACCAGGAGAATGTGCAAAGTAAAAAGGGAGATAAGTCAGGTGTCCTTGATACTGTATGTGAACCTTGCATAGTTCAAGGTGACAGTGAAGGTCATCAATTAAATACTAGTTCAAACATGGAAATTTCGGAAGAAAATGTTGATTTAAATTCACAAATAAAATGGGATTCTCAAGTCAACCTTGATGTATGTCATGCAGGTTATGAAAATGTAATGGTCAGTACAAGAGCCAAAAATTATGAGACAGAAACTCAGGATGAAACATTTAATAGTAATAACCCCAGTACAAACAACCTTAAAGAAGCTCAGCTATCTGATGACGTAATTAGTCAGCTAGTAAAGTGGAAAAAAGAGGATATGAAACCCAAGTGGGAAGAAATATCACATTTAAGTCCAGAATTAAAGTTTTTCTGGGCAAGGCTAGAGTCTTTAATTTTAGTAAATGAAATTCTTTATAGAAAGTGGGAAAAAGATGATGGTAAAAGCTATGACTTGCATGCTATAATTCCAAACAGTCTACAGAGATTTGTTTTGAACCAAGCTCATAACTCTGTGACTGGGGGCCACCTTGGGGCAAAGAAAACCCTGTCCAAGATTAAAAATAGGTATTTGTGGTACAGAATGAGGCAAGATGTAAAGTTTTGGTGTATCAAATGTGATGTGTGTGCATCCAAAAAGGCACCTTCAAGAAAGCCTAGGGCCCCTATGAGACAGTATTTGGTTGGAGCTCCTTGGGAGAGAGTAGCATTGGATATTTTAGGCCCCCTTCCATACAGTGAAAAAAGAAACAGATACCTTTTAGTAGTACAAGACTATTTTTCTAAATGGGCAGATGCATTACCTATACCTGATGCTGAAGCAGCAACTATTGCTGAGAAGTTTATAGAAAGAATTGTCTCCATTTTTGGAGTGCCTATGTCTCTCCATACGGACCAAGGGTCCAACTTTGAATCCAATGTGTTCAAGGAAATGTGTCATATTTTGGGAATATATAAAACCCATACAACTCCATATCGACCGAAGTCGGATGGAATGGTTGAAAGGGCAAATTCTACAATAGAATCTATGTTATCCGCTTTTGTAAGCAAGCACCAGAAAGATTGGTATAAAGATATATATTTATTGATGTTAGCATATAGGTCAGCAGAACATGAAAGTTTAGGAGTTTCACCATGTACTATGATTTTGGGGAAAGAGATTAATTTGCCCATGGATTTGGTATTAGGGATACCTGAAAGTAAAAATGAGGTACCAGTTCATAAGTCAGTGTATGCTTATGAATTAGAGAAAAGGATGGACTCTATTCACCATTTTTCTAGAAATAAACTTAAACTGTCAAGTGACAGGATGAAAAGAAATTATGATATGGGTACAAGGTTGCAGAAATTTGATGTTGGTTCAGCAGTATGGCTGCACAATCCTCAATGAACAAAGGGTTTATGTCCTAAACTTCAAAGTAATTGGGAAGGTCCCTTTGTGGTAGTGGACAAGTTAAATGGTGTGATATACAGAATACAGAGAAACCCTAAAAGCTGCCCAAAAGTGATACACCAGGATAGACTGAAACCTTACCGAGGGGATAATCAACCCACTTGGTTTATAAGACAGCAATCTATCTAGCACAGGATCTTAATTTTTATGATGCTTCACCTACAATATAAATAAAAATTAATAAAATGTTTCTTCTATTAAAAGGTGACAATCTATACATGTGGAATATGCCACGACTTCAGTTTTGACCAGTCTATAACCTGCAAAAGGCACATGGATGAGCAACATAGTGGCTTTGGGTTGAGATGTTCCAAGTGTAGGTCAGTGGTCAGTCGACAGGCGGCACATAGAAATTGCTCGGGAGTACTACAGAGAATAAACAGGTCAACGATGACCTTCACATCTGAAGAGGCTGATGCCTATGACCGCTTTCTCAGGAGTCGGGAGAGTAAGCTTATAGTAGAGAAAGTCTCCTTAGAGGAGAAGTTAAGAAGAGTCAAAACAAACAAGGTAAAATCTCACACAAAGAAGGACAGTATGGAAAAGAGGTCACCTTTGTCTGGCTTGTACCCTGATAACACCAGGGGATACAAGTCTGACAAGAGAGAGGACAGGAAGAGGGAGAGAGAGCTGAGGGATACAGAGAAAGAAAGGAAGCGATCAAGAACATCGAAAGAGAAAGAGAATAACATCAGAAATGAAGCAGAAAGGAAGGAAAAATCTAAGAGATCAGGAGAGGTGAAAACAGCAGAAAAGGAGAAAACCAAGAAAGAAGAGGTAAAGGTAACCAAGTCAAGGGAAGAACTGAACGTAGAGAAGTTAAGGGAAGTAGCGAGGGATTGGCCATCTCCTCTTGCGAGGAAGTATCCCTTCATGAAGATGGAAAATTTAGTGAGGATGAGGAGGAGGTATTCACGCAAGTTGTTGCTGAGCCAATAACACCTCTAGAGATGTCTGAAGTGGAGGAAGAAGATGAGCCTGAACCTGAGGATGAACTACTAGTACATCAGAGAGAGACACAGGTGGTAGTTGAAGAATCAGCAGTGTCTGCTAGTGCTACATCAACAGTGTCCAGTATGGAAGAAGGGAACATAGCAGCACAAATTATAGAAGGCCAGATGGAAGGACCAGCTGAAGCATTATATGTTGCCACTCCAATCTTGGATTTGAAGCTGACTCAAATACAGGCGTCGCAACAAACACGCTTTATTTTAAATGTCGGTGGGGCAAGATTTGAAACTTCAGCACGGGTAATTAACAATGTGCCAGATTCTGTTCTAGCAGCCATGATAAAGAATGACTCTGTTGTACAGCCATATAATGTAGAAGGAAGATCTTGTTACTTTTTGGATAGGGACCCAAGATATTTTGGATTAATCTTGAACTACTTAAGAAATGGTGCTCATTTAAATATTGAAATTTTACCTAGAGACATTAGACAATTGAGAGAATTACAAAGTGAGGCAAATTTTTATGGACTAACCCATTTGGAACTGAATGTTGTAAAAAGAATTCGAGATGTGCTGGAAGGATCTATATTTTGAACTTTGGGGGGTGGATTGTTAGTAGGACATTTGCAGAATCATGACTATTAGTGTGAACATTGGGGGGGGGGTGGACTTTATATATGTATCTATAATTATTCTACTTATTGCAGATGTTGAATCTTATTCTTAATTCGGCATAGCATTACCTAAGAGAAGCCCTATGACGTCTTTAATGACTGATGATAATATTTTGCTCTTCTTCTCTCAGGTTTTGTTGTCCCGTATTGGCTTATCTATTCACATATAGTAGAAGATGGCGTCTTGTATAAAGTGTGTTTTTTTATGTTGAAGTACCAAAGATATTTTGAAAATATTTATTCTCATAGTTGATATGTGAATAAATAAGTTATCATGTTTGTTTAATTATGCTATAGTAATATATATATGCATTTTGTTGTTACCTCCCCTTGCATTTGAGGACAAATGCTTTAACTGGGAGGGGGGCAGTGTAACAATACAGCTATATATATATTAGTGACAACCCCATAATGAAGTTAATGTATTAATATTGTCACTTAGAAACATCTTATTCAAGCGTTTAATATAATAAATGTCCACGATCGGCAAATTGTTGACATTTTCGGACATCGCTATGTTCGGTATTATTTTTTACTAAATCCGTCATAAAATCGGTTGGTTGACTTATTTATTGTGAATGATATGATACATAATGTTGTTACCTTTCTATTTGTGTATTAATTAAACAGTTGTCATGCATAATTGTCCGTAACCATCCAAAAGTAGGCGTGGAAGTTGCAGCGGCAGCCATTGTTTACTTGATGTGTTTATGTGTATTCAAATTTACCGGGAATGCACACACAATTTATTGTTCTCCAAGAGGCGTGATTTGATTGGCTGTTTCGCTGATGGACAGCCTATAAAAAGGGGGCTTGCGCCAACCTTCTTCAGATTTTATATCTCAATTCCTACAAGAGTGGGACTGATCTTGTGATCAAACTTCTTGATTTCAACCTTCGCTAGTAAATAACCAGATCAACCACCATGAGGTGTGAAGAGAAATTTGGGTCCAGTATAAGTTTGGTAGGTTGGCTTATGTAAAGTAGCCATGTGACGTCTGCAGTCAACCTTCTCAAGTCCCGCCTCAACCTACGTCATTTCAACCTTCTACCGGAAATCAACCTTTATTTGTTTATCGGTTGTTAAGGACTTTTAGACGTTAAAAAGAATGTTACTAGGGTTGAAAGATCAACCTTGTATGATTTATTAAAATTAAATAAAAGTTTCTTAGGTTGAAAGATCAACCTTACCAGTATCCCTTCCAGTAAGTCCAGTCAACCTTCGTTCGTAATCAACCTTCGCACAATATCGGGGATGGTTACGGTTGTTTAATTATATACGCCTTGTATAAATTGTATATAGTATATTGTACAGAAATTTTAATATACATAGAATATGTATTTTTATCCTGACTTTGTCTAATTCAACCTTCATACCAAAGCAAAGGCCCACTCCAAATTAAGTTTCGGTTGAGCTCTTTGTATTCAACTTTACATGCTAGTTGCCACTCGGATAGAAAGGACGAAACCGTTACAATATGTATGTTGTCAGGGGTGATGATGAAGCGAACGCGGACTCAGAACCCCTGACTTGGGAGGATGGATTTCCATTATTTATCTTGTTCATTTTCGGTAATTTCTCTCAATCAATCTCTATACCAATGTTTTATGAGAAATAAAGAATCTTGAATCTCTTGAATCGTGGTAATACACCATTTGAACACATTTAATAAATGACTTACCGTCATTTTACTATTTTATAATGATACAATAATAATAGATTAGTAAAATTTAAGCAAACAGTTATGCGTAATTAATAGGCTGACTCAAAATTAGCATAGACTTACATATTATAAAGTTAAAACAGTAAACTAAAACAAAAACGTATTTGAGTGTTCATGCTGCAATACAGGCTGATATATAAAAACTAGATAGGTGAGACCTGGGCATTCTGCAATACAGGCTGGTATGAGAACTGGATAGGTGAGTAAAACAGAAGTGTAGCTTCCTATACGCGAGTACGCGGCTGAATCCACGTGATTTTGACAACCACAAAAAATTTAATTTATCTCTGCAATCAGTAAACTGTCCATTTTCCATGGTGTCAGTACTAAATAAAGCACCATAGAACTCTATAAATTGCACAAGTGTTTTCATAATTATGCTGGGATTCCATCGGAAACACCCCCCCCCCTCCACACACACCCTAGTTATTTTGTGAATCCACATAGTCTAGCTACGCCCCTGTAAAATATAATGTCCAGCTGGTGACGTTCACATGAAATAATTAATACATAAGATCACGTGATTTTATTTAGGACACTTTCTATGTCTTTAAACATAGTGTGAACGTCATAAACGGAAAAAACTTGACCCTTTCCATAAAATTTATGTTTAGTGTTGGCTTTTCCCGGCACAACACAGCACATGGTTCGTTTTGCATCGTCTTTCTTATGCCGTCCCATTTCGTATCAAGCATTGTCGTTTTAAACTAAAAGTGCCCTAAATTGTTTATGACGTCACGTGATCAGTATAACAATTTCACCTCCTTTAACGAGAGCGATTATATCTTGAAAAAGACGTATTTCAACATTAGATTACCAAAACATTGACATAATAATTACTGATCAATTTTTTACTCGAATGGCGCGCCATGCAGTATAGTATTCTCAATTTTTGTCTCCAATTACGTGCCATACAATTTCACACAATGAGGGTAACTTTCTAATTAACCGGATGTTTTAAATTTAAACAAAAATCTGTTTTTTCTGTCCATGTAAGTAAATATACGGAAAATGCATTTAAAAACAAACTACTTAAAGGCCGGACATGACCTATAAAATTTACCAGGTGGTAAGCAATAAAACCTATAAGGAAATTGGGTGGAGCCTAATCTTATCAAACTTCTAAAAATAAATACAAACATTGAGCCTAATCAAAACAAATACACATGGCTTATCAGATCTTATCAACAATGAAAGTGGCAATTACCTTCTCACACTGAATAAGTAATATTAATTCCATCTTTAGAATGTAAGAAGTCATATACTTGTTCAGTTCCAATACGTTCATGTCTTTGTGAAACAGGATCCATTGACTTTGTAACATGCTCACATCTAAGAACTTTATGGGATTGTTGACCAAGACAAACAATACTGGAATCTTTAGCATTCTTACGCCATCCATGTCTGGCATCTGTCATGATGTCTATTTCACTTTCAAGATTCTCATAAGAAGCTATTTCCTGCAAAAGAGCTAAGTCCGTAGATTCCTCGTACTCCTTTTCAACATGCGGATAGTACGTATTGAAAAAAGATGACCTTTTTTCATCTGATATAACACCAATTCCTGAACCCTTCACAAAACGTTTGTAATCTGCAGGTAAGATTCCACTTGAAACAATTCCATGATTAACCCTACTATTAACTAAGTACTCCTTTGAAGGTAAGTACGGTGAAGATGACCATGAAAATATATGAGGTGTTTCTTTATTTTTACATTTTAAACTAGTCTTACAAACATGTCCTTTCATAAGTAATCTGGTAGTGTTTAACTTTTCTGTACATTGCCTTGAATGCCACTCAGTTACTGAAATAAGTCTCTTCATAGAGTCCTCGGATGTCAAGAAAATCTTCTGGTTACAGTCTGTCTTTTTGGATCGAACATAGGTTGATGGACACGGTTCATTAGGCACAGATTTGTCATTGTCCTTTTGAGCACTATAATTTTCCAGCAATGCTTCAATAACTTGTATATTTCCAACTGGTTTATTATATTGTTTTGTCAATTGTTCTTTTATTTCTCCAAGTTTAGAAAATATTTCAGTTTTCTTTTCGTCAGTTACAGACAATTCAATTCGAAAGCAGGGAGTTCTTTTTCTACTAGTTTTATTTTTATTTTCTTCCATTCTCAATTCTCATTCATAAATGAAATACCACAGCTATTCAGGGTTCAGAGTTTGAAAGCCTATACCATTTGAAATGGGAAACCCAGATAACTATGTCATAACATACATGTACTAGCCAGAATAAAGAAATATATAATTTTTTTTTCAAAAGAAGACATTAATGACATGTGTTACCTCTGAAAACATGAAAAGAAATTATGGGAAATAATAGATATGTTTTAAAACATTTAAAATTTAAGAACATAAAAGCTTTCCACCCCTAGTGATAGTAGACAGAACCAGAGAAATATAGAAGGTCACTCCCGCCAAAGTCTGGTAAAAACAAATAAATAATCAGTATGTAAGTGCATTAGAGGGTCTCGGTTTGGTAATAAAATTTCTAATTAGCAAATTAATGTCCTCTGTGCATATATTATAGTTAGATCTTAGAGATAAAGATAACAATTGAGTTCTAAGGGTTCATTAGAAGCATAAATAGAGCCTTAGCAAATTTATATACAAATTGGGAACCCTTATTTCCCTCAAAATAATATCCATCAAATTTTAGACAAAATTTCTTCCCAGTTGAAACTTGTAAATGGAGGGAAATAGTGAAAGTCAAAAAATTTCCGTTCTGTCTCTTGAAGTAAATGAAGAACAAATTGAGGCTATAAGGGCATTTTTTGCACACAATGACTGGGATTTTAATGAAGTGAACATTGGAAATAATGATAATTCAGTTTCTTCTGAAACAACTGATGATCTTCCTCAGGAAAACTATTCTATTGAACATGACCCTGAATCACCAGAGTGTCCCCACTGTCTTTGTAGACCATGCATTACAAATGAACAAAATAGACAAATGTGGTGGGAAAGTCAAGAACATGCTGCACATGAAGGAAATTCATTTCTACGAAAAGAGAAATTCAAAAGGTTTTGGACTAATCTGTATCATAGAGGGATCTGGAATGATCCTAGATATTTAGAAAGGAAAAGAGCTGCCTTACGTCGAGATAGACCTAGAAAAAAATATGTTTATCATAGAAGGGATTTGATACCTAAATGTGTTTTAACACTAGTACGAAAATGGTTTCCAAATCCAGATGTTCAGGAATATATGGGTCATCACTGGGATTAATTAATTGTTATTTTATTCAATTGATGGAATGTAAAATAGTGAATGCACCACTGATAAGATCTGACTAGCTATAAAATTACATAACACAAGTATATACAATGATAATGAATAAAATAGCATTGCCGCCTTAAGTATAATTTTAAAAAATGGATTATAAAAGAAAATTCAAATCCATAAAGAAGATTTCTAGATAAGGTAAGCACTTTCAAGTTGTAAGCATGTGCATGTGCATGAAAATGTAAACATAAACAGAAAACAGCTGATTAAAGCTCCGCCCTTATCTGTCAGTCTGGGAAATTCAAATTTTGAAAATTAGTCCACTTGGAATTTTTATTTATAAATATCTCAAAAACAAAATGTTACTTTTACTTAAAATGTTTATATAAGATAGATTGTATATGTTCCAACATCCATACCAAAAATTATTTGAAACCAAAAATAATAAATGAAGTTATTTGTAACAATGCCTCCCAGATATGAAAACAGTCAAGAAAATCATTCAAACCAACTTTTTCCTCATTGGTTCCTTTTTATACCCACTGTCCGGTCTTTAAGCATGTTAAGTAAACATCGGAGATGCACATAACAGTGTTCCAGATATTGAACCTTTAATGATCTTTAATGTGGCAACACTTTATCCTTGTTCTAGATATTGAACCTTTAATGTGGTAACGATCACTTAAAATATCGGGATTCAGTGGTAAAACTGAATCGCAAACAAGCTAGATTGGAATATTAAGAGAAAAAGAAAGTTCTGTTGATTATCTATGCCAATGTTTATCATTTAATGTGTACAAATCACGACTGATATTGTCCTCGACATGTCTTAATGTATTTAGTTTTTTTTTAACATATTAGTTTGCCAGATAATTTTTTCAGAAATGTCGATTTAAACTTTGTAATATGTATGTTTCATTGATATAATTAGCTTCAGTTCCGACCTTTTCCAGATATTGATGTTGGGTTGGAGGGAGGATTATCCCCCCCCCCCCCCTGCGTGGATTATTCCTGCTGCATTTTTCAGCAAGATATTTCAAACGTACGTACTAGACTTGACTTGGGGAGTTTTTTACGTCCTACACCGACAACTGACGGTAAACGTACGCATGGAGAAAATAACGAATTATAATATAGTAGCACTAGAAATGGTCCTTCAGGCATCTGAAACATTAATGGTCAACGTGTGTTCTGTTTACCTCTATTTACAAAGGGCATTAATGTAAAATTAAAACTGTGGCAGACCGCAAACCAGATCCCGATTTGTCTAGCTGCAGGGGAAGAATGTCTGTGATCACAAAAACATTCAGTTCAGATAAACAGTATTCCGACACGGATGAATATAAGGAATGTTAGGTAAAACCTGTTCTGCGTCACACGAAACTTACTTATTTTAGATTTTAGACTACACTTCACCATCAGAGCTTTTTATTTTTTACCAAGGTGATAAATTCAGAACGAGCTGTCACTTATATTTATATATAAGTAAAAAGCTCTGTTGGTGAAGTGTATATATTATTATCCTTCCTCCGTATCATGTACAAATAACTAAAATCTTGTTGTAACCAACGCCATTCTTATGGTTAAAGCCACAGATATTCAAAACAAAACAGGTAGACGTCAACAAACTGCCTCGTCAACCTCGGTGGCCGAGTGGTTAAAGTAATTCGTCTACTGATCACGTGGTCTGTCCACACTGAGATTGCTGGTTCGAGTATCACTGTCGGCAGGGTGTACTCGCCTCAAATCTCAATTGACAAGGATTGCAAGTCGCCTGCTTCCGTCCCTAATAAAAATTAGTCGCCACGATATAGCTGAAAAAAATGTTGTAAGTGGGGTTAAATACCATTCACACAAAAAACAAACATCAAACATAAAATAAATCTTATTCATATAGCGATCTAACACTCTCAAATTTTATCAACTTGTAATTTCAAGAATGAGTTTTCGGGGAGCCAAGAAAATGATGAAGGCGATAAGGGTTTTACAATTCGGCGGACCGGAAGTTCTGAAAGTTGCAGAAATACCGATTCCTCAAATGTTAGATAATCAGGTATGTGGGCCCAATAAGGTAAGTGTTTCTTTTATTTTTAAACCTTTTTGCAACTTAATGAGTCAGAATACTGGGAATAGTCGTATTACTTCAAGTAATTGTAGTTGTTAAATGGTAAATTGGCATTATTGGATATTTACGGGAAAGAAGTCGAAAGGGAGAATCCTCTAGCGTATTTATTTATTTATTTATTTATTTATTTATTTATTTATTTATTTATTTATTTATTTATTTATTTATTTATTTATTTATTTATTTATTTATTATTTATTTATTTATTTATTTATTTATTCTTTAATTTATTTTCCTGACATGAATTCAGTTTATCTATTTCAGGTTCCTGTTAACATTACCAGTAATTTAAACTAAAACTGCATAGTAACTTGCTTTGTATAAAGGGCTGGTTATTAGAAAGGGTTAACAGGGTTCGAGCAACACGGCTCCCTATGCTTCTTTTAGCTTGCGGATTGGGAACGCCCTCTCGATAGTGTTTTCCCTAGTGTATAATATGCAAAGCCTGATGGCGGACCGAGTGCGTAATCTGTTAGGAGAGTGTTTTGCCTCCTTGCACGATAAACCTCTATCTACAGATATGAACGTGTATAACAAATTTATTCCCGGTCTTAGTTTGAAATGATGGATTTTTGCGTACATTGTCAGCACATTGGCGGACGTTAACGTAATGTTTTTTACATTATCGAAGAAAGTTTGATAAAAATTTGGTAAAAATAGCGCTTTTACACGGTGTAAAGTTCGGCATTTGGAAGAACACAACAGTTCTTGAAAAACCCGGGCGTTTTTTTTTGATTCCATCAGATGTTAAAAAAATAAGTTTTTGGAGCTGAATGTCTTGCAGAAACGTCTTAATAGTGTGGCGTCGTTGTTTGTCAAACTGTATATCTATTGTTTCCTTTTCTGCTGAAATATAAAACACATGAGGACCTTTTGTCCAAGATTTCATCATCCTGTTTATGACGCAAACCAACTAACATTTCTAAACGCATCTTAAGTACTTTTGGGCAACTAATAGCTAGCAACACTCGGGCATATGACAGCAACACACGGGTTTATTGGTTTAGTAAAGACGTGTAACTGATCAATCATATTTCAAGAGGATGATTTAGAGAATATTGTCCGGTGACGTTAAGCATATAATATATAGAGAATATTGTCCGGGGACGTTAAGCAGATAATATATAGAGAATATTGTCCGGGGACGTTAAGCAGATAATATACAAGGAATATTGTCTGGGGACGTTAAGCAAATAATATATAGAGAATATTGTCTGGGGACGTTAAGCAAATAATATACAAGGAATATTGTCCCGGGAACGTTAGGCAGATAATATATATAGGGAATATTGTCTGGGGAACGTTAAGCAGATAATTATACAATAGTGTATAAATATTACATGTCTTACAGGGTGACAATTTTACTTTCACCCTGTCAGACATGTAACATTTATTTTATTATACCGAAAAAATATTCAAACCATGAACAACTTTATTCAATAATGGTATTTAATTGATGTAATAATGGTAATGAAACAGCAATTTAACAATAAAAGTAAACTAACAGTATCCAGAATCTTTAAATCTGCCTCGTTTGTGGTAGAAAAACGTTTGTTGCTGGACATTATTACGACGGAAACGTAAAAATAGATAGTGCGCATGCGCGAATGGTACAGTTTAATTTTCCAACATTCTGTAACTATGGTAGCGGGTGACAGTATTTTTCCAACAGTAAATTTTTTTTGACAGTACTTATATGTCACTGTGGCCTATGGAAGATTAACATCGTAAATGAAATTGAGGTATAATAATTGCTTTTATAGAGGGCATTGTCATTAATTTTGATCATTTACCTATGAACATTGACGTTACAGTGAGTTCGAACTAGACTTCTGGAAAATTTAACTCATATATTTAAATAGGTGTTAATTAAAGTTTATGCAGCAGGAGTAAATCCTATTGATACATACATCAGAACTGGCCCTACTGGTCAACTTCCTTATACCCCCGGGTTTGATGCTGCAGGAGTAGTACACGCAGTTGGTAAACATGTTAAAGCGTTCAAGGTAAGGATTCGATTTTATTTAATACCTTCGTTATTTAATCTAGGAAAAGTATGTTGTCTCTTTTGAATCTGAAGATTGCTAAAACAAACATCTGCATGCTTTATCGTACGTGTTTACAAGCCTGTGGAATGATACTCAATGTTTTGCAGTTTCAGTTCTTTGCTTAAAGAGTCCAATGAACACCACTTCATTTGACGATTCTTAAACTCGGAGGTTGTAAAAATATCAATTAAGCGATGGAGGGATAAACACATTTTTAGTAAACAACGTATTCGAATGTTTAATAGCTGATAATATGTATAAAACCTGGATGTAAATCAGTCCCAATCTGCTACATTACAAGTAATGGGACATGTTTGTAGCTCCACTAAAATCAGAAAACGTCAAAGTTGCCACATTATTTTAGCACGACAACACTCGCACGCTCTTTATGCTAAATCCTTGTTGAACTCTAATTTTAGCTATTATTTTTAGCAAGGAGATCGGGTGTTTTCGTTTACAACCGTTACTGGAGCATATGCTGAGTACTGTGTGTTAGATGAAGACTGTACTGTCCCATTGCATGATAATTTGACCTTTGAACAGGGAGCAGGACTAGGTATACCGTACTACACAGCCTACAAAGCTACTGTTATGAGGTAGGTGTTTGAACAGGGAGCAGTACAAGGTATCCCGTACTACACTGCTTACAAAGCTACTGTTATGAGGTAGGTGTTTGAACAGGGAGCAGGACAAGGTAAACCGTACTACACAGCCTACAAAGCTACTGTTATGAGGTAGGTGTTTGAACAGGGAGCTGGACTAGGTATACCGTACTACACTGCCTACAAAGCTACTGTTATGGGGTTTGAACAGGGAGCTGGACTAGGTATACCGTACTATACTGCTTACAAAGCTACTGTTATGAGGTAGGTGTTTGAACAGGGAGCTGGACTAGGTATACCGTACTATACAGCCTACACAGCTACTGTTATGAGGTAGGTGTTTGAACAGGGAGCTGGACTAGGTATACCGTACTACACTGCCTACAAAGCTACTGTTATGGGGTTTGAACAGGGAGCTGGACTAGGCATACCGTACTATACTGCTTACAAAGCTACTGTTATGAGGTAGGTGTTTGAACAGGGAGCTGGACTAGGTATACCGTACTATACAGCCTACACAGCTACTGTTATGAGGTTTGAACAGTGAGCAGGACTAGGTATACCGTACTATACAGCCTACAAAGCTACTGTTATGGGGTTTGAACAGTGAGCAGGACTAGGTATACCGTACTATACAGCCTACAAAGCTACTGTTATGAGGTTTGAACAGTGAGCAGGACTAGGTATACCGTACTATACAGCCTACAAAGCTACTGTTATGGGGTTTGAACAGTGAGCAGGACTAGGTATACCGTACTATACAGCCTACAAAGCTACTGTTATGAGGTAGGTGTTTGAACAGTGAGCAGGACTAGGTATACCGTACTACACTGCTTACAAAGCTACTGTTATGAGGTAGGGGTTTGAACGGGGAGCTGGACTAGGTATACCGTACTACACTGCTTACAAAGCTACTGTTATGAGGTAGGGGTTTGAACAGGGAGCAGGACTAGGTATACCGTACTACACTGCTTACAAAGCTACTGTTATGAGGTAGGTGTTTGAACAGGGAGCAGGACAAGGTAAACCGTATTACACAGCCTACAAAGCTACTGTTATGAGATAGGTGTTTGAACAGGGAGCTGGACTAGGTATACCGTACTACACTGCTTACAAAGCTACTGTTATGAGGTAGGTGTTTGAACAGGGAGCAGGACAAGGTATCCCGTACTACACTGCTTACAAAGCTACTGTTATGAGGTAGGTGTTTGAACAGGGAGCAGGACAAGGTATCCCGTATTACACTGCTTACAAAGCTACTGTTATGAGGTAGGTGTTTGAACAGGGAGCAGGACAAGGTATCCCGTACTACACTGCTTACAAAGCTACTGTTATGGGGTTTGAACAGTGAGCAGGACTAGGTATACCGTACTATACAGCCTACAAAGCTACTGTTATCAGGTAGGGGTTTGAACAGTGAGCTGGACTAGGTATACCGTACTATACAGCTTACAAAGCTTTTGTTATGAGGTAGGTGTTTGAACAGTGAGCAGGACAAGGTATACCGTACTACACTGCTTACAAAGCTACTGTTATGATGTAGGTGTTTGAACAGGGAGCAGGACACGGTAAACCGTACTATACAGCCTACAAAGCTACTGTTATGAGGTCGGTGTTTGAACAGTGAGCAGGACTAGGTGAACCGTACTATACAGCCTACAAAGCTACTGTTATGAGGTCGGTATTTGAACAGGGAGCCGGACAAGGTATCCCGTACTATACAGCCTATAAAGCTACTGTTATGAGGTAGGTGTTTGAACAGGGAGCTGGACTAGGTATACCGTACTACACTGCTTACAAAGCTACTGTTATGAGGTAGGTGTTTGAACAGGGAGCAGGACAAGGTATACCGTACTTCACTGCTTACAAACTTACTGTTATGAGGTAGGTGTTTGAACAGGGAGCAGGACAAGGTATCCCGTACTATACAGCCTACAAAGCTACTGTTATGAGGTAGGTGTTTGAACAGTGAGCAGGACTAGGTGAACCGTACTATACAGCCTACAAAGCTACTGTTATGAGGTAGGTGTTTGAACAGGGAGCTGGACTAGGTATACCGTACTACACTGCTTACAAAGCTACTGTTATGATGTAGGTGTTTGAACAGGGAGCAGGACAAGGTATCCCGTACTATACAGCCTACAAAGCTACTGTTATGAGGTAGGTGTTTGAACAGTGAGCAGGACTAGGTGAACCGTACTATACAGCCTACAAAGCTACTGTTATGAGGTAGGTGTTTGAACAGGGAGCAGGACAAGGTATACCGTACTATAAAGCCTACAAAGCAACTGTTATGAGGTAGGTGTTTGAACAGGGAGCAGGACAAGGTATACCGTACTACACTGCTTACAAACTTACTGTTATGAGGTAGGTGTTTGAACAGGGAGCAGGACAAGGTGTCCCGTACTATACAGCCTACAAAGCTACTGTTATGAGGTAGGTGTTTGAACAGGGAGCTGGACTAGGTATACCGTACTACACTGCTTACAAAGCTACTGTTATGATGTAGGTGTTTGAACAGGGAGCAGGACAAGGTATACCGTACTACACTTCTTACAAACTTACTGTTATGAGGTAGGTGTTTGAAAAGGGAGCAGGACAAGGTATCCCGTACTATACAGCCTACAAAGCTACTGTTATGAGGTAGGTGTTTGAACAGTGAGCAGGACTAGGTGAACCATACTATACAGCCTACAAAGCTACTGTTATGAGGTAGGTGTTTGAACAGGGAGCAGGACAAGGTATACCGTACTATAAAGCCTACAAAGCAACTGTTATGAGGTAGGTGTTTGAACAGGGAGCAGGACAAGGTATACCGTACTATAAAGCCTACATAGCTACTGTTATGGGGTTTGAACAGAGAGCAGGATTAGGTATACCGTACTATAAAGCCTACATAGCTACTGTTATGGGGTTTGAACAGGGAGAAGGACTAGGTATACCATACTACACAGCCTACAAAGCTACTGTTATGAGGTAGGTGTTTGAACAGGGAGCAGGACAAGGTATACCGTACTATAAAGCCTACAAAGCTACTGTTATGGGGTTTGAATAGGGGGAAGGACTAGGTATATCGTACTACACAGCCTACAAAGCTACTGTTATGAGGTAGGTGCTTGAACAGGGAGCAGGACATGGTATACCGTACTATAAAGCCTACAAAGCTACTGTTATGGGGTTTGAACATGAAGCAAGACTAGGTATACCGTACTATAAAGCCTACAAAGCTACTGTTATGAGGTAGGTGTTTGAACAGAGAGCAGGACTAGGTATACCGTACTATTCAGCCTACAAAGCTACTGTTTTGTTGTAAGTTAAACTATATCGACAGACAGATATTTGCAGTTTCGGATATGTTATGGCAACTCTATTTCACTTTCTTTTGTCAGGAAAACATATATAAAGAGTATGAGATAGTTTGTTGAGTTCTAACAAATTTATGAATAAAGCAAAAGCCTATGATTTTGTCATCTCATTGAGACTTTTTGTCAAAGAGTTTGCATATACGATTTGAATAATAGTTAATTTTGTTTGTGTTATGTTAAGCGGCCTTTTTCAACATCATTTATAATTCTATTGAAATCACGTGTAATTGTGGTTCTGGATTCTTATTCTAAATTTTTTACGAGGCGGAGTTCATCTAGCAGAGGCCATTTCAGATCGAGAACACCGAAGTTACTGAGGCGGAGTTCATCCATAGGCTTCTCCAAAAAATACTGATGTTCCGTAGCTCAATCCTTTCATTGTAGATTCCGACCTGTTTTGAACTACTTAACGGTTTAGTAACTTTTTGGTAGATGGCGCTCTGTTTTGAAATAATTAACGGTTTGAATTTTGGAAGATAGCGCACTGTTTGAACTATTTAACGGATTAATGACTTTTGGATAGTATCTATATAAATGGGCTGCAACCACAATATTGTTTTTTTCATACAATTTCCAGTATGTATCCGATCAGTATTTTCGGATAGTATATTCGGTTTACGACGAAACTGCTAAAACAGATATTTATGGACGGTATATTACGAAGTTCTACGACCGTCATATAAATTGATTGATGGCTATGAAGATTCTGTTGTATATGACTGTGGATTTGTTGCACTTTCTATCCCTTCTTCGATAGTGTTACGAATAGCTCCAGGAACAAGAACAAATCACCTGATTTCCTGTGTGGTTAGTATTGCATAAGTCCCCAGTGTTCGTTCCCAATGTTTTTGTTTCACATTTTGTGGAAACCTTTTGTAATTCCCTATTACTCTAGGAATGTTTATCACCTTTTCCCTAACATCACAAAATCCCTAGTGTTATAATGGATCACGGCCAATTAAATGATCGCAGGTACTGTTTTTTCATTTCTATAGCGGGATAGGGTTGTTGGTTTTCGGACACCACCTCATGTTGGCATAGTGTTTACAGTGTTAATTAACACACTTATGTATGCAGAGAAACCCATGCTGTTGGGTTTGTCTACAACTTAAGTTCGTCACTGCCTCACACCTGTAGCCACCCGCACAACAATTGCATTTCTGAAAACGAAAATTCATCAGGTTTACATGTATAAATAACAGTTAAAAATTTGTAATATTAAATAATAGGATTAAACAAATTCTTAAGCACAGAGGACCTTTAGAAATTTATTTTTGATTATATTTTTACTTGTTTTTATTGTTTAATTAAGTTGATTTCATTTGATTGTTGTAATATGTAAAAGGTTTAAGAATTACTTCACGGAGGCTATGGTTTATCATTGTTAAACAATGATAAATCATTTCTCAGCCTCCGTTGTTAAGAAATGATACATCATAGCCTCCGATGGCCATCCCCGCTGTTAAGCAATGTTTAGCTACAACACTGTAGATCCTTTTTTATGGCTACAAATATTCTAATATGGCAATTACGTTCATTTAGAACACCATTTCCGCCATACACTGCATGACTGTTCTGTCAATGTAACACAAATATATTGCAACCAATAATTATAGCGCGTATCGCTATTTATAAGATTAATACGTCGTACGCACTTATACGTAATAGCTTTTCCTTTGGGAGTTACAGTTTTTTAATTGGAGCATCAAGACACGCTCTCCTCGTTGTGTGTTGCTCAAAATTAATTCTTTTTTGCCATGGTTGTTTCCTCAAAGTGTTTAAAGCACGTCATAATAGAACTATCAGTAAACCATTTTATTATTTTTTGCAGAGGAAAGGCAAAGTCGGGAGAAACGATTCTAGTGCATGCGCGAGTGGTGCTGTAAGTATAACATCTTTCTGCAATCGCCATTATAAATTATTGCCTGCGATATGCAGTCGTTGACACAATATCGTCTCTAGGTGGACAAATTCTTATTAGAAAATTACTGTTGATATTGCTGGTGGAAAAAATATATTAAGTGTTTGTCGAAAAAAAACAAGCTCGATCTATGTCCTGTGTGGTGCTACCATAATCTATTGTTTCATTAAGCGGCTAACAGAAAGAGGAAATCTTAAGTATAAGTATAAAATATGACCTAATTTCTCTGGTGTGCCATGTTCTACCTTTCTTACAATGCAGTCAATATCAAACTAGGTATGCAAATACGCAAATTAATCGTATGTCAAATGTGAACGCAACTAGTGTTACTGTAGTACTAGTAAGCATCTTAAGGACATATTTTAGATTCCACTGTATACGCATCCATTACTTCGCAACTAACTTCAGTTGCATATGTGTGTCTTAATGTACAGAGGTCTTCTTTGTCGAGTGTTTAATGTACTTGATCGTCTACAATTGATCACCGGGGTGTCAATACAGAGGTTGCGTGTTCGAGGCATGTACTCGACTCCCAATCTTCATTGCAGGTCTGGTTTGATAACTGGTACTTGATTTCTTCCCCAACTTGACGATACAATATACAGTTAAAAATTGCTAGCTAAATATGGCGTTAAACCCCATTAAAACAAATAAAAATTTAAATCTAAGGTTGTTTGCAAAGAGGCCCGTATTAGATCCTTGCAACGACTTCTCTACTAGTGATATAAAGGAGCCTCACTGGCCTTACCACTAAGGTAGTCATCTACTATTCGGCCTTAGTGTTCCAGTGGTTAAGGTAGTCATCTACTATTCGGCCTTAGTGTTCCAGTGGTTAAGGTAGTCATCTACTATTCGGCCTTAGTGTTCCAGTGGTTAAGGTAGTCATCTACTATTCGGCCTTAGTGTTCCAGTGGTTAAGGTAGTTAGCCATCTACTATTTATCACTTGCCTGACAACACTGTGGTTGCGGGTTCGGCAGGATATACTAGACAAAACTCTCATTGACATGGAATGCCAGCTTTCCTGTCGACATAATGGGTTTTCAGCGGGTATTACGCACTCCTCACCCAATAAAAACTGGACGCCATGATATAGTTAACAAATTGCTAAAAATGGCGTTAACCGCTTAACAAACGAGTGGTATGTAGGTTACTTGTAACACGAGTAAATTTTGTGAAAATAATCAGTATACTCTCCTTATCCTGTGTAAGATCTTCTTGGTAAACAATGACATTCTTGTGTTTGACATATAACAGGTTATACATTCATTTTGTTAACTTGTTCTGTCTCGATGATGTATTGCTTACAGGACCATTGACGTCAACTTACCTAGCAAACTTTTGAATATTAATCAGTACAACATAAATTAGCTGAAAATCGTTTAATTCATTGTTAAGCTTGAACAAAAGAAAGTAATAACAAAATACCGAACACCGAGGAAACTGTCAAAAATCGAAGTCCGTGAAACCGGCAAACTCCAGAACCAACAACCCACAATATAGCAACTACAGCAATGGGCGTGACTTGGTACAGGCATTTCAAAAGACATGGTGGGTTAAACCAGGTGTTATGGCATACCAAACCTCCCGCTTCCTTTACTGTAGTATGTGAGTTGGTTAGTGGATTAAACCAGGTGTTATGGCATACCAAACCTCCCGCTTCCTTTACTGTAGTATGTGAGTTGGTTAGTGGATTAAACCAGGTGTTATGGCATACCAAACCTCCCGCTTCCTTTACTGTAGTATGTAAGTTGGTTTGTGGATTAAACCAGGTGTTATGGCATACCAAACCTCCCGCTTCCTTTACTGTAGTATGTGAGTTGGTTAGTGGATTAAACCAGGTGTTATGGCATACCAAACCTCCCGCTTCCTTTACTGTAGTATGTAAGTTGGTTTGTGGATTAAACCAGGTGTTATGGCATACCAAACCTCCCGCTTCCTTTACTGTAGTATGTAAGTTGGTTTGTGGATTAAACCAGGTGTTATGGCATACCAAACCTCCCGCTTCCTTTACTGTAGTATGTAAGTTGGTTTGTGGATTAAACCAGGTGTTATGGCATACCAAACCTCCCGCTTCCTTTACTGTAGTATGTGAGTTGGTTAGTGGATTAAACCAGGTGTTATGGCATACCAAACCTCCCGCTTCCTTTACTGTAGTATGTGAGTTGGTTAGTGGATTAAACCAGGTGTTATGGCATACCAAACCTCCCGCTTCCTTTACTGTAGTATGTAAGTTGGTTTGTGGATTAAACCAGGTGTTATGGCATACCAAACCTCCCGCTTCCTTTACTGTAGTATGTGAGTTGGTTAGTGGATTAAACCAGGTGTTATGGCATACCAAACCTCCCGCTTCCTTTACTGTAGTATGTAAGTTGGTTAGTGGATTAAACCAGGTGTTATGGCATACCAAACCTCCCGCTTCCTTTACTGTAGTATGTAAGTTGGTTTGTGGATTAAACCAGGTGTTATGGCATACCAAACCTCCCGCTTCCTTTACTGTAGTATGTAAGTTGGTTTGTGGATTAAACCAGGTGTTATGGCATACCAAACCTCCCGCTTCCTTTACTGTAGTATGTGAGTTGGTTAGTGGATTAAACCAGGTGTTATGGCATACCAAACCTCCCGCTTCCTTTACTGTAGTATGTAAGTTGGTTTGTGGATTAAACCAGGTGTTATGGCATACCAAACCTCCCGCTTCCTTTACTGTAGTATGTAAGTTGGTTAGTGGATTAAACCAGGTGTTATGGCATACCAAACCTCCCGCTTCCTTTACTGTAGTATGTAAGTTGGTTTGTGGATTAAACCAGGTGTTATGGCATACCAAACCTCCCGCTTCCTTTACTGTAGTATGTGAGTTGGTTAGTGGATTAAACCAGGTGTTATGGCATACCAAACCTCCCGCTTCCTTTACTGTAGTATGTGAGTTGGTTAGTGGATTAAACCAGGTGTTATGGCATACCAAACCTCCCGCTTCCTTTACTGTAGTATGTGAGTTGGTTAGTGGATTAAACCAGGTGTTATGGCATACCAAACCTCCCGCTTCCTTTACTGTAGTATGTAAGTTGGTTAGTGGATTAAACCAGGTGTAATGGCATACCAAACCTCCCGCTTCCTTTACTGTAGTATGTAAGTTGGTTAGTGGATTAAACCAGGTGTTATGGCATACCAAACCTCCCGCTTCCTTTACTGTAGTATGTGAGTTGGTTAGTGGATTAAACCAGGTGTTATGGCATACCACACCTCCCGCTTCCTTTACTGTAGTATGTAAGTTGGTTAGTGGATTAAACCAGGTGTTATGGCATACCAAACCTCCCGCTTCCTTTACTGTAGTATGTAAGTTGGTTAGTGGATTAAACCAGGTGTTATGGCATACCAAACCTCCCGCTTCCTTTACTGTAGTATGTAAGTTGGTTAGTGGATTAAACCAGGTGTTATGGCATACCAAACCTCCCGCTTCCTTTACTGTAGTATGTGAGTTGGTTAGTGGATTAAACCAGGTGTTATGGCATACCAAACCTCCCGCTTCCTTTACTGTAGTATGTAAGTTGGTTAGTGGATTAAACCAGGTGTTATGGCATACCAAACCTCCCGCTTCCTTTACTGTAGTATGTAAGTTGGTTAGTGGATTAAACCAGGTGTTATGGCATACCAAACCTCCCGCTTCCTTTACTGTAGTATGTGAGTTGGTTAGTGGATTAAACCAGGTGTTATGGCATACCAAACCTCCCGCTTCCTTTACTGTAGTATGTAAGTTGGTTAGTGGATTAAACCAGGTGTTATGGCATACCAAACCTCCCGCTTCCTTTACTGTAGTATGTAAGTTGGTTAGTGGATTAAACCAGGTGTTATGGCATACCAAACCTCCCGCTTCCTTTACTGTAGTATGTGAGTTGGTTAGTGGATTAAACCAGGTGTTATGGCATACCAAACCTCCCGCTTCCTTTACTGTAGTATGTGAGTTGGTTAGTGGATTAAACCAGGTGTTATGGCATACCAAACCTCCCGCTTCCTTTACTGTAGTATGTAAGTTGGTTAGTGGATTAAACCAGGTGTTATGGCATACCAAACCTCCCGCTTCCTTTACTGTAGTATGTGAGTTGGTTAGTGGATTAAACCAGGTGTTATGGCATACCAAACCTCCCGCTTCCTTTACTGTAGTATGTAAGTTGGTTAGTGGATTAAACCAGGTGTTATGGCATACCAAACCTCCCGCTTCCTTTACTGTAGTATGTAAGTTGGTTAGTGGATTAAACCAGGTGTTATGGCATACCAAACCTCCCGCTTCCTTTACTGTAGTATGTGAGTTGGTTAGTGGATTAAACCAGGTGTTATGGCATACCAAACCTCCCGCTTCCTTTACTGTAGTATGTGAGTTGGTTAGTGGATTAAACCAGGTGTTATGGCATACCAAACCTCCCGCTTCCTTTACTGTAGTATGTGAGTTGGTTAGTGGATTAAACCAGGTGTTATGGCATACCAAACCTCCCGCTTCCTTTACTGTAGTATGTAAGTTGGTTTGTGGATTAAACCTGGTGTTATGGCATACCAAACCTCCCGCTTCCTTTACTGTAGTATGTAAGTTGGTTTGTGGATTAAACCAGGTGTTATGGCATACCAAACCTCCCGCTTCCTTTACTGTAGTATGTGAGTTGGTTAGTGGATTAAACCAGGTGTTATGGCATACCAAACCTCCCGCTTCCTTTACTGTAGTATGTAAGTTGGTTTGTGGATTAAACCAGGTGTTATGGCATACCAAACCTCCCGCTTCCTTTACTGTAGTATGTAAGTTGGTTTGTGGATTAAACCAGGTGTTATGGCATACCAAACCTCCCGCTTCCTTTACTGTAGTATGTCAGTTGGTTAGTGGATTAAACCAGGTGTTATGGCATACCAAACCTCCCGCTTCCTTTACTGTAGTATGTCAGTTGGTTTGTGGATTAAACCAGGTGTTATGGCATACCAAACCTCCCGCTTCCTTTACTGTAGTATGTGAGTTGGTTAGTGGATTAAACCAGGTGTTATGGCATACCAAACCTCCCGCTTCCTTTACTGTAGTATGTCAGTTGGTTAGTGGATTAAACCAGGTGTTATGGCATACCAAACCTCCCGCTTCCTTTACTGTAGTATGTAAGTTGGTTTGTGGATTAAACCAGGTGTTATGGCATACCAAACCTCCCGCTTCCTTTACTGTAGTATGTAAGTTGGTTTGTGGATTAAACCAGGTGTTATGGCATACCAAACCTCCCGCTTCCTTTACTGTAGTATGTCAGTTGGTTAGTGGATTAAACCAGGTGTTATGGCATACCAAACCTCCCGCTTCCTTTACTGTAGTATGTAAGTTGGTTAGTGGATTAAACCAGGTGTTATGGCATACCAAACCTCCCGCTTCCTTTACTGTAGTATGTGAGTTGGTTAGTGGATTAAACCAGGTGTTATGGCATACCAAACCTCCCGCTTCCTTTACTGTAGTATGTAAGTTGGTTAGTGGATTAAACCAGGTGTTATGGCATACCAAACCTCCCGCTTCCTTTACTGTAGTATGTCAGTTGGTTAGTGGATTAAACCAGGTGTTATGGCATACCAAACCTCCCGCTTCCTTTACTGTAGTATGTGAGTTGGTTAGTGGATTAAACCAGGTGTTATGGCATACCAAACCTCCCGCTTCCTTTACTGTAGTATGTGAGTTGGTTAGTGGATTAAACCAGGTGTTATGGCATACCAAACCTCCCGCTTCCTTTACTGTAGTATGTGAGTTGGTTAGTGGATTAAACCAGGTGTTATGGCATACCAAACCTCCCGCTTCCTTTACTGTAGTATGTGAGTTGGTTAGTGGATTAAACCAGGTGTTATGGCATACCAAACCTCCCGCTTCCTTTACTGTAGTATGTCAGTTGGTTAGTGGATTAAACCAGGTGTTATGGCATACCAAACCTCCCGCTTCCTTTACTGTAGTATGTCAGTTGGTTAGTGGATTAAACCAGGTGTTATGGCATACCAAACCTCCCGCTTCCTTTACTGTAGTATGTGAGTTGGTTAGTGGATTAAACCAGGTGTTATGGCATACCAAACCTCCCGCTTCCTTTACTGTAGTATGTGAGTTGGTTAGTGGATTAAACCAGGTGTTATGGCATACCAAACCTCCCGCTTCCTTTACTGTAGTATGTGAGTTGGTTAGTGGATTAAACCAGGTGTTATGGCATACCAAACCTCCCGCTTCCTTTACTGTAGTATGTGAGTTGGTTAGTGGATTAAACCAGGTGTTATGGCATACCAAACCTCCCGCTTCCTTTACTGTAGTATGTGAGTTGGTTAGTGGATTAAACCAGGTGTTATGGCATACCAAACCTCCCGCTTCCTTTACTGTAGTATGTGAGTTGGTTAGTGGATTAAACCAGGTGTTATGGCATACCAAACCTCCCGCTTCCTTTACTGTAGTATGTGAGTTGGTTAGTGGATTAAACCAGGTGTTATGGCATACCAAACCTCCCGCTTCCTTTACTGTAGTATGTGAGTTGGTTAGTGGATTAAACCAGGTGTTATGGCATACCAAACCTCCCGCTTCCTTTACTGTAGTATGTGAGGTGGTTAGTGGATTAAACCAGGTGTTATGGCATACCAAACCTCCCGCTTCCTTTACTGTAGTATGTCAGTTGGTTAGTGGATTAAACCAGGTGTTATGGCATACCAAACCTCCCGCTTCCTTTACTGTAGTATGTGAGTTGGTTAGTGGATTAAACCAGGTGTTATGGCATACCAAACCTCCCGCTTCCTTTACTGTAGTATGTGAGTTGGTTAGTGGATTAAACCAGGTGTTATGGCATACCAAACCTCCCGCTTCCTTTACTGTAGTATGTGAGTTGGTTAGTGGATTAAACCAGGTGTTATGGCATACCAAACCTCCCGCTTCCTTTACTGTAGTATGTGAGTTGGTTAGTGGATTAAACCAGGTGTTATGGCATACCAAACCTCCCGCTTCCTTTACTGTAGTATGTAAGTTGGTTAGTGGATTAAACCAGGTGTTATGGCATACCAAACCTCCCGCTTCCTTTATTGTAGTATGTAAGTTGGTTAGTGGATTAAACCAGGTGTTATGGCATACCAAACCTCCCGCTTCCTTTACTGTAGTATGTAAGTTGGTTAGTGGATTAAACCAGGTGTTATGGCATACCAAACCTCCCGCTTCCTTTACTGTAGTATGTAAGTTGGTTAGTGGATTAAACCAGGTGTTATGGCATACCAAACCTCCCGCTTCCTTTACTGTAGTATGTAAGTTGGTTAGTGGATTAAACCAGGTGTTATGGCATACCAAACCTCCCGCTTCCTTTACTGTAGTATGTAAGTTGGTTAGTGGATTAAACCAGGTGTTATGGCATACCAAACCTCCCGCTTCCTTTACTGTAGTATGTAAGTTGGTTAGTGGATTAAACCAGGTGTTATGGCATACCAAACCTCCCGCTTCCTTTACTGTAGTATGTAAGTTGGTTAGTGGATTAAACCAGGTGTTATGGCATACCAAACCTCCCGCTTCCTTTACTGTAGTATGTAAGTTGGTTAGTGGATTAAACCAGGTGTTATGGCATACCAAACCTCCCGCTTCCTTTACTGTAGTATGTAAGTTGGTTAGTGGATTAAACCAGGTGTTATGGCATACCAAACCTCCCGCTTCCTTTACTGTAGTATGTAAGTTGGTTAGTGGATTAAACCAGGTGTTATGGCATACCAAACCTCCCGCTTCCTTTACTGTAGTATGTAAGTTGGTTAGTGGATTAAACCAGGTGTTATGGCATACCAAACCTCCCGCTTCCTTTACTGTAGTATGTAAGTTGGTTAGTGGATTAAACCAGGTGTTATGGCATACCAAACCTCCCGCTTCCTTTACTGTAGTATGTGAGGTGGATTAGAATGCCTAACACAGATTTTTAAGGAGTCCGTTTTTTTTGTCAATACATGTATTATTAAGCATATACATGCAATGATATTTTTTTATTTAGGTAGGAATAGCATGTGTTCAGTTGTCACGTTATCTGGGGTTGAAAGTCATAGGTACAGCAGGGTCAAGTGCTGGAATGGATCTGGTTGCAAAAAATGGCGCTGATGTGGTTGTTAACCATAACACCAAAGATTATACCCAACAGATATTGGTAATATAGTCATTGGTTTTCAAAATACCTAGAGGTGTATGTAAAGTAGAACGGAAACTGAACAAACAACAATAAGAACAAAACTTTTAAAAATTTATCAAACGAAAGAAAGAGACAGGAAACAGTATAACGTTTTCTCTCATTAATTTGTGTGGGGGAGGTAAATAATTAACGTGCTGCGAACTGTATCCAATCAAAATAAGGCTAATAAGGTTGCTACATTTATGTATTATTCATGGACTTTGTCAACATGCTATTAAACAATAGGGTATTGTCAAAAAGAGACTTTGCAATTAGAGCTCCATCTCCTGTCTGCACGTGAATGACGACTGACACAAAGAAAGAAGATAGGCATTAATGGCTTTAAAAATCATAAAGCTAACAATAAACATATTAAAATATCCCCAATGAAAAGCTATAAATTTAAGAAGTTGAAGACCAAAATGGTAAATAAAAAAAAAATACAAACCTTTCTTTTTTTCTCGCGATGTAGCTCATATATTAACTCGAAAACAAGTTAGTTAACATTTTAAAACTTCAAAACACCTATTTTTCATAAAGAAATTTCATAAGCAAATATGTACTTACATGCATCAAGTAATATTCATTACAGTTTGATATTTTATTGATTTGACTATCTTTTAAAAGGGCCGGAACTTCAGTGAATTGTATCCCTAATTCTATGGGTTGTGCGTGTATAGTAAACAAAATGTCTTATCGAACCACTGTGTCTCATGTAAGTCATTTGGCGTTCCGACAATTACCAATGACCTAATTACCTTTAGGCCGTTTTTATTTAATTTGTTGGTTTACGGACATCAGCCCCAAAAAATTAGGGTAGGAGGAGGGAAAAAAATAAATTTAAATTCCAACTTTTCAGATTTTTTTTTCAAATTTGAATTAAATTGGGTAGGAGGCAAAATAAAAAAAAACTTGCTTATTCCATATTTGGTCTTCACAGACAAGCATTTATCCACTAGTATCGCCATGCTGTTCATCAGTTTTGAGCTCATGACATGTAACCATTATAAATTTGGTACCAAAGCTTCCCAGAACGTGGATTGGGGTGGTGTCAGGTGTGACAGTCCCATTGGTTACATTTGTAGCTCATGTTCTTATTTCATCAATCGCCACTTTAAAGTTTTCTAAATGAGTGTTTATGACCTCTTCTACAGTGTCAGGGGTCACCACACACACTCTAAAAAAGTAGGGAGGTGTGACTTCTCTCTGATAGGGAGACTTCAGGGAGACACTTGGGAGAAGACATGGGACTACAAATAATTAATTTCGTAGTAGTTACATACATTTTTCATTATTTACAGCAATTTCCATGATTTTTTCTCTTGTGTTTTTAAACTATAACACACTTATTTTCAGTTTTTTTTCTTTCTTTTTCATTATTATTCATGGTATGCAATATCAAACAGTAAATAACCTTTATCATTAATCAATGAAAAAAGCACCAGATTTTTTCTATCAATTCCGTACTTGTAGCCATACAAGGCATTCACAAATAAAAATAGATCAACAAAAATATTTGTATATGTGTAGACCTAAACTTCATTAATGCAGAGACTATCTATACTATATATAGTTAGTATAGACTGTCCCTGATTCACGAGTTCTTGTATATCATAATATTCCTAATAGTTTGTTATGAACATGCCATGTTTATCTGAACAAAATTTCTAAGGAAGATAGATGGAATAACACTACATTAAACCCAGAAATAATTCTTCAGTTCAGCACACTTCCACTAGGACAAAGTTGTGCTGATCCGAATTGCTTCATGGGACACCCACTGAAGAAGAAAGAAAAGACTCTGGCCCAGACCTTTAATTTCACATTCCGCTATATTGATGATGTTTTGTCCCTCAACAATGCTAAATTTGGTGACTATTTACATTCAATTTACCCTAGCAAGCTTGAAATTAAAGACACCACCAATACACTAAGATCAGCCTCTTACTTAGACCTACTTCTAGAAATAGACTCAGGAAAACTACAAACTAGGCTATACGACAAGCGTGATGACTTCAACTTCCCAATTGTCAACTTCCCGTTCATCGACAGCAACATTCCAGCAGCTCCAGCGTATGGTGTGTACATTTCACAACTTATACGTTATTCTAGATCCTGCGATCGTTATTCAGATTTTCTAGACCGATCACTGCTGTTGACTGCTAAACTACTTAAACAAGGGTTTGTTGTACCTAGGTTGATGTTATCTCTCCAGAAGTTCTATGGTCGGCACCACGACTTAATTGATCGTTACGGGAAATCAGTGTCTCAAATACGATATGACATTTTCGCTGAGTCATAGGTAGTGTTTCCTATTCCTGGATTTGACTTTCCCTAGACAAGACAATGAGTAACTCGACGTGTGTCTAATTAGAGGCAGGCACTGCTTACTCGTCCGGAGCACCTGAGTGCACCCATGGTTTTTATTGGGTTCGGGTTACTCTCTGTGTTTTATGTTTTTGATTTTTGTGTTGTGTTTGTCTATATCCGGATTTGTAACTGTCCCTTGGTTTTTGGCTCTTGTTGTTCGGTCGGTTTTCTTTGCTACTTTCTTATCATAATGGCAATAATTACTATACATCTTTATTCTTTCAAGTGCAGCTCATATATTTATCAAACAAAATTGTTAAAATACAATACACTTTAAAAGAACTGAAGTTTGAAACCAATTAAAAGTGTTTGTTTATAAACAAAATTACGATTTTTCATTTTGGGCCGTTGTACTTTACTTTTCTTCATTGTTCACTTCCGGTAAATAAACAAATGGCGCGTAATCCAGTTGAAAGGCGTAAATCGTTTAAAAATATGTAAAATACGCAAATTGTTTGCCGTTTTTATCGGAATTACACATTTACTGATAAATTGGTAGTCAGGGTAAATTATTTGGACCAGATTTACAAGTAACTTATGTGAACAATCGGGCGACTTAAGGGAAATAACAGGGCGACTTCGACTTCGCTTTTGAGGTTCCTTAGGGCGACTTCAGATCCCATTAGGGTGACTTTGTCGCCCACTTGACCCAGTGTGGTGAGCCCAGAGTGTTATTTGGATAACATTTTATAAATTTTTTATCCGACATAAAAGTATTCTTTGTAACAGTTACTTCCAACTGTAAAAAGATGGATTCCCCTATTTTCAATGCTATTTTAAGTATCTGGTTCCCGATAGTCCTACACTAGGTGTTCCTACAAAAAGGTTACCTTCCGATCGGTATTCAGTGTGATTTCCGGTTACTGGTTTACAGTCAAATATTTGTTTATGGGCAACCAGCAGATAAATGTAAACAATGAATTTAACGTTTATTTTTTTCTGGGGAGAATCATAAGAAAAGCGGTCGGCGGAAATAATTTACAGATGAAAAAACACGTTTATTTTTTTTCACAATCTTAAAATTTCGGGTCGGCGGATCCACCAACAAAATAAATAATACCGGCCTTATGTAGGATCATTTGTATGACAATAATTTCACGATGTAGAGAGAGTGCGTGTGCAGGCGGTCAAATCAACATCTATCATATCAGTTCTAAATGGCATTCTTTGGCATAAAAATGATTTTCTAAAGTTTAATTACGTCTACCAATTGTTTTAAAACACCAGTCTGTTGGAATAATAATTGAGAAATGCAAATAGGGATGCTTTTCAGAGTAAACGATAGTAGATTGTTCGAACGCAAAATATTTTACTATTTTTGTCCAATCAGAATGAAAGTTTGTCATCAGTTATAGTATGTTACCATAGGTAAGCGTCTTTTAGTAAGTTCAAAGGTCACAATTCGAAAATATACGACTGCGTCGGAATAATCCGCATGGGAATCTGTTCTTTTATATCTTATTAGGAAATGTTTAGGAAAATTTAAAAAGAATAGCAAATAACAAATATGCATAAATTCACCGTCACTAATGGTTTTAGTGTCATAAAATGAGCGTACCACTATTTATGGCTGAAATGAAACACGATAGACTGGAATCGCTTACCCATCCGGAAACAACTAT
Source organism: Limnoperna fortunei (assembly GCA_944474755.1). Taxonomy (NCBI): domain Eukaryota; kingdom Metazoa; phylum Mollusca; class Bivalvia; order Mytilida; family Modiolidae; genus Limnoperna; species Limnoperna fortunei. The sequence continues at coordinate 4,408,315 of OX104114.1, read as the reverse complement.
TTTAACTCATGTATGTTATAGAAGTTCGTGTTTTTTGTGTTATAATTTTGTCTGTTAATTGTTTTGTCTGTATTTTCATTGTGAGCTGTTGTCTGATCCATAGATTTTTTTTGACTTATCATTATTTATGTAATTACAATTTGTCGTCTCACTCTTTCAGGAATCTACCAACGGTGAAGGCCCGGATTTGATTATCGAAATGTTAGCAGATGTGAACATAGAAAAAGATCTCACTATGATCAAAAAGAAAGGCAGGATCATTGTGAGTTTTAATTTGTTTGTTTGTTAGTTTTAATGGTGTTTTACTCCACTTTTTTCAGCTTTATCATGGTGTCCAGTTTTTATTTAGGAGAAAGCTGGAGTACCTGATGTAAACCACTGGGTTTCGGAAAGAAAACTGGCAACTCTTATCAAGTAGTTTGAATTACATCCTGGCCGCAGCAAGGCTTGACGCAGCAATCTCAGTACGTGACAAACTACCTTAATCCTATGACAACGAGGTCCCTGTGAGTTTCAAACAATATTTAATATATATAGTATTTTGTTGTTTCATATGAAATGTTTTATCCGAAACCAAACATGATGAAAGAGGACTTAAATACAAGGCGAATAGGAATCCGATGCATGTCAAACAAATCTTTGACTTCCAAAGATGATTTTTATAAAGGGTCCTAAATCTTTCTAAACATAGAAATATTTGTAAATGTGTTTTACTAAATGATAAGGAGTATTGAGTGGTCTAAGGAGCCATTAGGCACGACAGGTAGAGATCCGAATTCAGAGAAATACAAAACCAAAACCAAAAACAAAAACAGAGTGAGCAAACCTAGTTAAATAAAACTATAGGTGCACTCAGGTGCTCCAGACTAGTATAGGTGCACTCAGGTGCTCCAGACTAGTATAGGTGCACTCAGGTGCTCCAGACTAGTATAGGTGCACTCAGGTGCTCCAGACTAGTTAGCAGTACTTGCCTCAAAAAAGACACCCATTTGATATGTTTAGTGTTCGTCAACTTGTACTTTTTGTTTAATACTAGCTTAGGTGTAATATATTTTACTGGGGGCTACTTTATTTCAGAATGTTGGCAGTAAGGGATCAATAGAAATTAATCCCAAGTTGAAGACGACGAAAAATTGTCTTGTTACAGATGTCAGTATACTGAGCACTAAACCGGTAATTATTCTCAGAACCCCGGATCTTGTAAACAGATCTTATATGACATAAAAAGGAATACCTCTTTTTAGATTGGTATTTAAAATATATGGATGCCTACACCAGTCTAGTGTGTCAAAATTAGTTTTAAAATTGAAATAGTATTAATTTGTAATTTTTTCCAAATACCTTAATGTCTCAAATACATGATTTCAAGTCTAATATACATGTCGTTGGTTTGTTAATATTACTTTGCGGTAGTTGTCTGTAGCCAGGGGGAGCCAGCTTTATACTCTAGATTAAAAAGACAATGTTTGCTTTCTTAGTAGCAATTAAAATTTAAAAAAAAACATTTTCTCACTTCATATAAAATATACATGTGGCAGTCTGGTTTTTCCAGTAAAAATGTCTACCAGCTGGCGAGTGCAACCCTCGGTGCCTAATCTTCTCTGCAATTGAATATACTACCCTGTATTATAAATACCAGAATAATAATTGCATGTTATCAAGTGCTAAAAAGTCTGCCGTGTCTGACAGCTTAGATGTCTTATAAGGATGTAAGCCGGTCAGGTTCCTGATACGTTTCCAAATTGTTTTAAGCGGCTGTATATAGGAACAACCAATAGCAAAAGTAATGACAGTCATAAAGTAGGACAAGGATCAGACATACTGCAAAAAAATCCAAAATGCTTTCCGTCAGTTCAATAGTTATAAATAGTTCTTTGTTCCTACTAACTGTTAACTTTTTGTCTAACTTGTTAAATGTGCACCAGTGTTCCAATATTCAATCATAATAGAAAGTAAATTCTATTTTATTTATTAAAAGGCAAACCTTTTATAATGATAGACAACATTTTTATCAAATTATTAAAATCAATACAAATCAAGAACCAGATGTTTGTTTGCGTCTAAAATTGAAAACTAAATACTTACAAACAATAATCTTTATAGAGGGAACTGAAAGAATTACACGCAGCAATACAGACGGGTATGGATTCTGGCTGGGTGAAACCCCATATTGGTAGAGTGTATAGCCTAACACAAGCAGGAGACGCTCACAACGACATTATCAATAATTCTGGTTCACAAGGAAAACTAGTCATCAAAATATGACGTTAGCACAATTTATGGCGAAGATTATGCAGTTGACATCCGTATTGTTTCAGATAGTATGATAAGACTAAACGCATATGTATTTATGCTGTTAAGGACCGGAACCTAATGCCAGGTATTGCCTTCAGATGTTACAACCGTTCATTAGAACTTGATATCTGCGGCAACAAAGGTCCTCCATTGGTGACAATCTTTTTCCACCCTTTCTATGGTTCCCCAAGTGTGGCCCTAACTTTTCATCTCTCCTTCTACCGTTCACTTGTACATTTTTGGAGGAAAACCATTTGGCATAAATTGTTATAGCCCCAGTCAAACTGTCATGTTTCAGCGGCTACGTTTTACTACGTATTGAAAACGGGAATATTAGGTAAAAAAATGTATTAAAACGGCTTGTACATAGCGCAAACAGGTCATATCCAATGTGGACCTCGGTGGCAGATTGGTTAAGGTAGTTCGGGTACTCCAACTTCCTCAATCATTAAAAACTGGACGCCATGCGATAGCTAAAAACTTGTTGAAAATTGCGTTAAACATCATTCAAAAACAAACAAAAACAATCATATCCCGTTGGTCATGAAAAAAGAAAAAAACAAAACCAGACACCTAGTAAATATGTAGTAAAGCTTAGTGTAAGGTAATAAAAACGTACCGAAACGTACAACAAACCACGCTCTACGTTTACTGTACGTATTCACCGGTTTCTACTATGTTTACACTTTAACTAACTTTAATGTTCAGATGTCGCTAGATTCTGTTCTAGTTCTTTCGATACATTGAAGTTGAGGATTAATTGGTTCTGATAGGCGATAATGTAGGGTCACCATGCAGTAGCAAAACCTTTTTACTGCGTGTTAAAACACATCAATGCGCAGTGAAAGCGTAAGTCTGTGCTTACTAATAATTGATAGAATGTGGCAAATCGTAGAAATAATGGGAATTTTGTGGACGAAACGAAGCAGTTTGAAACGTAATTAAGCCCTTCAAACGTAACAGTGTGACTAGGTCTAAAAAACCATTTTGAATCTAGCCGAAGTTCAACATCTTTGGAAAGCATTGATCTCGTGATGGTCACGCTGTAAAACTGCTCCGCTACTATTTTGCTTAAACATTTTTAAGTACGTATAAATTTGAGGTCAATATTCTTATTTTTTTTGTTGGTGTGATAAAGTCATGGATTGAGTTCACGTCCTGCAAATGACTGATATATTGCATGCTGGATGTTAAAAGGTAAAAGTCAATCAATCATGGATTGAACTTATCGCCATGATATAAGTGTAAAGTGTTAGCTCTTAAAAAATAATAAATGCAATGATTTGATGGGGAATGAATAAACTCTTCTATTATACACATGTATTATCTGTATACAACTTTAATCCGGGATTATACCAGAGAGATGATTATCTGGAAATATCAATCGAATCTAAAAGAATAAAGGTGACCCACTTCATCCAAATACATGTGACCTATAACAATACTTTGTATTTGACCTTGACCTATAACAATACTTTATTGCTCTAAAGTTCTGTTTTGCATTACTATTGAATTCTCTTTTCCGAAAACTATAATATATATAACAATTGCATGCATTCTTTTGAAGTTTCATTTATGTATTAAAGCGTTGACCAAAGCACATTTTCAATAATGAAGCGCGGTAGCTCTTCATGATCAAAATGTTCTTCGGTCAACGCTTTCATACGCCAATGAAACTTCAAAACAATGCATCCAATTCTTATATTTACATTGTATTTCATTAAAAAAAATGTCGATTCACGATTTAATTTGTGCACAATGTATTTGTTGATTTATATTACTTGGCGTTGTTTGTTTACTGTGGACGTCCTCAAGGAAGCGCGTGATCTTCTTGGCTACTGGTTTCAATGAGAATGATTAAACGTCTTCTGTTTGAATCAATTAAAATCTAGGATGTCGATGAAATCCATACGTAATGTAAATATTATAAATTAAAGAGAAAGTGGATTAAGAAAAACAGTTAATTTACTCCAGGTAATATATTTACTCTGCAGACTATTACTGAACTTTTAAAATGAAGAAGAAAGACTTGTGGTGTTAGTGTTACTGATTTATCCTGCTTGTCTTAAAGACTTGTGGTGTTAGTGTTACTGATTTATCCTGCTTGTCTTAAAGGCTTGTGGTGTTAGTGTTACTGATTTATCCTGCTTGTCTTAAAGGCTTGTGGTGTTAGTGTTACTGATTTATCCTGCTTGTCTTAAAGACTTGTGGTGTTAGTGTTACTGATTTATCCTGCTTGTCTTAAAGGCTTGTGGTGTTAGTGTTACTGATTTATCCTGCTTGTCTTAAAGGCTTGTGGTGTTAGTGTTACTGATTTATCCTGCTTGTCTTAAAGGCTTGTGGTGTTAGTGTTACTGATTTATCCTGCTTGTCTTAAAGGCTTGTGGTGCTAAGGATTATTTCATAATTTATAAGGTAGAAAATGGAACCTTTACGTAGAAAAATAGTCAATCTTGAACATTAAATTTAATTTCCATGGGTTTTGTTTATTGATGGTTTCGAAATCCCAATCTCTCGTAAACGATTCGTGTGTGGTAGTGGTGATTTAGGGGGGCAGAGATATTTCTGTGATGTAATTGTATATTAGGTCAGGTACAGTCTATAGACTGTCCCTGATTAAATGTGCCTTGTTTATTTGTTAATTGCTTATTTATTACCCGACACTGAACTTTGATGAAAGGTAAAAATGAAAGACCAGTTAGACTCTCTTAAGTCGCTAAAATGCTAATTAAGATTATGATTTTTATACGAAAATTAGATTTTCAAACAGGCATGTTATCTAAAAAAATTGGTGTCTGAATCAGTGAAAAATGTCGTAGAAATTAGTAGGAAAAAGAAATTTCTCAATAAGAAAAAAAGGACAAAGGATATAGATTTGTATTTAAATCAAGATTTATAAATTTTGATGTTAAGCTATTTTTACGAAAAAAGTTATATATAATAATACAAAAGAAAAAAAATTCAGTTACGTTCGAATAAAGGTCATCAACAGTTTATATTGTTGAAAATAATTGTTTTACTAAAATATCCAAAGCAACCTTACTGGATTTAATATTAACTAAACAGGAATGTGAGTTTAATAGAGTTTGTAATTTTGGTACTGGTATCAGTGATGTACATAATTTTATTGCTGTGCAACTAAAATGTTATTTAACAAATATGTCTACAAAAACAAAAATGTGTCGAAGTTTTAAAAGTGTTAATTATGAAGATTTTTTACATGATTTAGAAAACCAACATTTTAATATATCACATTATAATGATGTTAACCAAGCTTACGATGATTTTAGCAGAGGTTTCCTAGACCTTGCAGATAAGCATGCGCCTTTTAAAGAACGTAAAATTTTACAAAGACAGGTACCATATATGAATGGAGAATTGAAGTCAGCCATTTATCGTAAGAAAATGTTATACAATAAATTTCAAAAAAATAAATAGTAGTAAAAATTGGGAAAAATACAGGCGTCAAAGAAATTATGTTACTAAGCTAAAATCTAAATCCATTAATCAATATTTTATGGAAAGATGTGCAGGGGGGCCTAAATCTAAAGACTTCTGGCCAACAGTCCTTTTAACAAATAAAGGCAATATAAATAAAAAGGAAACAATTCTTTCTGAAAATGAAATTTTAATCACAAAACAGGATGAGGTCTGCAATACTTTTAACAATTTTTTTGTAAACGCTGCTAAAAATATAGGAGACAATCAAAATAGCTTTGATGAAAATCACTCTAGCATAAAAGCAATAACAGAAAATTATCCAAATTTAATAAATAATAAGTTCGAGTTTTCTGAGGTAGACCAAAACTTTGTCATTAAATGCATAAATAAAATAAACGTAAAGAAGGCCACAGGAATTGATGGTATATCCCCAAAACTACAGTATATTGCATCTAGCAAAGCCTGTTGTTGTAAAACCCTTGACTGAAATTGTTAATTTAGCTATCTCATCCTCAACTTTCCCATATAAACTTAAAGAAGCTCAAGTTGCCCCTATTCACAAAAAAAAACAGTGTCTTAGAGAAAAGTAATTATAGACCAGTTAGTGTCTTACCCGTAATATCAAAAATTTTCGAAAAAGCTATTGAAACACAATTATCAAAATATTTTGAAAACATTTTTAATCCTTTTTTGGCTGCTTTTAGACCTGGTTTTGGATGTCAGATTTCTTTGCTACGTGTACTTGAAGACTGGACAAAAGCCTTAGATAACAATGAATACTTGGCAGCGATACTTATGGATCTATCTAAAGCATTCGATTGCCTCCCCCACGATCTTCTCTTACTAAAATTAAAAGCATATGGACTATCTAAAACGTCTTTAGATCTTATGAATAATTATTTAACAAAAAGGAAACAGTGTGTAAAACTAAACCAGAATATAAGCAGTATGCTGGATATCTTTAAAGGTGTACCTCAGGGGTCAATATTAGGACCCATTCTTTTTAATATCTTTATAAATGATGTATTTTTATTCGTTAAAAAATGTTCCCTATATAATTATGCAGACGATTATACTTTGGCTAAATCTGATAAATGTTTACAAAATGTAATTTCATCTCTAGAAGAGGATAGTATTTCTATGATTAAATGGTTTTCGGAAAATAAAATGCAGGCAAACCCAGATAAATTTCAAGCAATTGCTTTTGGCAGAAAACTCATTTAAAAAATATTGTTTTTGATATTAATGGCATCTCATTATCTTGCGAAGAAGAAATAAAACTGTTAGGAGTAACGATTGATTTCAAATTAAATTTCAACACACACATATCAAATATTTGTAAAAAGGCTGCTATTCAATTAAACGTTTTAAAAAGAATAGGGAAACATTTAAGTAGGCTAGGAAAATTAACCATTTACTATTCTTTTATAATGTCAAATTTTAGTTACTGCCCTTTGACTTGGCATTTTTGTGGTGAACAAAATACTAAAAAATAGAAAAAATTCAAGAACGTGCACTTCGATTTATATATGAAGACTATCAAAATTCATATGAAACCCTACTAGAAAAGTCTAAATTACCATCACTAAAAACTCGACGAATGCGCACCATAGCTTTGGAAACCTTTAAGATATTAAATAAGAAAAGTCCATTAATGATACAAGATTTGGTTAAAATAAAAAACAATTCATATAATTTCAGATATATAAATACAGCTGAGGTAATAAGACCAAGAACTACTACCTATGGTAAAAAATCCTTCAGGTATGAGGCAGCACAAATTTGGAATTCACTACCAAATGATGTCAGGGATATGGCATCATATGCACAATTTAAAAGCTATCTAGGAAATTGGTGCGGGGACCAGAATTGCAAATGCAGTGCATGTCGCATACCTATGCTGCCTCATAGCTGAAAATTTGAAATTTTTATGCTGCTTATAGCTGTTTTGCTTTATTTAATTTAACTGTTGTTTCTTTAAATTTTAGTGCTTTCTGTACAACTGCTTTATATAACTTATAACTTTTGAACTCTACTAGGCTACTAATAATTACTGCCTGCATATGCTTCTATGCTATATATAAACTTATAAATTTATGTTTTTAACTGTTTTTATATATGTGCTGCTTATCTTAGTACTGCTTAATTTGTTAGTGCTGTTAGAAACCACTATTTTTTTATTAAAGTAAAATGTGCTTTGTTTTTATATATAATGTAATGAAATGTACATGCATGTTCTTTTGTTGTTGTGTGTATAGTTATATGTCAGTCGGTTGTAAGAGCTCCTTAGAGCTCATGTTTGTCTTGTTGTCTTTGTATATATGTACAGACTATAAATAAAATTTACTTACTTACTTACTTACTTAATTGTAGAAGTTAAGAATCTCATAATTTGTTTTACAAAATAAAACTATTCTTCTAATCGTTTTTTTTTAATTCTGAAAATTTTATATATAAAGTTCTTAGCAATGTTTATCCGCATGAAGGCTAGTTTGATGTTTGAAATACATTTAATTGCAAATCTTTTGAAACAATTTTAATTACAGTAAAATTAAATCAATAGAAATTGTAACTTGTGGATTTTCCGAGGACGCGATAACTGCCGATCTTACATTCACATTTTCCCCCACAGAACCACGTGACTATTGTCAATGTATTTTTATTGGTAAACATTTGTCTTTCAAAAACTGTGCTTTTTTTATTACAGTACTCTTCTCAAAGTTGAGATATTATAATCAAGATGGTTATTTCTTGCCTTTCACAATCGTCTATATTTGCAACCCTTTACAGCATATGATGAAATTTTAAATAAAACAAATTGAAAAAAAAACTTAAACCAAATCAGAAACACATTTAACATATAAATCGAAATCTCTGGATATGGGTTAACCCATCTCCTTTCTTGTTATTAAAAACTAACAAAGTATTAATTATTTGGACACATATTTATAGTCCCACCCCCTTTTCTCCCCAAACAAGGAAAAAATACGAATGTTCATTTATAAGCTAGATAGTGCGAGGGAAACATAAGGTTCTTTTTACGCATAAAATAGTTTGATTCATTTCAGTGTTATCCATGAACACACACAGAATATTCTTGATAAAACAGGAATTTAAATAGACCACTTCAAACCGGTAGTTAATCGAATATTGCTTTGACAAAAACCTCAGCTATTATCTTAATTAAAACACGCCAAAAGCTCAATCGGTAGTAATGATTAAATAGCGCAATATATTTTGATTTTTAACTAGTTTTGCGACACTGTGATTGGCGGAACTCATAATTTTATTCAGTCGTTCATTATAGTACGTAAGTATAAGTTTAAAAATATATATTTAGTTTTTATATAACAAAAGCGTAAAAAAGCATTCACTGCGGCGTATGTTTTTAGCGTTGAAGGCTGACTAGTTTCAAATTTAACAAATCTCATTTAAAAAAAAAATGTTTTAAATCAAATTTATGTCTTACAAAAATTTAGTTTACACTAAGGGGCATAAAAAAGAGCATTAAGAATACTTCACAACTCTTACTAATGAACTAAACTTAATTTAAAATATATAAATAGATTTTTAAAATAATGACAATGTTTACCATGTTATACCTGGCTGATTTATCACACGTCTATTGATCTATAATTTTATCGATTACCTCAGACCAGTACACATGTTACCTATAACAACATATTTCATCTACAAACGCTCTTGTAATTACAAACTCCATTTGAATGTATTTAATTGTTATTTCACCATTTTATTACTAAATTTATTGATAAATCATTGCACATTCTGTCAGTACAATACATGGATTCGGAAACGTGCTTTTACATATCCGTCCCCAGTTATGACATTATGTAAGGTACATGCGCTGATAGGTTTAATAAATATATATTATGAAGAACAGAGGAAAAAACGAAATAGATTGGGGAGTATATGTGATAGGAAAATGAAAAGAGTATACAGGGAAAACAGGAAAAGGTCAATGAAATATGCTTACTTTTTTAATCTCTATGCATCTACAAAACGTTTAATTTTTATTATATTAGATTGCACTTTTGAAAACAACTTCAGTGTTCTGTTCGATTGTAAGAGCATCTGATCCATACAGAAGTACATTTTCAATTGTACGTGAAAATTCGAAGTATCAATAGTCCATCAACGAAAATCTGAATATTTATGATGAAAAAGTAGGAAATGATTGTTTGACTCTATCTGTTCGCATGCACAATTTGGACCGTCAACCAGACTGCGTCTGACTATATGCTCATTCAGACAACTGCTGTTCATGTGCATTCTGGCCTGAACGATTTGACCTATCCTACTACTGGCATTGTAAAATAATAGACGTTTTTCATTTTGAGATCTGATACGTGTCTTGAATATGTTTGACGATCTCGAATTCCTGATATCTATCGGTAGGTTATTTTACTATTTAATAGTTAACGACAGAAAATAATTCGAAAAAAGACGTTCTAGTCTGAATATCAGTAAAATGTCGATGAAGATTTATAAATAATAAAATTACTCAAATGCTCAAATGTGTTTTCCCGTTACCATTTTATGCATCATAACAAATTTACGTTTCTACGATCAGAAAGTTTTTCCCATATCGTTATTTTACTCTTGTTGATGAAATAACTTCCTACCATTATTTTTAGATTTCCAAAGGTATTCGATTTATTGACTTTTAATTTAACGGGTAATATAAAGATGCACAGATTTAACGATAACAGTTCATTGCCTTTAAACATGAACACAAAAACACAAACATTTAAAGATGTTCGAATAAGGATTCGAACAAAAAACAGGTTTAGGTGACTTTACAGGTATCTAATGTTCGATTATTCGAAGATATATGCTTTATTTTGCCCAATTATATATTGTTTTAGTTCAAATTTTAATTTTGTATATTTAGGATTTTCTCGATTCAACGTTTTGATTCAATTAATGCCTTATATACAATGTTTGTAGGTATGGGATGTCAACTTACGAGACCAAATAATTCTTGGAGCTGAAATATCAATTGTTTGCTTAACGTGACGTATTTCTGTATTGACAAACAATAAGTAGCAAAAACAAGATGACGTGTTTTGTAGCAGCAGCTATTTCTGTATTTTTCATCTTGGCAACCATGCACATTTTGGTTTTGATTTTTATCAATGATCATAAATATTCTGGCGCTTTGTTGCATTTAATAGCCATCGGATGCACATATGCTGGTTTTTGTGTTCTGTACGTTTTGAAAAAACAAGAGAGTCCTTTTTATGAAATAACTTCTTATAATGATTTCTATGCATTTTCTGTAACCTTCTTTTCAACAAGCGCCGTAATAGTAATTGCGTATATGACACTAAAAAGGAAATCAACAATGCTCTGGTATAGTGTTTACCATTTACTACCTGTCTGCATAATTATTGGAATGGATAAATTATTGCGGACGTGTACTTGTATTGAAGGTGGCTGTAATTTATCAATATCATCATTACAAATAACAAAGAATGAAGGTGCCAAAATTACCCCATCGGTATACTGCTTCTATAATACAATAGATCACGACAGTGCAATCATTTTTGTGGAATATTTATTAATCTATGTACCAGCTTATGCTTTATTGTACACGAAAATACGCAAGTCAGCAACGTTAAATGGTAAGTATATGTTATTAAAGATAATATGGTTTAAACATCCGGAAAATGTGTCGCTTTTTAACGAAAAACAAATTAACTGTACATATTTTTAAAACCTATTAAGCAATAAAATAAAATAACTAAAGCTTTTTACAACCATATACTAACACGAATCTCCTGATAAATTAACAGAAGCGTTGTTTAACAGAAAACAGAAAGTGGCAATTTTATATAACCTTTGATAATGTCTAGTTCACATTCACGAATTCTGGCATCATTCGTAGCAATCTGTATTGGTCCGTAAGTTGCCGTATGGTAGCTGTAGTCATACCTAGGTAGTACTTGTATATCCGTGACAATTTTTGAACATGTTAAAAAACAGATCAAACAACCGTACTACGAATGATGGTAGATATTATATATCCGTAGCTACTCAGGCCTCAAATCAGTGAATGTGAGAGACACTAAATAGTAAATTTTCGAGCATTTAACAGTCAAGCATCACATTTTTGTTTAAAATTGATGTTAGAATAAAAAACTGATTGTTTCTTTTTTTTCTAGATTGGTTTTGTTTACCATCCAGAGAGAAATGTGGAGGATGTGAGCTGAACGTGTCACTTTGTCTGTATACTGTGATAGGCTTTTCGTTTGTTATCTGGTGTATCAGACCGATGTATCTGATAACAGCCGCACTCGGATACACATTATTTGACGTTCAACGGAAACACGACATTATACCATGTTTGTCTATAGTCGCCGTGCACGGCATGGTACTAATATCAATGTTAAAAATATACATCTCTCTTAAATATCATGTATATCAAATTTGCCTTAAACACAGAAAGGAGAATATCACAGTAATTTAAAATTAAAAATTGCATTACGTAATTTATATTAAACACGTCGCCTAGAAATGGCGGGAAGAAACAGAAAAAACTAATACTCGAGTTTGTTTCACAATATGTACAGAGGACGTGAAGAATGCAGTGTTATTAATCTAACTGATTATTTTAACCTATAACTGTCACACCCCTTTATTGTGAGTAGCACGTGACAAGTGACGCTGGATGGTTTTTGTTACTGTTGGAATAAAATTGACTTAAGCCATTTCTTTTTCAATAAGACTATCGGTATTATACATGATAATAAGTGAAATTACTAAAATTCCGAAAGCATGCATATACTTAATAATAAGTCTTCAAGTAAGACTGACTACAGAATTAAAAACAGGACAAACGAAATAATCTATAAGTATTGTGACAGTCTAACAACTTTGCAAGGATGGAAGTCCTCAAATGATGATAATACTGATACCAACCGCTTGTACATCAAGTAGAATAAAATCTGTAATTACAAGAAAATTAATGTCGAAATTGATAATAACATATTTACATGAGTAAAAATCTATGCACCAAAAACAGAAAAGAAAGAAATGTCTTTAAAAAAACACTAAAAGCTATCGAGAAAAATTGCAAGAGAGTGATTATAATTGGGGAAAGACTTTAATGAAACCTTGGGGAACCTAGACAAAAAAATATCGAATGGTAAAATTATTAATAAAAGGAAACTATATGTAGTAGTTTAAAATCATGGATAAAAAATCTAAAATCCTGAAACACTGCAATTTACATGGAGAAGAAGACTTTTTCCTTGTAAATGAAGATTTAAGACCTAGAATATTAACTACAGATATTAGGCCAGCCATGGTTAAATATTCTGACCATCAAGCAATTTTATTAAATAAATCATATTCAAGAACTTAAAGGCAAAGGATACTTTAAAATGAATACTAGTATATTAGACGGAACTGAATATGTTGATTTGGTAAACGATGTAATAAAAAATTCTAAAGCAAATAAAAAAAAATTAAAAATATAAAAACCCTATGGGACCTTTTTAAAATTGAAATTAGAGAGTGTACAATTGCATATTGTAAGAAAAGGTCAAAAAACAAAAAAGATGAATTAGGTCACTTAGAAAAGGAGCTAACAGACCAGGACAATGAACAATCGGTATAAATACACAACATGAACAAAAAATTAGGGAAATAAACAGAGTCTCATTTACCATAAGCTCAAGACGATCAAAACCTACAATTTTAATCTTTATACAGACGCAATGAACTCAGACACCCTGCAACAAAAGCTTGGCTCAAAAATATCTGGATAAATAAAGCGAGGTAGTTGGGAAAACACGAGCTGCAAATAAATCAGTGTAAACAGATCCGGTAACAACGGGGTTTTCCGCTCTAACCTGGGTCACCATGTTTACACTGACATTACTGCTAACACGCCTTATACTCGGCAATGCATAACAGCAAAAAATCATGGGCAAACCAACAAGCCACAAATATTCTGCTAAACAACATGATGAACAGAATCAGTAGAAGACCAATCTCTATACAATTTAAAACATCTAAAATAACACACCTGGTACTACTTATCATTATACTATCAGGAGATAAACCGGGACCAAATAATAAAGTATTTTACTTGTGGCCTATGTGAAATACCAGTCACCTGGAACTGCCAAGTAGTATGTTGTGATGCCTGCAACATCTGGCACCACAAATCTTGCATAGAATTATGCATTTAAGATTACGAGTTACTAAACCAAACATCCAATGGCTATGTTGCATAAATGTCAATACATCCACATTTAGAAGCTATGAATTAGAATCCTCAAACATGCAATAACAAACCTTGATTTAACATTAGATTTCATAAAATCTGCATTCACCCCGCTACGTACTAGAAGTCCAAAAAGTAATGTCTCGATCTCAAGTAAAATCAATTTGGAGACAGTCATCAAAAACCTAAAATCTAGAACAGACAGCAACCCATATGATGTACCACCCAAAAAACCTTGCGCATAATGACTGTAAACTGTCGTAGCATAAAAGAGAAAAAAGAGGAGTTCCATACAGCTCTTCACTACCTAAAACCAGATATAGCATGTGGTACAGAATCTTAGCTAAAACTAATTAAACCAAGCCAAAATCCATCAAGAGACGCAATTAAATCCAGCCAAATTTTTCTATCAGGATATGACGTGTACATAAATGACAGTGGAGTACTAGGAGGAGGAGTAGTATTCATACAAGTAGAAAAATCAATAACATCCATAGAAAAGCCAGAATTGATCACAGAAGGCGAAATTGAATGGGTTAAAATTAAAACCAATTACAACAAAGTTCTTTCTATATGCCAGATAACAAAAACATCTAAGCGAATTGAGAAAATCATAGACCAAAACAATATAACAAGACAATAATCACAGGAGATTTTAATTGTCCAAATATAGACCAAATTAATATAGACTCCATACAACCAATGGGCAAGACAGAGAAATCCAACAAGAACTTGTAGATACCATGAGTGTAACAAAGTCCATGAACAACCAAGTTTTGTTTCGAACCCTAGTACCTGGAATATTAGACAATGAGATCATCACAGATATCGACACAAAAGTGCGATACAATGAAACATCAACTAGAAAATGCTACGTTAATAAACATGCAAATTGAGACATCATAAATAAAGAAAACATTAATTGAAAATAAGCTAAACGAATCAGTCTTACAAATCTGGAACACCTTCAAGACGATGGAAGCCATCATATTAAACAAAGAGATTATATCTTGAAACAACATCTCATGGTTAAAATAAAAACAGAAACAGATGTAAAAAAGGAAACAAAGGATTTATAGGAAAGCGAAAAAACCAAAATGTGGGCAAACTACAGATCTTTCTGAAAAGAATGCAAACGTTAAGGCGGGACCCCTATGAAATTGCGGAGAGGACGTCCTAAGTATGCATTTACTTGTGTCCAATCCATTTTGTATAACTTACAAATAAAATATGTTTAAACTTAAATTGCATCATTAAAAACGGTACAACTTTAATTAATGGCAGCAAAAGAAGGGCAGAAATATTATTTAACCAATTCAAATTTGTCTTCACAAAACCAACAAAAGGGGAACTATCGGAAACCAGAATACAATATAAAATCAACACCAACCAAATAATAATAGATAAAAAGGACTAGAGACTGCAACTACTAAACAAGTCATTCCATACAAAGCATCAGGACCTGATAATAAACCAAACAGAATCCTACAAGAATGTGCAGAACAACCAGCACCCATCCCGAAAGTCATCATGCACTTATCACTCGAAACCAGAGAATTACCGAAAGACTGAAGGAACACAAATATCGCAAGCATCTACAAAAAAGGAAACAAACATCAAATTTACCGGCCAGTCTCTCTCACTTCAGTCAACTGTAAAATCTTGGAGCACATTATCTGCAGACTTATGATGAAACCCCTCGAAACAGACAACATACCAACAAACCTAAATCATGGCTTTAGATCAGGTTACTACTGTAAAACCCAACTACTAACAATACTAAACGACTTCCTCACAGAGCATATCAATTTACGCCAAGTAGACATCGCCATACTAGATTTCCCTAAAGCCTTCGACACCGTTCCTCGTGACAAACTGCTACACAAACTCCACCAATACTGCATACAGAGATATCTTCATATTTGGCTCACGAACTTATTTACAACAAGAATATTAAAACAATTGTAGAAGGCGTAGAATCGGGAGAAACACCTGTGGATTCAGAAATACCACAGGGAACCGTCCTAGGACCTATAATATTTCTGTGTCACATAAATGGCCTACCTGATGCAGTCAAATCTGTTGTGCGCCTATTTGCGGATGACTGCCTCCTTTGCAGAAACATAAACAACCTAAATGGCCACCTGATCCCGCAAAAAAACTTGAAAATCTAGAAATCTGGGAAAAACAAAAATTTAAAAATAAAATTTAACACCACGAAGTGCTACATTGTGTTTATAAATCCGAAATCATCCATAATATACCAACTGACCAACTATACACTATAGACCGTACAGTACAGAACAATCTAGAAATACCTCAAATGAAGACTGCACATACATAATGTCTGTAACAAAGAAAATTTCACGCTCGGGTTCCCGAGAAGACACCTCCGGAATGTACAGAAAACTGCAGGAAAACCGCCGACATTGCACTAGTCAGATCCATAATGGAACACGGAGCTGATATCTGTAACCCTTACCTAAGGGGTGACATAGACAAAAAACACAGAGTAGCAGGATCTATAACAGCTATGCGGAAGGAACGAGAACTAGACACACCGGAAGAACGAGGAACGAGCCTTTGCCTAATCCTGATGTACAAAGTGGTTTAAGGGCTAGTGCCGGCCTTTCTCCCAGACTCATTCATAAAATTTGTAAACCCAAACCGTCAAATAAGACCAAACTTTTCAAGGAGCACGCTACAAACAAGGTAGTGGAAAAACAAGAAGTTACTCAAGAGGACTAGGTATACAAAACAGCAGAACAATAAAATACCGACACTCATTTTTCGTTGATACTTGTATTCACTGGAACCAACTACCAGCTTCAGTCTTGCATGCAGACTCTGTAGAAATTTTCAAGAACGCCCTACAGAAGCACTACCAATAATACAGGTGCTCTCTATCCGTTGTGGGTTTTACAAAACGTAACAAATACAGATACAGAAACTTGAGTAAATTGTTAACAGCAATAAATTATCTTCTGTTAAAAAGATTATGATCACTTAATTAAGTGGTATTACTATTAACTAATATATTTACACCTTATATTTTTTTCAACCTAACTAACTGTCTTCATTATGATGGGCCAGAAGTTCTATGGTAACTTTCAAAATTTTATAAGATTGATTAATTTTGAACGAATTTATTCAGTTTGTCATTGCTGCTTGTCCATTGGTGGGTTTCTCTCCAATAACAAATTTCAAGAGTTTCGATGATTGATTTTTGAATGGTACTGTTCATGTCTTGAAATATTGCTCGCTTGACATGAGATAATAAAATAATCAATAAATTGTAAACACGTGAATAAACTATAATTGGGCATTTGTGATTCTTCTAAAACAAGTGCAGAACTTTAGGAACCTGAATTATTATTCAACCAAAAGATCAAAAGTAAAACTTAAAAAAGAAAAACATGAAAAGAATATATTCTAGAAAAAGGAGAGGGGAAACAATTTCTATTAATTAAACACAATTTAAAATATAACGCTTTTTATTGTCAAGTGTGCAAAGCACAGTTATGCTTAGCTATTGCATACATTATGCCTCACATGAGATGAAACAAAAAGTTCTTATAATGCTAAATGCATGAATCTAAAAGTCATCATAGGTAATGATTTTAAAGTACCTTATTGTTATATTTTACATTAATCTTTATTCCTATTCATTGATATATGTGCAGATCGACTTATTAAACTTTTATTATCGTCACGAGGGACCAATTAAGATGACAAAGGCATTTCTGACATATTCTGTCTGCGTTTACGATAAATGTTATTATAGTTAAAAATGGACACTGTACTCTCCAACATAAATTTTTGCATATTAAAAAAGGGAATTAAAAGAAATCCCACATTATCATGCTGTGTTTACCGTCAATAATTTAGGGGTCCTCGGAGGCTAAGTGGTTACGGTAGTAATCTATCTTTTATCACTGAGGTTGCGGATTCGAGTAACACTACGGACAGGATTTATAGATTATAGATAGATATTGACACTGAAGAATGCCATAGGTTGGTCGAAAATTTAGTCGTATTTATAAATATATTTATTTTATAGTAGAAACATCTCTATTTGTATCGTTGCATAATCCTCTAACCAGTTAAAAGTTACGAAAGCCTATTTAGCTTACAAAAAACACCTAAAATAATAATAACTAGATAATTACTCGTAATAACGAGAGGTTTATTTCATAATTACGCGATAACTATCACGTTCTTACGAGATAATAAAACCTTATTACGAGATAATTATTTCAAAATTACAAGATAAGTTTTTTGTAACGAGATAAATTTGTTTTTACAGAAAAAGATTAGGACAGTACTTATCTCGTAATAACGATATTTTATCTCGAAGTGACGATTTACTCATGCGTAACAAAAGAGATAACGGTGCAGAACTTTTCAAAACGACATTGCACATTCTACAAATGATCTTGAACATTCTACAAGGAGGTCGCATGCAATTCCTGTGCCGCTGTAACTAATAGTTTATAAATGAATTCCTAAATGGTTGCCCTGAAATTCTACGCTACTTGGAGCTTTTTAATATTCTGATATTCATCATACATCAAGAGCGAGAGTGCCAACGATCATCCTTAATGTAACGAGATGCCGGAAAAACATTTGCCAACAGCGCGTTCGTCTGACAAGTGATCAACAAACCTTACAGTGTATCAAACAAGGCTTTTATGAAATAACATATTTTCCGATAGTTGTTGGTGCTGTAGATAGCGGTGACGAACATCTGTATGTAAACAGAAAAAAAAACTATCAGTGAATTTAATGACTGTGTTTGATCTCAAAATGATTTTTTTAAATGTAGCAAAATGGCCTGGAAGTACCCATGATGCGTTTGTTTTGTGAAACTCTAGACTGTGTAAAACGTTTGACGATGGAGGAGAAGCATGGTTTAATACATCGGTCCTCAATTCAACAACACTACAGGAGCTAAGAGATAAATGCATGAAGTCTGATATAATTCACTTTTTGGCGTTATAATTTCTTAAAACAAATTTTATAGATTTTTCACGAAGTTATCTCAAACGCAAGAATATATATTATATTAAATATATTCCTACTAGTTTGAGAAAAAATATAATATGTTCATCTGTTTCTATTGATTTGGTCCAACTCAGTAAAACATGATTTGTTATTTAGGGTATTGTTGAAATTAAACTATTTATAAACATTTATCGCCGCTTTTAGTGCCGTTTTAACATACTAGTAACTAAAAAATAAAACGGCTAAATTTCAAAACAATTTTGATTCTTCAGCTTAAAATAATATATTAATTGAAATTAAACTTGTATGTTCGCATGCTTTTTCAATAAAAGAGATATTTTAATTCATTCTTATTTTTACTTGGGTCATAAAATGGAAATAATTTAAATGAATTGTATAATTCTCACAAATATTTTAAAATCAATTAAACTTTACACACATTTTTACGTTCATTAAAAAATATTTATTACAGATTGTCTTAGGATGGTTCTAAGATAATCTAAGTTAGGACTATCCTCGGAGTTTTTCGTTGAACGCCTTAAGTCAGGACATATCTTTGGATTCTTACGTTGACACGGCTCCTGGAGGCGCTACGACGTTTACTTATTCGTTGTTTGAAGTTATTTAACGACGTATACGTAGGGGTAATCTACAATCTTCTATAATCTTAATTGTGGGGGTATTGTGTTTACAGCAAGTCACAGTGCATACAGTAAACTTGTCTCTTTTAATAGTTGCACATAATTCTTTAAGAATGGCATATTTACTTATTTTATTGTATTTTTGTTTTATTCAAAATATATACGTTTGTGGTGAGACTTCAATAAACTATTGAACTTGAAATTAGTTGTAACAAGGTTATATGTGTAGGTTATATTTCATGGCTCAATGGCCGCGAATAAGTAAATACGACTTCAATTCTTTTGTAAGAAGTCTATACCGCATTTTAAGCTTGCCTTTAAATGTTATACGACTAAACACTAAATACAATACAAATCTATGGAAGGTAATATATTCATTCAGTGGGGTAACTGAAGATAAATTGATGTGCAATTAAGTGGTGGAGTGCGAGGGCGCAGTTGCTTTGGACGCTACGCGATTGTAACAATTTAAAGAATGATACCATTTCATGATTCCTTTAAACTTCGCCGAATTTTTCCTGGGAACAGATACATGTATTACGCTGAATAATTTGATATCGATAAAAAATTTTGTAATTGAAATTACAATTTAAAATGTTCTATTTTAAAAAATTTACTTTAGAAATTCATGTTACATCACTTTAAAATAAAAACACGTCACGTTAATTGGAATTCAGATGCACTATCGGGGTGCTAGGAAGTAATGTCAATTATTATATAATTTAGCCATAGGATTTTTCTAATACAGTTTGTCTAATACTTATAATTGTACATAATTATGATCATCACCAGTAACAGTACACATCACTAGTAACAGTACACATCACCAGTAACAGTACACATCACCAGTAACAGCACACATCACTAGTAACAGTACACATCACCAGTAACAGTACACATCACCAGTAGCAGTACACATCACCAGTAACAGTACACATCACCAGTAACAGTACACATCACAGGCAACAGCACAAATCACCAGTAACAGTACACATCACTAGCAACAGCACACATCACTAGTAACAGTACACATCACCAGTAACAGTAAACATCACCAGTAACAGTACACATCACCAGTAACAGTACACATCACCAGTAACAGTACACATCACTAGTAACAGTACACGTCACCGGTAACAGTACACATCACCAGTAACAGTACACATCACTAGTAACAGTACACATCACCAGTAACAGCACACATCACCAGTAACAGTACACATCACCAGTAACAGCACACATCACTAGTAACAGTACACATCACCAGTAACAGTTTACATCACTAGCAACAGCACACATCACTAGTAACAGCACACATCACCAGTAACAGTACACATCACCAGTAACAGTACACATCACCAGTAACAGTACACATCACCAGTAACAGTACACATCACTAGCAACAGCACACATCACTAGTAACAGTACACATCACCAGTAACAGTACACATCACCAGTAACAGTACACATCACCAGTAACAGTACACATCACCAGTAACAGTACACATCACTAGTAACAGTACACATCACCAGTAACAGTACACATCACCAGTAACAGCACACATCACCAGTAACAGTACACATCACCAGTAACAGTACACATCACCAGTAACAGTACACATCACTAGTAACAGTACACATCACTAGTAACAGTACACATCACCAGTAACAGTACACATCACCAGTAACAGTACACATCACCAGTAACAGTACACATCACTAGTAACAGTACACATCACCAGTAACAGTACACATCACTAGTAACAGTACACATCACTAGTAACGGTACACATCACCAGTAACGGTACACATCACCAGTAACAGTACACATCACCAGTAACAGTACACATCACTAGTAACAGTACACATCACCAGTAACAGTACACATCACCAGTAACAGTACACATCACCAGTAACAGTACACATCACCAGTAACAGTACACATCACCAGTAACAGTACACATCACTAGTAACAGTACACATCACCAGTAACAGTACACATCACCAGTAACAGTACACATCACCAGTAACATTACACATCACCAGTAACAGTACACATCACCAGTAACAGTACACATCACCAGTAACAGTACACATCACCAGTAACAGTACACATCAACAGGTCCCATGTTCAATTTTAAGTAGGGTCTCGGTGGTCGAGTTGTTAAGGTAGTTCGTCTTCTATTAATCACGTGGTCCATTAGCACAGTCTTAACTGACGAGGATTGCCAGTTTTCCTACCGAAGGTCCGGGGGATTTTTTCCGGGTACCTCGGCTTCCTCCCCAATAAAAACTGGACGCCATGATATAGCTGAAAAAATTGCTGAAAATGGTGTTAATCAACAAAACATCAATTTTTAAATATAATAAAATGCAATCATGATATGCGTGGTTTTAAAAACAGAATATTAACTACATGATGTTAAGCCTACTATTGTCACACGAGAAATTTGATTTCGAGGCATATTTTAATGTACTAATTTCAATTAAATACCATCTATGGCGACATGTGTGTTTGCATCCCAACACAAAATCGTTAATGTTGCATGTTTTTATACATTTTAGTAAAATTTCGAAGGTTCATTACGACTCGGTTTTCACATATATAAGAGAGTAAACTAACTGTAACACGTCATATTATCCACAAAAGCCAACCTAAAACAGCCAACTATAACTGGAACTGATCCATAATTTACTTAGAAAATTATGAAATTGTTGAGTGACAAAATTCTAAAACATCGGAAATGAATGTTACAATATTTCCGGCAACATAAAAACAGAAGAATCCTAACTAAAATCACATAAGAATTTGTCAGATTATGAACTTGTTGACACACACAAAACCGAATGTTCCTCCAATACAAACTGTATGTCAACGTGACTATTTAGGGCCTAGTCCATAATTTCATTGGTCGTTTAAATAGATTACGAAAAACTCCGATCAAGGAAGGATAACTCTTAACAAAACGCGATTCATATATTAATAAAAGTGATAATGTATGCCAGCAGAAAAAAGGCGGGGATGGGGACAGTCTGTCAGAAAAAGTAAAAAGTTTTAGGTTTTGTTTGACCTATATACATTTGCACACAAACTAAAATATATTAATACGACCTGTCCAGCTGAATTCTTACCAGAGACACAATTTATAATTTATAATTGGGCAAGGGGGTAGTAAAAGCAACTTTAAATAAATGAAATATCTCTCTCTTGCTCTCTCTCTCTCTCTCTCTCTCTCTCTCTCTTAATGTAAAAAGGATAAGACACAAGTTAGGCAAACTTATGAAGTCTTCTCCTGCATTACTGTTCAAAACTAACATGGATCAATAACCTTTTTATCATCTAGCAACAAAATACACTTCTATTTATGGTTCTTAAAGAAGTCTTTAATTAAGAGTGTTTGTTGACCTTTGTACAGTACCATTTCTTGAACAACCTGAAGGATGATATAGGTCGAAGGTTGATGGAACATGAGATATAGATTTTGACATGTTATGTTCATTATATCAGGCGATATAGAGTCAGGGGTGTGATATAGGCAAACAACAAACATTGATCATGAATATGTATTATTGCTATAACCATTTGTATTTAATAATGCTTTAGTGATTGTTTTAGCATTAATTAAAGTGGACAAGATTTCTTTACCTTAACTGTGATTTATTAACTAATTCTTATTAAAACTATTGATTTTCGTATAATAAGTTGTTATCTTCTAAAGGTAGTTGTTCATGTTTATTTTCTTAGGTTCATGGGTGATTGACTTTTAGGTAGACAAAAATATTATATCTCTCTTTGTCTTTAGAATTAATAGAAGCCATTGTTGGTGTGTCTTGACACATGCGTAATTCCCGTTGGATGGTGTATTGGTATATTGACCCCTATCTTAAAAAATAAAGGACGCCGAAGTTACCCAGCATCATACAGGGTAATTACCTTAAATTTATGTTTTAGTAACAAATTTACGTCTATTCTGAATACTTTATTAATTGACTTTGCAGATCACATTGAACTAGATTCTAAATGTCAAGCAGGATTTCGAAGAGATTTTTCTACTGTTGATAATATTTTTGTCCTCTTTCTTAAAACTGTATATTTTTAGCTGACAAGCAACTTTTTTGCACTTTTATTTACTTTAAATGCGCATTTCAATGACACTGCATGGAGGGCGGATTAATGGGAAATTTGATACGATCAAATATGACAGGTAAAAATTTTTTCTTAATAATATGTACAATAACATTAAATCATATGTAAAGTATCGAAATGAAGGTTCAAATGTCTTTACTTGTAAAATAAGGGTGAAGTAGGAGAAAATTTATCTCCGTTTCTTCTTTTTTATTGTTTCTGAATGATCTGGAGGAGTATTTTGTAGTTAATAATAGATAGCTTGGAAAGTTTGAACAATTTGTCAAAATTGTCAAAATGAAAATATTTCTGTTATTGATGCTGATGATACGGTATTGTTGTCAGAAAGCGCTAATGGCCTGAGAAACGCTTTAAACAATATCTTTGAACAGTATTGTGAAATGTTGAAAAAAAAATTTGAATACAGAAAAAACGAAAATTGTGGTTTCAGAAAGAGAAAGCACACTCAGAGTTACAAATTTACACTGTTTTGTCATGATATTGATGTATTGATATTGATATTCAAAAATCGTATTCTTATCTTGGAATAGTTGTCAAGTATAACAGTTACGGTAGTTTTTGTACAGCCAGAAGAAAATTGCACGAACAAGCCCAGAAATCGTTATAAGCTTTGTATAAAAAAGTTCACAAAAATAAATATACCTGTAGACCTACAATTCAAACTAATGATGCACAAAACTATTTGAAATAGACATCTTTATTCTCTGTAACTAAATTACATAGTTACAGAGATGATAATATACATAATACAACATATTTTGCATGTGTGAAGACATATAATTTTAACTTTAACCAGGAGGACGTACTAGCACCCTAAACTACATGGTCTATGGGGAGCTGGGACGATACCCACTAGAAATCGTTGTAAAGCAAAGGATGGTATTGTTTTGGAATAGCTCACTTATAAAATACAATAAACTATTCTATATAGACTAATGATAAAACTACATGCAAACAATCCACAGAAATTTAAATCATATGTAAAATCTATTTTGAACGGGTTTGGCTTCAGTTATATGTAGGATAATCAAATGCCGCTCGATAGATCACCTCTTAAATCTATTATTAAAACAAACTCTTAGTGATCAGTTTATTCAGAGCTGTTCTCGCAAACAATAAACACTTCTCGAGATGATTTTTACTCAATGTTTCGGTTAGAACCATATTTGATTGGACCTAAAACAGCAGATAGAATCATCACTACTAAATGTAGATGAAGTAATATTAAATTCAGCTCCGCGGGTATTCCAGATATTGTTAAGATAAAGTATGCGATGAATTTCATTACATATTTGAGTGCCGCAAATTAAAGACATCCAAAAAATATATACCATCCTTTTATCGATCCAATACAAGCAGAGTAAAAATGAACAGACTCATGAAAATATCAGCATTTCTTAGAAAGCTCCTAAAATATTTTTTGATATTTACTTTTAAATACTGTACATTAATGTTTACATAGACCTAAGCTGTGTGTATTTATGTATATCTTCTTGTCAGGCCTGTCTGACATATGATATTGAAAACTGTGCTTATAGGAAATTGTTTTACATGTTTGCATGTATTTTGTTTAGTCTATTTGATGTACTGATGAAAGTACATGACTGTCTGGTAGTTGTCATATGACCTTGACCTCAATTTCACGGTCCAGCGACTAGGTTAAAGTTTTTGGATTAGAGCAATTCCTCTGTAACCATGCATGGTAGGATGACAATATTTGGTATATAGGTTGCTGATGAATAGAACATGACTGTCTGGTAGGTGTCACCTGACCTTGACCTCAATTTCACGGTCCAGCGACTAGGTTAAAGATTTTGGATTAGAGCAATTCCTCTGTTACTATGCATGGTAGGATGACAATATTTGGTATATAGGTTGCTGATGAATAGAACATGAATGTCTGGTAGGTTTTTACATAAGCTTGACTTCAATTTCATGGTCCAGTGATTACGTTAATCTTTTGGATTTGGTCATTTTTTCTGTAACAATTCATTGTATATTTTAAATGATAACAATTTAATGCTATTTACGTGATGTTCACCACGTAATTTTTTTATGTGTTACTGCTGCGGAATACAGGCAAGACATTTTTCTGTGTCCACACTTGTTGTGTTTTGTTTTCTTTATTGGAAAAAATAGCAGCATTATGCTTTGTCTACTTTAACCTTCTTCTTATTATTATTAGCGAGCATCGCAGATGCGAGTTATACGGTTACATGCGTGTGTGTAAAAATAAAGCCACGTGATCCATATGAACAAGTCCATTTCAGATGGTAGCTGAGCTATCCGAAGAAAATATATAGACGAACGAAAAAATATATAATATAAAAGTAGACAAAAATAATTTTGACATCGATAAAATGAAAGTGTTTATTTTTTAAATTACTACAAAAATGCCAGACATATTTTTTTCAATCTAAAACGCTGTATTTGAAATTGAGTTTTGTGACGTCACCAACACATTAGATAAGACGTCACGTCATCAATGGAATGTAGAGGCACTGTTAGGGGGCTCTGAAGTAACGACATGAACAATGTGCGATGCTCGCATTTAGGCTGCGCCTACATTTATATTAATAGCGAGCATCGCAGACAATTTTTCTTTTAATCTGAACGCAACAAATTTACGTCTATTCTGAATATTTGAAATTGAATTTTGTGACGTCACCAACACATCGTCACGTCATCAATGGAATGTAGAGGCACTGTTAGGGGGCTCTGAAGTAACGACATGAACAATGTGCGATGCTCACATTTAGGCTGCGCCTACGTTCATATTAACTGAATCTTATTACAGCATATTATTGGATGTGCATAATAATTATAATTATTACATTGCATTTTTCATATCGGCACGAGTATCAGCTCGAGAGTCCTATTTTAAGTCCGAGAGCTACGCTCGAGGGCTGATACAAGGAACGATATGGAATAATGCAACAACAAATTATAAATTTCTGGATAAACATAACTTTCATTGATTCGCGACGTCACGATTGACGTATGGCTTATATCTACCGTCGTCACTGGTAACGTCGTCGATATTATAAGTTAGGTAAATAAATTTTGCGAGAATACTGACTTTTGATTGGCTGGAAAATATTTTCTATCAGAGGATGGAAAACAAATTTGATTGTCATGGAGACACGCGCCATTTGACGTCATATATTACTCCACGGGAAAATAACAGTTTTTGTGTTGTTCTCTTTTTTCAAAAATGTCCAGTTACAAAAATAAAATTGTTGAGTTTATTCTATTGTTTGAATTTATTTATAAGTATTAACTACAAAAAATATTTTCTCCATCGAGGGATAACAAAATTTCCGTTGTGCACATTTAATATAATCCGTTACGCGGATTATACAATGTGCAAAACGGAAATTTTGTTATCCCTCGATGGAGAAAATATTTTTTGTAGTTAATCCTTAAATAGGTTTATATCCGTAGATATGGAGATTTTAACACCTGAAGTGACCCCAAGTACGCCCTGAGGCGACGGTGCTCAAGGTGTTCAAATCTCCATATCTACGGATATGAACGTATATAGCGAATTTATCCCCGGTATTAGTTTGAAATAATGGATTTTTAGGTACTTTGTCAACGCAATGGCGGACGTTAAAGTGACGTTTTCATCATTATCAAAGGAAGTTTGATTGAAATTTGATAAAAATGAGGCTTTTTTAACAAGGTGAAGGGTACTACCTTTGATAGAACCCTACAGTTCTTGAAAAAGAACAGTTTTTTCGTTGGATTCAAACAGATGTTTAAGAAAAACATTTTGGCGCTAAATGTCTTGCAGAGACGTCGTTGTTTGTCAAACTGCATATCTTTTGTGTCTTTTTCTGTTAAAAATAAAACACATTTGGACCTTCTGTTAAAGATTTCATCATCCTATATGACACAAACCGATTACCATTTATAATTTAAACGCATCGTAAGTACTTTTGTGCAACTAACGCTTAGCAACACCCGGGTATATGACTTAGCAACGAGCCGGGTATAATGGTTTTGTAAAGACGTGTAACTGACCAATCAAATTCCAGGAATAATACCGATACGGGGATAATAGCCCGTCGTATTTGGTAACGTCATCAGGGCTGATACCGGGTTACAATTTCGCTTAATATGTGATATGAATATTTACTTCAGAGCCCATAACAGAGCCTCTACATTCCATTGTTGACGTGACGTCTTATCTAATGTGTTGGTGACGTCACAAAACTCAATTTCAAATACAGCGTTTCAGGCTGAAAAAAATTTGTCTTGCATTTTTGTAGTAATTTAAAAAAAACCCAAACACTTTAATTTTATCGATGTCAAAATGATTTGTCTACTTTTATATATTTTTTCGTTCGTCTACAATATTTTCTTCGGATAGCTCAGCTACCATCTGAAATGGATTTGTTCGTATAGATCACGTGACATTTTTACACACACGCATGTAACCGTATAGCTCGCATCTGCGATGCTCGCTAAATGGAACTTTTTCATAAAAGACTAATTATTTTCATTAAGTAGTATAGAATTTTACATGTTAACATTATAATGCTATTTTATTTTATACATATTTAGAAATTGTGATTGTAATTACATGGTTGTTTCCATTTATTGTTTTTAATCGACGAGGGAACAATATTACATATCTAAAAATCAAATGTATTTTGCTGTAAATATATGACACAACACTAATCAGATACAAAGCGCCCTAGTTCACCATAAATCGTACACGACGGGATATAACAATTGGCAAAACCTTTAAAATCATGTCGAGGTTTCTCGGAGCCATACAATAGAGCTAAGATTATCCATATAATGGATAAATTGTGTGCTTTTCCCAATTTTAGAACTTCATACAATGTTTTTGTAGCGTTCTTGACAACACATTTGTAGTTCAGTGTTTTCTCTTGTTTGGTAGCGTTCTTGACAACACATTTGTAAGTGTTTTCTATGGTTTTGTAGCGTTCTTGACAACACATTTGTAACAGTGTTTTCTCTGGTTTTGTAGCGTTCTTGACAACACATTTGTAGGTGTATTCTCTGGTTTTGTAGCGTTCTTGACAACACATTTGTAACAGTGTTTTCTATGGTTTTGTAGCGTTCTTGACAACACATTTGTAACAGTGTTTTCTATGGTTTTGTAGCGTTCTTGACAACACATTTGTAAAAGTGTTTTCTCTGGTTTGGTAGCGTTCTTGACAACACATTTGTAACAGTGTTTTCTCTGGTTTTGTAGCGTTCGTGACAACACAACTTCATCAGCATGGGAAACACACATGTAACACAAATGCAATCTTCAAAATGTCTCCTGCCTGGCGCTTTTAATCTAGAGGAACACGGGGAATATTCATAAACGGACACATAAAGATTGCAATCTTAATGCTGCTTAAAGCAAAATATTCTCATTGTACTTATTTAAAAGCCTACATGGATGGACAAAAGTTGTAAATTTGCATTATATATCTCATGTTTACTATAAATTTATTACAAGATGATTAGCGCAAAGGTCGAAGGCGTTCATTGGAAAAAATGTATTTAAGCTGTGGGGTTGACATCATCGATTGATATCATCGACCACTGCTTAAAGTGACTTGAAATCCAAAAATTTTGATTCCATGTTTTGTTTTATCATTTTATTGTTCCCAAATTTGGATAAATTTATTATATGCATATGGGAAAATGACGGTTTTGTTAATAATGAAGGAAGCGCAATAAGAGACATAAAATGATATATAACATAAATCGCAAACACTTTTAATACAAAATATTTGTGCTTTTTAATGCACAAACGTTTCAACTCACCAGACTATTAGAAAAATTGCATATTTTAAGAAGAACAACATAAATAATTAATCATCTTCTGCTGATATCCGGTGCGATTAATTTATATAAGACGTATCATTTTCTACAAGTGGCCGAATGGTTAAGTAGATCGTCATTTACTATTATCAATCACGTGGTTTGTCAACACTAAATTTGCGGGTCTACTTCTCACTTCAGACAGGATGTACCCGACTCCAATCGTACTTCACAATGATTTCCAGTTTTCTAACCGCAGGTCGGGATTTTCTCTGGATATTCCTGTTTCCTCATGTATAAAAACTGGACGCCAGGATATAGCTGACAAATAGCTGTAAGTGCGTTCAACACTATTAAAAAAATAAATCAATTTGTACAATATATATAATGTTGTCTTTTTGCAATCAAAAATACAACAAAGTTCTAGGCAATAAATTTTGCTACGCCTGCTACTCAAGGTCAATTCTACATTGGCAATAAATTGAACTACTAGTATCTGCATTTGCTTTATAATGTGACCATTAAATTTCTAGATGATTAAATCTACTATCAGTGTAACATTTACCAGGGATTCAGTAGTACGTTATCTACTACTGATTACGTTTATCAACGCAGCGAAGGCGGGTTCGAGTCTCACTGCTGAAAGGGTTTGCTTGACTCCTATATTATTTGACAATAATTGTCAATTTTCCTTCCAAAGGTCGGGGGTTACTCGAGCTTCCACCCGAAATACATATTTGACGCCACGATACAGCGTTGATGAAAGTGTAGTTTAACACCACTAATACGATTTAACATGGAAAGCGCCTTACTTAAATGTTCTGTATTTTGATCGCCTTTTATTAATCACAGTACCATAATATTTACATTTTTGTGTAAGTGTTACTTCATCACTGTTTACTTTACGTCATACAGATACAGGACAATTCCACGCATTTGTTATTAGCCAAAACCAATTGTATAGTTTTCTTCCAAAAGAAATTGTCGAGATCTCTCAGTTGTGCATACATAACAGTACATTATTCACATGTGTTTTACATGTGTATAACGCATGTCGTTTACATGTATTCCGAAGACGTATTAAACACACATATTTGTAACTTTGTTTCGAAATTAAATAACCACACCCACTATGAATACAATTAGGAACATGATTTGTAAAATTAAAGGTAAAATTGGTAAAACAAATGTCCATCATTTAAAGGATGGATAAGACTTGTTAACATTAAAAAAGATATATCAAACAAAGTGGCCAAAATATTGCGAAATATTTTTCTGCTGAAAATTACGATTCGATATTTCATCTCATTATAATTAAAAAAAGAAAAATCAAACTAAATTACCAAACTTATAATTTAGAACATTATCATAAACCATTTTCTATAAAAGAGGTAAATATTTCTTTAAAATATCTCACGATGTGGTAATGATCATATCTACCAGCTACTCAAGCATCTCCCGATGTCTCCAATGCCGTTGTGCATACATAACATAACATATATTATTGTTTTGTTTTTACAATTAAAGGAGGTCATAATTGTTTTCAGTGTTATTCAGACACTCTGCTTTTAAATGATTTTTTCCAAATCCGTAAACTTTAATAACATATATTAATATGATGAAAAATATTGCCAGTAAAGACAACATTGGAATAATGTCATCGTGCTCTGATGGAACATTGTAGAATACGTCTGTAAATTTTCCACTCAGTAAATATATCGGTCGTAGACACCAAATAATTATTAAAAAAGTAATTGCAATATGATAACAAAGTGACATATTGAACTGGCATCCTGTACATTTCACCACGCATGGCTTATTAAACCATTCTGAAAAAAAAAGAAAAAAAAATAGTCTTACGTCTTGTCTTTAATTTAAATAAAACGTGATAATGTTATATAAATAAATAATATCTTAGAAGGCAGATGTGTATACAGTAACCTTAAGTTATTTATAAACCGCTTCATTGATTGGTTAGGTTACAGCCTTAACATTGTATTCTTCAAATGAGCACCAAGACTGCCGTGTAATTAATGATATGATTTAGTAAGTGGTTGATGGGATTTGGTTGAGTATTTTAACATTGTTAAAACAAATTGTCTTACTTATTTCCGAACAACAATCATGACTTTTATAGACTTATAACCAACTTACCATTAAATGATGTCTGGCGTATAGTAATGTAGAACAATACAGAAATCGGAACATAGATCAGCGCATATTCCAGGAAAATGCCTGCAAGCATAGGGTCAATAGGATCATAGCAATATGCCAATTTATTGACCCGCTTCACTTCCGAATCGCTATTTCCAATTGTCAGGACAGGTGCATTAAATTCCAATTTATTAGGAATATCTTCAAGGCAAATACATTTCCTTAATATTTTCTCCATTCCAGAAATTATGCATAATGATATTACAAGGAAGATCCAGTAGAAAATCTTCACCAAAGAACGATCAATTGTGATGTATACAAAAACAATTGCAACGCTTGTTGAAAAGCAGATTATGGAAAACGCGTATAAATCTCCACCTAAATGTATCTTATCAATAACGTTTTCTGTTTTTGTCAAACTGGTTGATGCTACGTAAAAAGCATAAAAGGCCAAATGTATGCATCCGATGATAGTTAAATTAAACAACACTTCGCTGTTTTTGTGATCAACTTTGTAAATCAAAACCAGTGCCACGATTGCTGCCAATGTAATTATTGCAAGAAGTGCCACGGCCAAAATATAAGTTTCCATTCTATATCAAATATTTTACTTTTGTATCCTCAAAAAGTTATTCGCATTGGTGAACTACTGTAAATTTCAGCTTTTTCTCTCTGTAAAAGATGTTGAAAAAGGTTTACAAACATATTCTACACAAGTTAAATATTGTTTCTTGATTTAACTAACTAATCAAATTCTGTGACAAATAATCAGTTAGAGTAATCATTTATTTCAATTTTTGTTACTTGAGTTTAACATTAATTAACTAATATACACATGGTCCTAATTCACTACCAAAGTGGGAAACATGAGTGAATAACCTGATTGGTGGAATTGTTATTTAAAGACCTGCGAGCGTTATTTTTTTCTAAATACATGACAAGAGAAGGCTTAAAAAACAACTGGAGTATTCACGTGGATAGAGGTTCGTGAGCGTTTGTTATCCTATAAAATAAAACGGAGAAAAACAGTTTCCAGTTTTTCCCCAGCTACAATTTGCTTATTCGTTTTCACCAATTCTTAAAACATGTCACACATTATAGTCCGCAGTCAGTCTTGAAATATTATACACTGTCAACTATATTTGCCACCGCAGAACGAGAAAATCCGTTTTAGACTCAACACTTAATTGATTGATTTATTGATTTAATGATTCATTCATTTATAAACGCACAGCAAATAACATTTGAGCTAAAATCAAGGCTAGAACCAGTTCACAGACAATAAATTAACGGGACTAATGGGTGGGACATCGTAACAAATTAACGACTACTACTTGAAACGTACATAAAATGTATGCATCCGAAAATAGTTAAATTAACCAACAATCCACGGTATGATGAACTCTGTAAATTAAAACCAACGCAACAGTTGCTGCTAATGAAACTATTATCAAAGGTGTAACCGCCAGGGTATAGGAATCCAATTTATATCGTATATATTATTTTTTATATCAGCTAAAAGTCTTTCATACTTTAGAATTTTCTATCTTTAATAATAGGTTAAAACACTATAAATACAATAAAATAAAATAAAGATAAATATATGTGCACTATTAACAAAAAGCTATACTACAGAAGTGGCTGATTATGACTGAATATAATCAATTTATGAAACCCGGTGACAAATTGTTTGTTATTGTTATAATCATGCATTTTAATAATCAGGAACGATAGATTCTAATTCTGCATATACATGTGGTAAGCTCTTAATATCAA
Organism: Limnoperna fortunei; assembly: GCA_944474755.1. Lineage (NCBI taxonomy): Eukaryota > Metazoa > Mollusca > Bivalvia > Mytilida > Modiolidae > Limnoperna > Limnoperna fortunei. The sequence goes on along the minus strand of OX104114.1, from coordinate 4,374,810 downwards.
CCTAGGTAAACATATAATTAATAGCTACAGACAAAGGATACTATCAGAAACACATAATACAAAAATAAAAGTCCAGGAATTGAGAATTATAAACTGTCACAAATTATAAAATAAAATATGCAGTGTGGCAAGTTTTGCAAAAATTCACAAGAAATAACCAAAACTTTATTTAAGATTAAACAAAGTAATTATGAATATATTTTTCCCCAAAACTGAAACTGAAACTGTTTTATTTTATTAAACGCCTACTTTTACACATAGTATTCACTGGCGTTGTAAATTAAATAAATATCAAGAAATAAGCAGTATACAATGTCGCTCCGAACATACTCATCACGATAAAACAATCATGCATATTCAACTTCAATCATATCCTGTTTATTATCTATAAAGGCTACACTGTGACGTTTTGATAAAATTTAGTAATTGTTAAGTTTATTTTTTAAATGTCTAATAAACTTTTATTAACATATATCTTTAATTGCAGGTGTTTTTCTCTCGAATTTAGATGACACACATAACCGTGCTTAAACGTTGGACGCAAAAACATATAATTTTTATCATTTCGTCACGCATTAGTGCTTAAATTAAATCATACATCAGCTACTCTCAAAATAGTTATGTGTTCCGAGTCATGGAAATTAACCTTGTACCCAGAACGAAAAAGAAAGAAATAATTTTATTATCTTGTTGTAATTTAATTGTGATTATTTTTAGCGGTTTTTTATACCATTGGCGCACGGTACCTTACCTAATCAATAACATTTTAGTTTTCGCAATATCTGTGATGTATACGCTAATTATGCAGGAAGCTCAAACGTAACAAACATAATGAAGAAACGATTGCATTGTATGTTTAATAACGTCTTATAATTAGTGCATTATAATTAAAGTACTTACATATACAAATGTTACTTAGAACGCCTACTTTGCAAATCTTTTCTATAAGGATCAAATAAAAAATACAACAACGTCAAGGTTAGTTGAACACTGTATAAATCGTCCAGGTGAGATAATTGCAATATTGTGTAGACAGTTCAAACAAAAGTAGGGCATGTAGGAACTAAACAAAAACATACACAGCGAACAATCAGTTGGTGTAATAATGACTGCAATAAAAATTGATATTTAAAATTAACAGTTAAGTAGTTAAGTGAAATAGCTAGAAAATGCCAAAATCTGTATTTATGTCTCAACAACATAAAAACATGCATAAATATTATCCGTAGCAATTGCAGTAAAGTATAAACATCTTGCCTGAGATTTAGATGTACTAAGATCATGCACCACACACTTTTTATACTATGTATTAATGTTTATCGCAAGACGAAAAACATTTCAATTTTATATAGAATTAATGTGATAAAAACTTCATTAATGCATTTAAATTTAAATACGTTAAAAATAAGACTAATTTTTTCACTTACGGTATAAGGAAATATACTTTAGTATCTTTTCACAAACCACACTTAAATCGCCCTTTCAGGGTGAACAATTAACATTAATTTCATACTATGATATTAAGCAAGTGCATTTATAAAGAAGTCATTTTTGTGTTAGCACACAAAACAGATATTTATTCAAATGAGTTATAAACAATTAATAATACGTCCATATTTAAACGTTCCATATTGGATATTTCGTACCAGTTAAAATCTTTTCTTTTGTAATCCATAATTACTATTTTATATTAATTAGATTTTATTTTCCGCAACAAACGTTTGAAAAACGCATAAATAAATATTGGATAAAGTTCTTATAACATACGTTTTTTTTATTCAAATGCCTGTTAAAATTAGATTTACAAGAGCAAGTTTCCTATGAATTAATTTTGTATTCAGAAAAATATTGATTTGCAAAATAATATATTGTGCGTAAATGATACTTAATAGTAACTGTTGTGGGAATTGTAATGGGAAGACCAACGAAGTAAAAAAATACCGTCCGAATCTCGAGGCTGCCTGAATAGTTACTGATATAACAAAGCTTAAAAGTATTGCAAAATTTTACGAAGAACCCCAATGAGAAGAATTATCCGATAGACGAAAACACCATAGATTAATCTTCCTGCAAAAAATTGTAAATGAAAGTGCTCCGGAATATTTTCAAAACCTGTTACCTTCCCGAGTAGATAGCAGACTCCTGGCAGAAAACAAATTAACTGAAGTTAAAACTCGGACTACGTTTTATTCTAATTATTTTATCCCTTCCGCTGTCAAGCTATGGAATGGACTGCCACAAAATGTTAAAAGTTATACATTCCTTAACGTATTCAAGAAATAACTGCGATCCCAAAACGGTAACGTCCCGGTGCAATTCTTCACGTCAGTCGCCTAGGGCAAATATTACATGCCAGAATACGTATGCCTTCGAGCTCGTTAAATTCTCACTTATTTCTCAGAAATGTAGTTGATTCGTACATTTTTTGTCCTGTCCTCTATATAATAACCTCAGACATGACTCACTTAACTCTTTATCAAATCTACCACTTCCAGTTGATGTTAACTAATTGTCATGATTTTTATTATTTCATGTGATCATGAATGATCATTATATTATGAAATAAATATGTTTACACCAATAGTACTTGTTAGAATATAATTGTTTTTCTATTTTGAAAAATAACAAATCAGCATTTAAAATGCAATAGATTGTGATAATTTGAGGAATAATGTTACTTTTTCTTGATTCAATGGCTGCTTAACGCTTTGATTATAGTATCCGCAGTGTGGTTCAGGTAGTAAGTCATCTACAATTGATCCTGTGCGGCCAGCTTTTCCAAATGCTTACGTCTTCGGCATGAAAATGAAATGCGTTATACACATATGAATTATGTGCTTCATTGGCATGGGAAACACTCATGTAAAACAAATGCAATCTTCAAAATATCTCCCGCCTGGAGCATTTTATCTAGAATATCATAAAATGACACATAAAGATTGCAATCTTAATGCTGCTCAAAGCAAACTTATCTCTTTGTACTTTTTTAAAAGCCTACCTGAATGAACAAAAGTTGTACATTTGCATTGTTTACTAAACAAAATAGTACTAGATGATTAATGCAAAGGTCAACATGTCCAAGGCGTTCATTGGAATATTGTGGGCTATATACATCGATTGATATCATACAGAACATTTGGATTCCAGGTTTTGGTTTACCATTTTATTGTTCCCAATTTGGACATATCATTTTACAAATATGAAAATTTGTATAGCTTTGTTCATGATGTACCAAGCGCCATAAAAGGCATAATATGATATATTACTTAAATTTCCAAAGCTTGTTATACAAAATAATTGTAATTTGTCAATAAACCAAACGTTTCAACTCACCAGACAATTGTAAAATTGCATATGTTAAGAAGAGCAGACATAATTAATACTTTTGATTAGTTGGTTTATCAACACTCAGGTTGCTTTTCAATTCTCACTCCAGACAGGGTATACTCGACTCCAATTTGACGTGACAACCGCAGGTCCGGGGGTTTTCTCTATGCAGTCAGGTTTCCTCCCCAATATAAACTGGACGCCACGATATAGCTGACCAATTGCTAAAAGTGGCGTTAAACACCATTCAAACCTATATCTGCCCCCGGGGAGCACGATGATCAGTTATATATGTGTTAATCCCTGGTAAGCGTTCTATTATTCGATCATTTAATATTTTAATAATAATACGTTACTTTTTTAAAGTAATTAGTTAATAGTACTTACGTTTGGTACATCGTTGATGATATGTTTATTTATTCAGAGCAGTATTAGTTTTCTCAGGATCTGTAATGTATGCACACGTAAATAAAATACCTACAAACACAAATATAACTTTATGAAATGCTTCTTAAATTTGATGCTCCGTCAACAATGCTAAAATCGATTACATAATGTTTCGTTCCAACAGCTGTCCAGGTAAGTTATATCACTGAAGTTAGTTTCTATTTGTGTATGCACACATTAGTAAGATCTGCTAGTAACACAAGAAATTCTACATTTAAATTACGCACTTTTTCAAAAAAGGTGCATACAAAAGACTATGTAAAAGATAGTACAAATAACTAGACATTTGGACAGTGTAAACATTGTTTCATAATGCAGTGGTAAAACTACAGTGACATTTAAAAAAGAGGGAAAATGCGTAATTCATCAATATGTATAAAATGTCAATAACGCGATTCCTAACAAACTGAATATATAGAAATACAAGCCGTATTATTGAAGCCGCTATGTAGTAGAAAAGTTTTGATTTAGATTAAAATGTAATTTTAGTATATATTACATATTTCGTTGTAGCAACAAACGATTGTGTAATGTCTTGAATGTCTGTATTGACTAACAAGGTGAGATTGTCACCGAATTAAAAGAATTAGAAAAAAATATTATTAAATAAAAGTAAAGTGGCTTACAATTAACCTTACATTAAATGAAGGAAATAACAAAATATCGAACAACAACGAAACTCTAAAACAACAACACACAAATCAAACTACAAGAAACCGACACACTTAAGAACCAATAACAAAAAATATAGCAACTAAATAATGGTCATAACTTATAACAGGCATTCCAAAAGAAATGGTCGGTTAAACAAGGTTTTTGGCAGGCCAAGCCTTTCAATAATAATATTCATTTATTTTCGTAGGCTAGAGGAAGAAAGACAATTCGCGGGATTTGTAAATTCGTGTTTCGCGGAAATCGGTAAACATAAATAAATCAAACTTGACGGAATTGCTTATAATTTTCGGTATTCTAATAGAGTGTAAGTCTGTAATTTCTCATTGATGTTTTGTTGTTAAAAGAACATGAAGTAAAATGTACGCTCCGTAAACATAATTATCATAATAAATAACTTGTCATTGTATTACAACCAACGTAAATAAGCACTCCATTGTAATTCGTAAAGTCCATGGGGGCAAAGATATGGTTGTATGTTTGACAATTAACTTGTGTATACATCAACACTTTAAAATTAAAAGGCAAAACAGGAAGTACTTTCATTACTGAGGAGATTACACAATTAAAAATAATAACGATGTCTTTTTATGAATTTCATTTCAGTTTTGCGCCATGAACACAATAAAGTTGTTTCTAATGCAAAACTGTCACCTCTATCGAAAATATATCAATATAACAATGTTTTTGAACATCAGTTGTCATTGTCCACGTTTCATATTTCAATATTCTCATGTCAGTTTACCGTCATTATAGATTATCTAAGAATAATTATTCGTAAATTCTTAATTTCGTGGTTTGTACCCACCCACGAAGGCGACGACAATTAGTACCCAACGAATGTAATTGAAACCACGGTATGTTTTTGTTCAAATGGTAGTTTACGCCACAATTATTTATCACTATATAATGGCGTCTAGTTTTTATTGGGGGTGAATACATTTTTGAAGGGTAATAGAAAGTGCAGAGGAATAATGTTGTGAATCGATTTAGTCTGAAGACCTAAGATGTCTGTTGTGCTAACTAATGAATAAATGAATGACGTTTAACGACACTTTCAACAATTTTTCACCTATATCATGGCGTCCAGTTAGTACCATGAGAAAACCCCCTCCCTTCGGTAAAAAAATGCCAAAACTCGGACCGCAAACCTCAGTGTAGACAAACTACCTTAACTGCTCGGCCTCCGAGACCCCTCTAATGTTACGATGTTTATTTTATTATGTAACATTATTTGATGCCATGACTTTAACATTCTTAGGTAAATATAAACAAAATCTTAAAAGGTATGGATATTTTTAGTATCCAGGATTTGTATATTATAAATGCTGTTTCGGTGCAATAAAAGCTGAATTTATGATGTACGTTTTGCAATGCACTAAAACTAATATTAGAATATATGTGACAATAAAAAATATTATTTATTAGTTGTTTACTTTATATGCATGTTATTACATAACATTTTACATGACTAATGACCTCAATATCTTATTTCGCCGATCTTGCAATAATTTGAATACTTTATGATCATAGCGTTGAGTCCCTTGAAGTAAAGTAAGGCCAACCTATCTTCAAAATGCATTATTTAATTTTACAGGAATTAAGCTTGCAGTATTATGTGGATACATATTATATGAACACCACGTTCAAATAATCATATTCTTTCAATAAAAAATCATTTGTTATAAAATATTTATTGTTAAAAACTGTAATTAAATGTTGTATTCAGTCATTTTGAAGTGTTAACTGCTTATTTAAGTAATCTAAAGTTAATACAAGAAAACCTTTTTAAAAATTATGTTTCATGCATTTCGAGTTGAAATATTTCACATGGCATTACAACTTATTTTGTTTGCTTGCTTGTTTGCGTCTGAAATTATTATTATAAATTAACAATTGTGTAATTTAGCTTTATTTAACTGACTTGAAAAACAGAAGAAAAAGAAACTAAAAATACTCCATTTAAGATATCTACCTTGATGACTACATCATCTTTCATGACTTAACTCTTGGCATTAAAATATCGTACTGATGTAACATACGTAGCAGCTTACGGTAAATCACTACTAAATAGGCAATCAGTTGATGCCGTAGTCAAAAGTAAAAACCAAAGTAGTTCTACTTTCACTTTGCATAACAATGGTAATTCTGAATGAACCTGTTTAAAATAAAGTTTATATGGTGCACACTTATTTTAGAAGTGCAATGAATCCAAATTTTATAATTTCAAGCAAGTATTAGATTTTGTACGAAACTTAACTAGCTCTATTTGTGACGTCACTTTGTAAAAGTTTACTAAACATTCCTATTACACTTTAATATTGTTGTGCCGGTCAGATAGTTTATCGAAGACATGGTATTTTGAGAAAATAAGTGTGTCACTAATAGTGAACTTAAGGTAAATTCAGTATTCTATAAAATGTTATAATGGTCACCTATGTAAATCTATTTTGTAGAGTTACCCTTATGTTTTTTGTCAAGTAAATCAATGCCAAATACGGAGGAAACTAACATAAAAAAGACAATCTAAAATCAAAAACCGAGAGACCCGCAATCTTCAGAATCAACAACCAAAGTTATAGTATTTACACCAATGGTCCTGACTTGGTACAAGCATTAAAAAATGGTTATTTAAACTAGGTTTTATGGCATGCCTCCCCTCCCGCTTCTATTACAGTGCTAAAGTCAGCAGTAAATAATATATTCAAAATTTATACTTGAAATTGGTTGCTTAATATCTCTAACAGTTAAAATTAAATATTAGATTCATTTTTAATCATATCTTGTGTATTACGATTAAAAATGTTAACTCTTTTGGCCAAATTAATTAAAATTAAAACAACGAATTGTGCACCTTTTTTAAACTGATTAAAAAGAAGAGAACGCGATTATTAAATGTTAAATTATATGAAATATTGGTGTAGGAAACGATTAACGTCTAACAAACGGAATTATTTTAAAAAAATAAAAAGAAAATTATCAACAGAGAAAACTGATAAACCTACGGGAACCAATTTCTTGCCAATGAAAGGTTATGAAGTATTGGGTTGGGTCGAAGATGGTAGCCTTTTTTAGAGTTTCCATGAGCTAGCATGCCAGTTTTTGAAATGGGTGATATCGTGCAAGAGTTATTCTAAGAGTCGAAACATGTTACCCACTATGGTTCGATGTAAGATTTATAACCTGACAGAACTTTACCAGCCATCTGGGGACATCTAGAGAGCTCTGTTGGACAATTTTCTAGTTGATCCCACTGTACAAGACGATTTTCAATAAAAATTAATTGTACAGTTCAAACAAAGAGTATGCTACTTGTAAACACTACAAAAGCCTATATTTTTGTCCCTACTTGATACTGCATTCTTTTGTGTTTCATTGCATTATTCCTTTTCAACATTGATTTAAAGACTGTTAACTTGTTCTCGTCCTTTATCTAGCTAAAATATTGCACAGTGGTAACTTATTTCTTGTTATTTAAGTCCACTTTATTGTGCATAAACTAACAGACACACCAATAAATGTTGGCTTTTAGTCACATACAGCAATACGGAAGCCTGAACTTGTGCATACTTAAAAAAAAGTACATGCACTCGCTGGGTCAATAACATCATATTAACCATATAATACCTTCGACTTATTTCACTTCAATAATTAGAAAAGTTTTAACTCATCACGATTATTTTCAATGACATTCCTTATATTTTCTCCAGTCCAATAATTAGTCAAAATGATACGAAAACGGAAATCCCGTTTCAAATTTTGTCCGATTGATAATCAAGTGCGATTTGTCCAAAAACAATTACAACACTAATTAAAAAGAAGATGTGAGAGACAGAGCGTAGGAAATTTTGTATGAGGATATGTCAGAAATTTCTGCGTTTGTCTTTGGCATACTTGTCTTTAAAATGTATGAAACAGAAAAGAAAAATTTGTGCATCCGACGATAGTTAAACTTAACAACACCACTGTATTTATGTTCAACTCTCTAACCCAGAACCAACATCACAGTTGCTGCTAATGTCACCAGTATAATAAGAGTGTCACCACCAAGGTAAAAACTTCAAATTTCTATATTGTATTTATATTTCTATATCGTCCATAAATTGTTTATATCATCCAATTTAATGCAAAGATGAACATGTTCTACTTGCAAAATACAGTAAAAGACACTAGGAATCTAAATGCATTAAGAGACATATAATAAATTTGTAAGAGCACATTTTAAATGAATTGAAGGCTCATTTCTTCAGGCGATTATTAGATTTTTGCAGATTTTGATAAAAATCATTCTTTGAATTCTTCATCAATCGAGATGCACATTTAACTATATTGAAATAGGGAGGGGGGGCTTTTGTAAATTGATTTTTGTACATGCAGTTTACAAGTTTTATTTTAACCATCAATGTAAATGCATGTCTTAAGGTTTTTCTAAAGTTGTTAAAAACATTAAAGTTGAATGGGCAGTTATCATACTTATCATTAAAGAAAAAGGCAATGTTTAATATGATGTTAATAAGTTTGACCTGAAGTCAATATTATCTTGCCTCCAGTCGAAATAAATCTGTGTTATCAGATCAAATCAATTATAGAAACAAGTAAATACTACCCTGCTGTCGTAATACAGCGTCACCTTATGCAGAATAAATGCATGGTGCATTTTATTATACTTACTTTGATGTTGCTTAGAGGTTCTGTAAGATGGTAAATGTAACAAGTCAAGCCGAACGATTTTTAGGACTCCATTTTGAATATATATTACTCTATATAGTTATCTTGAGGTTAGTTTTTGAAAACAAAAAGTCTGTTTATTTTATGTTAACTTTCATCAGTTTACAAAAATATTATATTTTTAAAGATTAAAAAAATATACTTTCATCATAAGGTCATTAAAGAACAGATAATCTATTTCATATTATTTTTATTGTTGCAATTTTCTTTGAAGATATTTTATTGTGGTGTGTTGAACCATCCGACACAAAATTATTTGTTTAGATCAGCGATATAAATTGAAGTTTAATATGTGCCACAACAACACATTGTGTCTGAATAGAAAGAAATTATAACGCCTAACATTTATTAGTTTAAAAATGACATGTGTTAAAATTAAGATTTCTGTACAAACTGACAAGGTATTTCTTGCATACATGTTTATATGGGTACAACTGAAATAGAATGCAAACCAAAATGTACAAAAATTATTTAGGCATGCTTGAAAGTATAAATTATTGGATACATAGCATATATGGAAATAAGTTAATGGTTTCATTCGTTAATTGCTATTTGCTATTTCTTTAAAACGTCTTCGAAACATGTTTGCGTGGGTTAGCTATGAAGAATAACTGTCATTTCAAACTTGAGACAAAATGTATCATTCGCCCCGGGTCGCTGGGAAGTTATGTGTGGCGAGACCAAGGAAACAGTCACATAGATTTAAATCAGTCAATACGAGAAATATGTTCATATTTAATTGTAATTGTTTTGATTGCACTTAGCGCACCCATGTTTTTATTGGGTTCAGAGTACCCACTTTCTGTATTGTGTGTCATTTTTCGTTGTATATGTTTGTCTATATCCGGATTTGTAACCGTTCCTTGACTTTTGGTTCTTGTTGTTCGGTCATTTTACTTGGCTACTTTCTTAGTATTTTTAACCTTCTTGTAATTACAGCCTGTATAATAGAAGTACTGGTAGATAGCGTTAGTCTAATTTGGTATAAAGTTTTGAAATTGAATGTTGATTATAAATGCTGTACAACATCTTAATCATTTTGGATTTTAATATTTAGATGTGATCGTCACTGATGAGTCTTCATTAAAGGAAAAGAGCGTCTGCCGTAGAAAATTCTGTTAACCTTGGTATCATTGATTAGATTATATTTTATACAATCCTTTTACACATTGATTTACAGTAAACAATGCGGAACCAAGCACAGAATGTCGCGGTTAGCTGAACACCTCAGGTAAACTAATCAATGAAGTTAATTTTCGTCTGTTTACAAAGACGTTTAAAACATTAGTAGGACATTTAAGAGCTGTTCTCTATAAGGATCAAAATAGGTGTTCTTGACTAAATCATAGAATTTCACAAAACTTTGTCAGCAGAAACCTATACCAATACTCAGTACAGAAAAACATTAATCATTAAAATTTTTGCATTTATATAATAAAAATATCGATATCTTTAAATATCATGCTAAAGGCTTTGTAGAAAAAACGATTTTAGCCATTGTTTGTCATTAAATATATTTTACACTCATTGTCTTAAAAAAAAAACAACATTAAAAAGGGAAAGCTCTATCATTTATCTGATTTTTCTCCATATATCATCAATATATAACCATTAATAAGAAAGATATTGCATGACAAGTTACAGTACTCTCAAGTCCAAATAAAACCACCTGAATGGGGGTTACTTCAATCTTTAATGAGAAAAAATCCCAACAATAGATTTTTCAAAAACCTTTAAAATACCATACTTTAAATATAAATCAATAAGTCACAAAACTTTCAGGAGTGTGTATTTTGATTTAAAAAAAATAATCCAATTTAAAAATTTCAAAAATCAGTTGGAACGGATGATGAATTACCTCCCCTGTTTTGCTGGTACAGAGTGCAAAAATGTCAGCTTCCCAGCAAACACAACTTTTTGGAGAAAATGTTCTTGCAGTTGCAGTGTAAAATAACTCAGTAACTTTATTATGTGACAAAATATTACCCTTATTCTAAATGGTGGCCTGCAGCTTTCAAAACATTTTAATTGAATGTAAAGGTGAATTTTCAGACCTTGAAACCTTGAGCAGTGAAGACATTTTTATTGTTCTGTCAGAAGTGGGTTTAAAACCATGCACTAATTTAGCACAGTCTTATAAAATTTGTGAAGGACACAAAAATGAATTTATCAAAAAAAATTCATTGCGTCGTCGAAGAACACTCTGCCAAATTCCTTCCCTTGTCAGTTCCCACCCAGATGTTGATCATACAAATGATGTAGTCATAAATGGAAATTTTGTGCCTCGGCGAAAGCAGACAAAAAAGGTAGCCAGTAGAGGTTTAAAAGCTGCAGATGTAATCCATCTGATAAGGACTTCAGGGATGACCCTGCCAATAAATACTAGTAAGTAAATGAATGAATTTATTTTAGTGTCCTAGCTAGACTAAAAATAGAGGGGCACTTCACCCTGCCCCCTTAACAGTGTGCCTATCTGCTCTCTATGAGCACCCCTGTATCCCTATTTCTTTCCCTTTCAACAATTTCCCTTGGGTCATTTTATAATAAGTTACAAGTTAGCTACAATAATGTAGCTCCTTTTTTATGGACAGAGTTACAAAGAGGTCCCATGAACAGGCTACATGTAAATTATTGTAGCTAGTTACAATGCAAGTGTGACCATATATAGCGTCATTATCTACCAAACATTCCGTCTAATGGCCCCTGGTAAGAACTGCAAGTATTAACTGTGAGTCTAGTACCAAGTCATACCTGTTAATCAGTGTTATTTGTTAAATTTAAGAAGTACTAGTATAATCTTTATTTATTAATCTTTTCATCCATGTCAGGAATGCTTTCACTCTGTATTTTTTGGTGCAGAGTTATGCCCCCTTCATAGTAATATCTTTTCAACAAAATCATAAATTTGAACAGATTTCACTGGAAACTCACCACCCGGAAAAAATTTTCTGACAAGAACAAAAAACCAAGGTCCCTCCCTTCAAGTTAAATGGTCAGTCCCTTACTTGGTGATATCATGTGGTTAGGGCAGTAATAAAAGTTGAATAGAACTTGTTATAATAGAGTAACACAATATCACCTGCTAAAAATATTTACTTCATTAAAAAAATAAAGTCTGGAATTAAGATTACTAGTAGTTACAGTATAATAATATACTAGTAAAAAACATATATATACTAGTAGATGCCCTTCACTCTGAAACAAGTGCTAAAGTGCCCTTTTCTTGCGCTCCTCTATTTCAGATCCTAGCTAGAACACTGTTAATTTTATTATGATACATGAATGTAACCAATTTTTGACCCATCTGGGTGCAGCACAGTGACAATGAGAATATGATATGCATTGGTATAATTTTGAGACTTTGTACATGTAAATATGGTACTTGTTGGAAAGGTATAAGGACACACAATAATAACTTGCATGAAAAGAAATTTTATTAAAGGAGTATCGCTAGACATATACATGAAATTTGGTGCCTATAAGCACAGAATCGAAAAAAATAAAAATAAATCAGACTGTGTAACACTGTGTATTATAAAAAAAAACCAGAATGAAAAGAAATGAAATTGCAATAAAAAGAAACAAATGGAACAAAAGGAAAAGAAATTGAATGAAACAAAATATGTTTCAGTTTTTTTAATGACATTTATTTTATGTATTTTAGCACAACCCTACTAACTCTTGAAAGTATGAAATTCATTACGGTAATTGTACATGTTTGTGTGATGTCTAACAAAATGATATTTATCAATTTCAGCTTGTTGTACTAATTGCTTGAAGAAATTGCGCCAAGATTTATGTGGAAATCGTTGCAGTATATGTGCAACTGACACAAATGATACATGTACATCTTTGATCCAAGCAAAGGTAAATTTTAATACACTGTACTAGGAATGAGGATATATTTCCTTTAAACCCTACCCCTAGCACATGTGCAATCATTACAAAATTAGCTACTTTGGTGATGTCATAACAGCATTATCACTGAAATTGATGATGTCATAAAACAGCTTTTGCACAATGAAATGGATTTGGTAGCATCATGCTCAATACCAAATTGTCATATTAAACATGTTAGAAAAGAAAGAATTCTTGTCCAGCCATAGTTTATTTTTAATTTACATGTAACTGTTGTGTCTCATTTTTATAAGACTGCTAAAAAATTTGTGGATGTATAATGGTAGGATGCTGTCCTCTGCGTTGTCTGTTAACTTTAGTGTTCCCACAATAACTTTAGTTCAATTTATTTTGCCATGAAATTTGATAATGATGTTCCTTACCATAAAAAGATGGGATTGATTTTTGGGGTCCCCCTTTTTTGGTGTAGAATTTATGGGTCCAAAATGCCACTTTTTTTTGTTTGTTCCTACAAAAACTTTGGTTCTGGTTGACCAAATGCTGTTAAATTTTACAATAATATTTCATACCATAAAAGGATGAATGGGATTGATTTTTGGGGTCACCCCTTTAGGCCAAACAAAAAATATGTGTGTTTCCTGTTACATATCTGAAAAAATAGGGTAGGTAGGCATTAAATTTTATTTGTCCCCCGCCGCAACGGGACGGAGGACCTAGTAATGGTCTTCGTTCGTCCATCTCACTTTTGTGGACACAACTCCTCCGAGACCGCTCAAGGGATTTTGATGAAATTTTGTAGGATTGTTTGTCATGATATGTAGTTGATCATATTGCAACGCAATTTTGATTCGACAAATTTTATAGGAGTTATATATGGGACTTTATCAACTTTGTTCATTTTAGGTCATAGGAACACATTGTGGGCACAACTCCTCTGAGACTGCGGAACGAATTTTGATGAAAATGTGTAGGATTGTTTGTCATGATATGTAGTTGATCATAACGCAACACCATTTTGATTCGACAAATTTTATAGGAGTTATGGGACTTTATCAACTTTGTTGATTTTAAGTCATAGGAACACTTTTTAGACCGCTCAACAGATTTTGCCTAAATTTTGTAGGATTGTTTGTCATCATATGAAATTGATCATATTGCAACATCATTTTGATTTGACAAATGTTATAGGAGTTATGGGACTTTATCTATTTAGTGTATTGTAGTTCATAGAAACTCCTTGTTGGCTCCTCTGAGTCTGCTGAACATGTTTTGCTAAAGTTTTATTCATTTTAGTACTAGTATGTAGTTGTATGCATATTAATTCTATTTTCAGTTTGACAAATTCTACATGAATAATGAGACAAATTTGTCAAAGTAACTTTTCAACTTTAATGCAGCTGCAGGTTACATTGGCTACGTGTAGCAATCTTGTTTACATTTTTTTTTAACCTTGAGTACATGGAGTTTAGAATTAAAGTTTAACTGTGCTTTAATAAGCGAAAATGGCAATACAAATGTAAGGGTAGGCATGAAAAAATAGGGTAGATAGGGAAACAGGAAACACACGTTTTTTTTGGCCTTGCTCTGCTGCAATTGCCTCTGGCTAAAATACCAACATAAATTATATGGTTTTCCATCCTCGCAAGTCAGGGTTTCTGTGTCCACATATGTCCACGAAACCCTGACAAACTTAGCTAGGAAATTCCAGGGCTAGAAGATTTTCATATGACGTCAAACCTTCAAAATATCAACTAATGAAATTGCTTGACAGAAGCAAGTGTTTGGCAGTAGTCATTCTTACTCATTCTTGTGTGGGAAGAAAACGTAACGCAAGTAATAAATAACGCGGTAATAACAAACTAGTAACATTACTGTACAAAATACACTGATTTTCACATGGTCTATGCAACACATCCGTTTGGTTTATTTACAATCGACATTGGGATATCCGCTAACAAAGTCGTGCATGAAAGCGACCTTTTGATTAGCTACATGCAGGTATGATGTAGCCAATCAAAATAGTGACTTCTAGCCCGGGAATTTCCTAGCTAAGTTTGTTAGGGTTTCGTGGACACAGAAACCCTGACTTGTGAGGATGATGGTTTTCTTACTGATTATCACAAATAAACTGTTTAGTCTTCAATCTCATATATCTAAAATTATGTTGTGTTATTTTTAGGCTCAGCAATTAAGCACAGCTTCTCCCCAATACCTTGGTGAAGAAACATGGAATGAGGAAGAGGAGGCAGTGAAGGCACCTCCCCCCAAAAAGGTACAGTTAAGTAAAAGATTTCTTTCATGCAAGAAGCTCGTGAGTATTAATGAGGCATTCAAATGTCATAAGTCTGAAAAGGGAAAGACAAAATCAGTAGACATAAAAGGCAAGGAGAACACAAAATAATATAACATAAAAAACAACTATATTCCATTCAGCAATGCCAGTTCAAATCAAAACTGGAGAGAAACCAGTTGCTTCAGAAGGATAAGCAGTTCCTGCTTGCAACTACATCACATTGCAAATGATCAATTTAGTGTGGGTCAACTCAAAAGTGAAAAGAAGACGACAATAATACATATAAAAACTTGCATATAAACTGATGTTACTGATCATAAAATTTACTAATAAACCTCTAGCTTAAATGGTAAACAAGTCATTTGTGTCAAAAGGTACAAAAGCATGAACAAATTTACCCTTCTATGGTCACACCTCATTGATATCTTATTAGTTTGGGTCAACTTGAAATTCAAAAAGTTTCAGTCAAAGAGGTTAGTCTACACACATGACATGTACATGTAATCAGTTTTGAAAATTCTTACTTTTTCAGCAAAAAAAAAAACAGTTTGGAATTCCCTTGCTCTATCCAAGGACACTTAGAAGTTGAAGACAGTCAAGGACAAGCAGAGCTTCAAAAACTTAACAATCAATTATCTCAACAGACAGATGAAGAAGTAAGAATCATATATTAGGCCAGTCTTTATGTTTGTTTGCCCTTCACAGACTCACCAATTTTAAGTTGGGTAGGTGGGTAAATTATTTTATTTTATTGAAAAAAAAATTTCAAGTAATTTGCTGGAAAAACTAGTTAAAATCATTAAAAATCATGAGAAAATAAAATTTCTATTTGACTTTAGCAATAAAAATATTTTGATTAGGTGCCAATTTTAGTGGGTCGGATGGGAAAGGACATACAAACAAAATTTTTTTTAGTCCTTTTTTTAGTTTCTTTTCCATGAAGGAAGTATGCTATCATAACGAAATCTTATACATCTATGCATCACCATATGATTTAACAAAAAATCACCATACATTTTTGTTAGTTTTTCATGAAGGACGTTTGAAGTTTCCTATTATCATGAAAATATACATAATTGCACCAAGTTATAATCAAGCAAAAATCACCATCAATTTAAAAAACCTTTTTTACAAATTTTTATACCCCCGCTCAACAGAGTCGGGGGTATATAGTGATCCTCATGTCCAAATGTCCGTTCGTCCGTCTACATTTGGTTTCCGGATGATAATTCAAAAGTTTATATCCGATTTGAATGAAACTTTGGGATATTGTTAGATATCAGGTTGGTAAGAAGCCTATCCATTTTGGGTGAAATTCGTCAAATTTCAAGGTCAGAGTCCACGAAAAACGTTAGAAATTTTTACAAAAGCGGGGGTATCAGTGATCGTTAGAACGACTTTGTCTAGTTATTTAACATTTTCTTTTGACGTAGTGGATAATTTTTCCTCTGTGGTCAGGTTTACAGTACACACCCTACTATATGATTTACATATAATTTACATATAGAATAGCTTAAATCTATCAGTATGTTATTCTCAATGACACATATATTTTTTTTTCCATCACAGTTTACTGACTTGTCAACAACAGGTGTAACAGATGAAAGCAGTCAAGATTTCTCACAGGTTTGTACACAAGTTTAATCAGGTTAATAGCAGTAAATCAAGATAAATATCACTTAGTGTAGCTCACCTAAAATGTGGGGTTTTTTTTGAGGGGGAATATATAGGAATCACTATGTTTGTCCATTCGTCTGCCCGTCCCTCTGTTCAAAGATCTCGTAAGGGCAACTCCTTCTTAACTGCTGCATGGATTTTGATGAAACTTCACATTAAGGAAGTACATCATATGGGGATGTGCATGGACAAATTTCATTGCTCTTGAATATCATTCAGAAGAAATAATTAGACTTAAATTTTCAGGCAATATGCAGCGGATGGTATCCTTTTGCGAGGTTGCTCACAGTATTCCTTGCTTTTTTTTTTATTTGGACAAATACTTTATATCTTGACTGAAATTCATAATTTTCAATATACCTTTGTAGAATTCCACTGAAAGTTACACTCAAAGCTACAAAATCGATGTCCTTAACGATTACCTTAAAGCGATGAAACTGCCAACATTTTCAACCGAGGAAAGAAAGCAATGGAACAATTATGTAAAGAGTGCAAAATCAGGATACTGTAAACGTTTTTTGGAAGTCTTTCAGTCTGTTGTGTGCTCAGTGTTTCCTAAATCAGCAGATGAAGTTCTTGACACCATACAACATGTAATGTCAAAACCAGATGCCGATGGAAATTCAAAAGACCCTGTATCTGAAAATAGCATTATTCCACTTATTCAGGCTTACAGGTGTGCTGAAACCTGTCACCATAGATGCCAAATTTTGTCCTTTCTTACTCAGACAATGTCATTCAAAGAAATCCATCAAATGTTACCAGAAGTTGTACACAAGTTTAATCAGGTTAATAGCAGTAAATCAAGATAAATATCACTTAGTGTAGTTCACCTAAAATGTGGGGGTTTTTTTTGAGGGGGAATATATAGGAATCACTATGTTTGTCCATTCGTCTGCCCGTCCCTCTGTTCAAAGATCTCGTAAGGGCAACTCCTTCTTAACTGCTGCATGGATTTTGATGAAACTTCACATTAAGGAAGTACATCATATGGGGATGTGCATGGACAAATTTCATTGCTCTTGAATATCATTCAGAAGAAATAATTAGACTTAAATTTTCAGGCAATATGCAGCGGATGGTATCCTTTTGCGAGGTTGCTCACAGTATTCCTTGCTTTTTTTTTTATTTGGACAAATACTTTATATCTTGACTGAAATTCATAATTTTCAATATACCTTTGTAGAATTCCACTGAAAGTTACACTCAAAGCTACAAAATCGATGTCCTTAACGATTACCTTAAAGCGATGAAACTGCCAACATTTTCAACCGAGGAAAGAAAGCAATGGAACAATTATGTAAAGAGTGCAAAATCAGGATACTGTAAACGTTTTTTGGAAGTCTTTCAGTCTGTTGTGTGCTCAGTGTTTCCTAAATCAGCAGATGAAGTTCTTGACACCATACAACATGTAATGTCAAAACCAGATGCCGATGGAAATTCAAAAGACCCTGTATCTGAAAATACCATTATTCCACTTATTCAGGCTTACAGGTGTGCTGAAACCTGTCACCATAGATGCCAAATTTTGTCCTTTCTTACTCAGACAATGTCATTCAAAGAAATCCATCAAATGTTACCAGAAGTTGTACACAAGTTTAATCAGGTTAATAGCAGTAAATCAAGATAAATATCACTTAGTGTAGTTCACCTAAAATGTGGGGGTTTTTTTTGAGGGGGAATATATAGGAATCACTATGTTTGTCCATTCGTCTGCCCGTCCCTCTGTTCAAAGATCTCGTAAGGGCAACTCCTTCTTAACTGCTGCATGGATTTTGATGAAACTTCACATTAAGGAAGTACATCATATGGGGATGTGCATGGACAAATTTCATTGCTCTTGAATATCATTCAGAAGAAATAATTAGACTTAAATTTTCAGGCAATATGCAGCGGATGGTATCCTTTTGCGATGTTGCTCACAGTATTCCTTGCTTTTTTTTTTATTTGGACAAATACTTTATATCTTGACTGAAATTCATAATTTTCAATATACCTTTGTAGAATTCCACTGAAAGTTACACTCAAAGCTACAAAATCGATGTCCTTAACGATTACCTTAAAGCGATGAAACTGCCAACATTTTCAACCGAGGAAAGAAAGCAATGGAACAATTATGTAAAGAGTGCAAAATCAGGATACTGTAAACGTTTTTTGGAAGTCTTTCAGTCTGTTGTGTGCTCAGTGTTTCCTAAATCAGCAGATGAAGTTCTTGACACCATACAACATGTAATGTCAAAACCAGATGCCGATGGAAATTCAAAAGACCCTGTATCTGAAAATACCTTTATTCCACTTATTCAGGCTTACAGGTGTGCTGAAACCTGTCACCATAGATGCCAAATTTTGTCCTTTCTTACTCAGACAATGTCATTCAAAGAAATCCATCAAATGTTACCAGAAGTTGTACACAAGTTTAATCAGGTTAATAGCAGTAAATCAAGATAAATATCACTTAGTGTAGTTCACCTAAAATGTGGGGGTTTTTTTTGAGGGGGAATATATAGGAATCACTATGTTTGTCCATTCGTCTGCCCGTCCCTCTGTTCAAAGATCTCGTAAGGGCAACTCCTTCTTAACTGCTGCATGGATTTTGATGAAACTTCACATTAAGGAAGTACATCATATGGGGATGTGCATGGACAAATTTCATTGCTCTTGAATATCATTCAGAAGAAATAATTAGACTTAAATTTTCAGGCAATATGCAGCGGATGGTATCCTTTTGCGAGGTTGCTCACAGTATTCCTTGCTTTTTTTTTTATTTGGACAAATACTTTATATCTTGACTGAAATTCATAATTTTCAATATACCTTTGTAGAATTCCACTGAAAGTTACACTCAAAGCTACAAAATCGATGTCCTTAACGATTACCTTAAAGCGATGAAACTGCCAACATTTTCAACCGAGGAAAGAAAGCAATGGAACAATTATGTAAAGAGTGCAAAATCAGGATACTGTAAACGTTTTTTGGAAGTCTTTCAGTCTGTTGTGTGCTCAGTGTTTCCTAAATCAGCAGATGAAGTTCTTGACACCATACAACATGTAATGTCAAAACCAGATGCCGATGGAAATTCAAAAGACCCTGTATCTGAAAATACCTTTATTCCACTTATTCAGGCTTACAGGTGTGCTGAAACCTGTCACCATAGATGCCAAATTTTGTCCTTTCTTACTCAGACAATGTCATTCAAAGAAATCCATCAAATGTTACCAGAAGTTGTACACAAGTTTAATCAGGTTAATAGCAGTAAATCAAGATAAATATCACTTAGTGTAGTTCACCTAAAATGTGGGGGTTTTTTTGAGGGGGAATATATAGGAATCACTATGTTTGTCCATTCGTCTGCCCGTCCCTCTGTTCAAAGATCTCGTAAGGGCAACTCCTTCTTAACTGCAGCATGGATTTTGATGAAACTTCACATTAAGGAAGTACATCATATGGGGATGTGCATGGACAAATTTCATTGCTCTTGAATATCATTCAGAAGAAATAATTAGACTTAAATTTTCAGGCAATATGCAGCGGATGGTATCCTTTTGCGATGTTGCTCACAGTATTCCTTGCTTTTTTTTTTATTTGGACAAATACTTTATATCTTGACTGAAATTCATAATTTTCAATATACCTTTGTAGAATTCCACTGAAAGTTACACTCAAAGCTACAAAATCGATGTCCTTAACGATTACCTTAAAGCGATGAAACTGCCAACATTTTCAACCGAGGAAAGAAAGCAATGGAACAATTATGTAAAGAGTGCAAAATCAGGATACTGTAAACGTTTTTTTGGAAGTCTTTCAGTCTGTTGTGTGCTCAGTGTTTCCTAAATCAGCAGATGAAGTTCTTGACACCATACAACATGTAATGTCAAAACCAGATGCCGATGGAAATTCAAAAGACCCTGTATCTGAAAATACCTTTATTCCACTTATTCAGGCTTACAGGTGTGCTGAAACCTGTCACCATAGATGCCAAATTTTGTCCTTTCTTACTCAGACAATGTCATTCAAAGAAATCCATCAAATGTTACCAGAAGTTGTACACAAGTTTAATCAGGTTAATAGCAGTAAATCAAGATAAATATCACTTAGTGTAGTTCACCTAAAATGTGGGGGTTTTTTTTGAGGGGGAATATATAGGAATCACTATGTTTGTCCATTCGTCTGCCCGTCCCTCTGTTCAAAGATCTCGTAAGGGCAACTCCTTCTTAACTGCTGCATGGATTTTGATGAAACTTCACATTAAGGAAGTACATCATATGGGGATGT
This sequence comes from Limnoperna fortunei, assembly GCA_944474755.1. Lineage (NCBI taxonomy): Eukaryota > Metazoa > Mollusca > Bivalvia > Mytilida > Modiolidae > Limnoperna > Limnoperna fortunei. The sequence goes on along the minus strand of OX104114.1, from coordinate 4,353,536 downwards.
GCATGGACAAATTTCATTGCTCTTGAATATCATTCAGAAGAAATAATTAGACTTAAATTTTCAGGCAATATGCAGCGGATGGTATCCTTTTGCGATGTTGCTCACAGTATTCCTTGCTTTTTTTTATTTGGACAAATACTTTATATCTTGACTGAAATTCATAATTTTCAATATACCTTTGTAGAATTCCACTGAAAGTTACACTCAAAGCTACAAAATCGATGTCCTTAACGATTACCTTAAAGCGATGAAACTGCCAACATTTTCAACCGAGGAAAGAAAGCAATGAAACAATTATGTAAAGAGTGCAAAATCAGGATACTGTAAACGTTTTTTGGAAGTCTTTCAGTCTGTTGTGTGCTCAGTGTTTCCTAAATCAGCAGATGAAGTTCTTGACACCATACAACATGTAATGTCAAAACCAGATGCCGATGGAAATTCAAAAGACCCTGTATCTGAAAATACCTTTATTCCACTTATTCAGGCTTACAGGTGTGCTGAAACCTGTCACCATAGATGCCAAATTTTGTCCTTTCTTACTCAGACAATGTCATTCAAAGAAATCCATTAAATGTTACCAGAAGTTACTTATAGTAAATTTTACACTGCAAAAAGCCATGCAAAAATTGTTGGACCTGGACTTCCATCAACTGTGCCAGTCTCTCGACAAAGGATGGACCCTGTAAAACTAGATAACTTTTTAGATTTTATTACATCAGAACATATCGTACGTGACCTGCCATTTGGAGAAAAAAAGATCAAAATGTCAGATGGAAGTGTAATGGAACTACCAAATGTTGTTCACTCTATGGGAGCAAGTGATGTCATTAATCAGTACAAGTCTTATTGTAGAGAAAATGAGATTACACCATTAGGTAAAATTATACATGTGTAATATCTAAAGTTCCCAATCAAGCACTAGAAAAAGAAAAAATAATAAACGGTATCTAATAAATGGGCATATACCATAATCACACATATATATATTTGGAACATAAAAATTAGAATGTACCATAATTAGTGTCCAAAGATATGCATTGACATAAAGTCGCATTACTAACTGCAATTAGTGCAGATGAGTTTAGGATCATTTATACATCTTTCTTGCGTTATTGGCTGGTTTGAAACATTCCTAATTTAATTTTGTAATTGTAAATCAATTTAAAATGGGCAATTTGTGTTCCTTAAAAGTAGTTTTTCACGAAATAGAACATTTTCACCACTGACATAGTTTTTAAAAAATACAATTTTTCAATATGTTATTATGTTTCAATGATATTTTACAGGTGATAGCACAATGTACAGAATTATATCACAGTGTGGTGCAAAAGTCAGGACAAGTCTGGAAGGAATTGATTATTTTGTGGCTGAGGCCAGCCGAGGATTTGGAACCTTATCTGATGTTTTAGACGAGCTTGTCAAAATTCAGGCATTAAGCCAGCAGCAGAGCAAAGATGCAGCATCATTACTTTTGAAATGTAAACAGTATCTAAGAACAGATTTTAAGGCAAGAAAAAGTTTTTTTTTTATTTTTAAACACCCACTACCTGTTGAAATAAATTAGAAATTTTATGTATACTTTAATTTTTTTAACCAAAACACCTTTACAAAATATAAAAGTATTGGCACAGGGAAACATTTTTAAAGTATAAAAACACTAAACAGCCTTTAATTTGTTACAATTTATATGATATGCAATTTACATTTTATGCAAATTGGTGAAATATTTTTTTTAGAAAAATTTGGATTGAAGTTTTGTTATTACATGTATTCTAATTCTTCATTACTTTGATAGGTTCATCTAAAAGAGAGCAGTGAGGTAGCTGATCATTGCCAGACTAATGCCCTTAGTGACCCTTCAAAGACTGCGTTTTCCAAAGAATGTCAGCATAACCACATTTATGTGTGTGTTTCATGTGAGCAGCTGAAAGAATTGACTTCCTCTGTACTTAAAACAATTCAGTGTGCAATTCAAGATAATCTGAATCGAGAAACTACTGAACTTATAAATGATTTACATTTTAAAGCAAAAAATGCAATTGAAAGCATATACAACTTGAAAAAACATATTGTTCGTTGCAAAAACCAAGACCTTGCTAAAAATACTCTTTTTGACACTATGAGTGATGAAGAGATATTGCTAATATGTGACTGGTCAATGAAGTTTCTTCCTAAACGATTTAGAGAAGATCAAAGCGATTGGTTTGGGAAACGTGGGATATCATGGCACATTACTATGGCCTTTCAGAAAATTAATGGTGTTGTTGAAAGTTTAGGGTTTGTTCATATATTTAAATCTCAGATTTCACAAGACAGTGTGACAACAGCTGCAATTATACTAGATGTGATGGACAGCATTTTGAAGTTTATAGACAATGCTAAATTCCATCTGTGGTCTGACAATGCTGGTTGCTATAAGTCAACAGAAATGATGTCCATACTTTGCAAGAATGAGAATGTTCTTAGCTTTAATTTTTGCGAATCTCAAAATGGTAAAGGACCATGTGACAGAACTGGAGCAACATTAAAATCTGCCATAAGAAGATATATCAATCAGGGACATGACGTGTTGAATGCATCATCAATGAAACAGGTAAATGTACAGTCAATAAAGCATACAAATGACTAGTTTAGGGTAGGGTGTTTTGGTAGGTAGGGATGCAGGAAATACAAGTATACTTCTTTTTGGCCTTAATGCCATCGTGTTCCTCCTTCTACTTTTTCATTATTTACTTATTTTCCGAGGTTTTCCAGATCACAACATGGACTACACCATTTGTTATGTCTTAAAAGATTTTCTTGAAACTTTCAAAAATTTAACAATCCAATACCATTATATTACAAAGAAAACATGATGATGTTTCTGATTTTTGCAAATAACTCATAAATCATTAAAAATGTACTGGTTATAAAAAAGATAAATAACATGAATACGTTTGTAAGAATTGTGCAAAATGTCAAATGGTTTTGAAAGCACACTTACATCCTAATGGGCTGATGCCATCCTTTTCTGTGCATATATTGGAATAGCTTTTCATATACATGTATACTTGTATGAAAAAAAAACTTCTAAAAAAGATTTGTTGTTGATAAATTGAAACATTAGGTATATTTCTTTGAGCAACATTTTTTCCACTTTTCATGTGCAGCCATATAATTATTATATTTTAGGGAATTGAGAGAATGATGAAATCTGTGAAGTACAGAGTAAGTGTGGTTGAATTTACAACAAAGAAGCAAGTTGTAAAAGGAATTCCAGCCATTGGGTCCTACTCCAATTTTACTTTTGAAGAAAGTGGTATACATGTATGGAAAGCCTATGGAGTTGGAGAAGGTATATTTATTTTTTTAACAAAACGAAATCATGTTGAATTTTTACTGTTTGGTGTCTTTTTATGGTTTTAAAAGACATTACTAAGCAAGCTGCTCTTGGCTTGGTAACTAGAATGATTAATAATAACTTTCACAGAATGTTCATTAGATTATGCCGCATGTAGTTAGGCATTTGGTACTCATGATCACCTACTTCCTGCGTATGGGTTAACTGACTTTGTTGACTTGTAAACATAAAATATCGTCAGTGAAGCAAGGAGAGAGCTACCAATGGGGCATTCAAATGTCAAAAATCCTAAAGGGCAAAGGCAAATAAAGTAAACAAAAACGAAAACAGGACAATGAATTATACAGACAACACAACTGTAGTGAACAGCAAGCAACAACAGGAACTCAAGTGGTAATGAGAGTGAACTCAGGTGCTCTGGAAGGGTAAGCACTCCCTGCTTGTTGCAAAACACCCACCATGTTGCCAACTGTGAGTTCAGCTTGTCAAATCCAGTAAAAATTAGAAAATTTTCATAACGGTTTTCTTAGCAAATTTATACAAATCACAGCCTCATGTTATTGGGCGGCAAAGGATCTCATATTGTGGAATTTATTTCAGTTATGTTGCTCACCTACTTCCTGTTTACGAAAGTTAAAATTGATTAATTTTGATATTTTGTATTGACAAATATTGTTTTTATTTTTATTTCAGGCTTGTTAATTCAGACAGATAAGATTCCATCTGTTGAAACTCCAAGATTAACTGTTTTAGAAGAACCTCAAGACATTCAATTTCATCAACTTTCCAACAAAAAAGCTGACAAGGATGAGACCTTACTATTGCATTGTACAACTGATGGCTGCACAGAAGAATTTTCAAGCGAGAAAGAACTCTTACACCACCAATTTGTTGGGAAATGTCGTCTTGAAATGGAATTTACTTCAAACTCAGATGTAATGAAAAAAAAGTATTATGAAAAATTATCTGAATCTTCATTCCTCTGTGGTGTATTAAGCCTATCTGCTGAAACAAAAGAATTGTCTGAAACTGAGAGTGATCTCACTGTTGGCTGGGCACAGAAAACCGAAAGAAAATGCAAAAGATTTAACAAAAACCAAAAAGATTATCTGATGAATAAATTTAACCAGGGAATACTGACTGGGTTCAAAGAAGATCCATTTAACGTTTCTGAAAGTATGTTGACTGCAAAAAATGTTGACGGAACAAGAAAATTTATATACGATGAAATATTGTCTGTGACACAAATAACAAGCTTTTTCTCGAGGATGTGTAAGAAAAACAAAGAAGATGACGATCTAGAAGCAAGAAGAGAGGAAGAAATAAATGACATAAGACAAGAATTTTTGAAAGAGTGAAAATGTTGTTATGCTGATTTACCTCTGTTCGTCCTTCTGTCTGTCCTTCATCAGCAACGATTTTTTGTACCTGGGTAACCCTGGGTTTTATTTCAGAATGCTAGCTTTTTGTCATCGTTTTAAAGGCTTTGAACTTTTCAACTAAAGCCATATAAAAAATATGTGTATTTCTGGTTCCCCTACCTACATTTGTACTCTAGTTCTTCATACCAATCCTAGCCTTTAATTGCCATTTTGGCTTAAGCACCCTTAAACTAAGAATCTACTTCTCATTCACTACCTGCCTACCTACATTTGTACCTACCCTTTTTTACCAGGCATAAAACCAGAAACACACAAACTAATAATTTTTTCCACTATTACACAAAATTTGAATAATGCTGACTCGGCACTTTTTTTTAACCCTTAACATTGTTTTCAACACTATAAATTATTTATTCTCACTACATTTTATTTATTTTTTGTTTGTTATCTGAAAAGAAAAATTAGAAATTTATTTTTTGTTGTTTAATTCCACTATTTAACAAAATTTGAATTATGCTGACTCAGCACTTTTTTTACCCTTAAAATTGTTTTAAATATTATAAATTATTAATTCCTACCACATTTTATTTATTTTTTGTTTACTATCTGAAAAGAAAAACTTGAAATTTATTTTTTCTTGTCTAATTGAATTGAAATGTATTTACTTTTTCTTTATATTATAATTTTAAACTGACATGAGGGCCCTATGTTTATTTCAATTTTTTAAGACATCAACAAATAACACACGGTCAATTTTTTGAAACTTAAAAAGGCTATAACCAAATATTTTGCAGACAAAATTATAGTGATATTGTATGTTGGAAAATTAAAATAATTGAGGTTAAAATTTTGTAAAATTCTGGTTTTTCATTTTTTTTTTCCAAATCTGCCATGTCAGCACTTTTCATGTTGTTCTAATCCAAAATTATGTTTCATGAATCAATGTTATGTTGTGTCATTTCTTATCAATATATGTTATTCTTTGATATTATGTTGTCATTTAAGATATATCTGTAGTAAATATTTTGCTATAAACGGTTAAATATGGTCAATTTTGACTAAATTTCACTAAAATCTGGGCCACAAATGTTGAGTTTTCGGTTTCCATGGTAACCAAGCATTAAAATGAAAAAAAAGTTTTTTTCTCTTAACCACTACCTCAAAAGTGAATCACACACAAAAAATCTTTGAAATCTATGACCTCACCCAGAACAACCAATTCAAAAACTTACATTTTTATAGAGAACTGCATTTAAAATAGAAATCATAACTACAAGAAACTATATATAGATGTTAAAATATCTCATACGCCATTCTAACAAAAAAGAATTGGAAAAGTGGCTTACATGTGCAAATAACCTAAATTAAAAATAAAAAAAAAATAATAATACATATTTGTTTTATGCCACTTACGACACTGACACTTTAAAGTTATATAGTGGCATTCAATTTTTATTGGGGAGTAATCCGGAGTTCCCGAAGTAAAGCATAAACCTATAGATCGAAATCAAATATGTTGCAATAAATCGTGAAACGTTAAACTAAAAAGTGACTTTAAACCAATCAAATTAAAATTAAATCTTTCACCAGCTACCCCTTGTTTTTATTGTCGCTCTGAAGATCTAACATCATCCCATTACAGGTCATCTCAGATTGAACTTTTGATATTAATATTGAGCAATGAAAAATTTGGGTATTCCCCAAAAAATTAACCAATCAAACGTAAGCTTTTATCTTAACTTGGGGTTTAGCTATTAAAAAGGTACAATAATGCCAGAGAGATTCCGACCAATGACAGAGGATTCTGAAATGACATGTAATGGAATGTTGTAAGATCTTCACGCCGACAACAGCAAAAAGGGGGAGCCAAGTGAAGATATAATTTTAATTAGATTGCATTTACACAAACAAAAATTTAAAGTAAAATGAAATAATAAATACATTTTCCCGGTCACGCGCATGCAGACACATTACATTTTTAACTTGTGAAGCGTTACTTCATAATAATTGTTTGAATAATAATTCTTATTAATAGTATGTAATACATTTTAAAAGTAAACAGATGTTAGTGTTTGAATTGGAATAGAATGTGGGAGAAATAATGTTGCATGTGACACGCTTTTATCTTATAACCTACCATGTTGGTCGTTCTCTGCTAGTTCTAATTCAGATGAAGTACACTTATCCGTTTTAATGTAACGAACACAATGTATAATTTATTATGTAACTTTATGATATGACCTTAACCTACTTAGGTAAGTAGTATCCTGAATGGGTATTATTAATACTGTTTGTGTGCAATACGAGGGAGGCCTATTATATTATGTACCTTGTAAAATATAATCAAACTGATTTAAGTAAATTGAAAAAAGTATTTATTATTTTTTTTATTTTTCAATCTTGCAATATTTAAAATATTTTATACAAACATGAAAACAATATCAATAATGTATTATTTAATTTTACACAAATTGCATTATAATCTGTCCCAATCACATAATCATTTTCGTTCAATAAATAGTCCATTAATAATAAAACTTATTTTTTTAAACTTTAATAAAAGTTTTTCTTTAGTCATTTTGTAGTGACCACTGCTAATTAAAGTAATATTAAGTAAATAAAAGAAAATCTTTTTAAATAATGAATAAAATGACTTTCTTGTTTCCAACTAATTTATCTATAGTAGTCATTGGCGATCCTTAAATTTTGCACATATCTCCAGGCACATATTAAAATTGTTTTCTTCGAACGTCATGAACGTCATGATCAATTTTACTTAATTTACCACATACCTGCAGGCAACATATTAATAAGGTAATTATCAAATGTCAATTTTCTGTTCAAATACAGATATTTTTATAGTACGATGAATTTATTTTGATTTTCATAATTTCATGATATCTAATACTTTAGTACCAAAGGTTCATGTCAGTACTTCTGTGTAAATAATCATTACTTTAGTATCCTAACACAACCACTATATAAGTACAGTTATGAAAACGCATTTGCAATGAAAGTTTTTTAAATTGTTTTTTTCATTTAAGTTATTTTGTTTTAGTACAGTACAAAAACAAGATAATTTATTATTTGCATTTTTAGTATAACTCTGTGCTTATGTCAGTTAGTTCCTATCTAATTGTTGTATAATAAATATAACAATAATAATACTTTTAGTCTTCGACATTCATGAAATCCTTCTATTGGTCAATTTCAACGATAATTCGTCATGTTTAACTTAAATATTGTACAGTAAAACAAGTTTCCTAGATTCAATCAAAACAATTATTTCTGTCTAACAAGCTTGTGGTGTAAAATGACGTCCATCTCAAAGGACATTTTTTACCTTGACCTTGGACCTAAATCAATTATTTTAAATTAAATTAACACGAAAACTACAAATGGGATTGTGCTCTTGATCTATTTTTTATAGCACTAAACAGATAAGCAAAGTTTTAACAAAGACCGTTTTGCCAGTAATCTTTTGAAAATTGCAAAATGTTTGACAAATGTCTTTTACTGAAAATACACCTTTATGTTCATTTAAGTGTATTTAACAGCTGTGCACTGGTTTAACAATAACTATTAACGTTCCAATGATTGTTTTATGTTTGTCTAGTTGAATTACATTTTTAACGTAGAATATTATGGATAGACATTGAAATGTGTTACGGTATATATATATATATGTAAGTAATGGTATACTAGTATATAAACTTACATTCAGTTGGAAAAGTATATTCGTTGGTGTTACAAACATACAAAATAACAAAGAGTTTCTAATTATTTTTTTAGTATATTACATTTTAAATTATTAATGTAGGTAAATTTCGATAATTTTAATAAAAAATTTTAACGTTTGATTTAATCCTTGAAGTAACTGTACAAAGTTTTTGTATGAATGTTGTTTAGCAATTGTTCAGTTATTGTGGAGTCCATTTTCGTTCGGGGGAGAAAGCTGGATTGATGGAAAAAACACCCAACCTTCTACTGAAAAACTGGCAATCATTAGAGATTGGAATCAACTACACTCGACCGCAGTGAATCTCGAACCTGCTGTGTTGGGAGACGACGTAATTAATAGTAGATGAATAAACACCTTAACGACGCGACACAGGAGTACCCCTAAATAAGTAATTTGATGTTACAAACACAAAATTAATATGAGTTTTATACAGTTTAATGCGCCTATTACACAGACAGGTACACTCTAAAGAGTTAAGGAACACAAAACTTTAAAGGTGAAATTATTTGGTATTGAACACTTACCTTATTTACATATTTAAATCATACATATGTTGATGGCACAAAAGTACAGAATTTTATTAATTTCCATGTATTTGTCAGGCGGTATAAAATTAACGGATCGTTAGTTTGATAATATTGCGATTTGTTTTTGTGTTAAATCCCGACATTAAGTAACCTATAAATTATTTGGTAATTGAACACTTTCCTTATTTACATATTTAAATCACACATGTGATGATGGCACAAAAGTACAGAATTTTATTAATTTCCATGTATTTATCAGGCTGTATGAAACGTATCGTTAATATGATAATATTGCGAATTGGTTTTGTGTTAAATCCCGACATTTAGTAACTAATATTTTAATAGCGGAGAGATTGATGTTACAAGCGTTATTATTAATATAATGTTGAAATATTTGTGACTGTAAAACAGTTATCATATGAAGTAAATTTTACAAAACTTCTAAGAAATAAAAGAATTTTACCAGCAATGATGTTTCTAAAGTTTATTAATTTATCGGTTTTTATTGCATTAACAGTTGATACAAAGCAGTATTTTAGACAATCAAATAGTGTACAGTTTTACAATAATTAGGAAGATGATTAATGCACATATAACGTTATGTCAGTGCCTAATATTGTTTGTTAGATAATTATTTTGTTCCTTTTTGTTCAAACATTCTAACTGTTCATAAGCTTTTCCAAATCCGAAAACTTTAATATCGTAAACCAAAACAATACAAAATAATGCTTGTAGAGAAACCATTGGAACAATATCACGGTGTATCGATAGAAAATCATAGAATATGCCTCCAAATTGCGCACTCAGTAAATACATCGGTCGAAGAATCCAAATAACAATTAGGAAACCTTTTGCAATATAATAACAAAACGACATGTTAAGCTGGCATTCTGTACATTTTTCCACGCTGGGCTTCCAAAACCATTCTAAAAAGAACAAAACATTTTGTTTACAGTTGTTCTTTAAGTTATATAATTCTCGCTCATTATTCATGCAAAAATATATTTCTAAGATAGTGACGTTGTTTTAAATGTACTAGGAGAGGTCAATTATCTACTATATTGTCCATTTTTTATAGGACCTTAAGTAAACTCTAACACTCTGTTCAAAAACAAATTTAAAATAATACCTTTTAAAAGCAATATTAACCACTTTGTAAATTAGCAACAAAAATGCAATATCAAATGATAGAAAATGGTATATTTGAACAAATATATTTGTTAAATATATCATAACAAAGAATGTAACCGAAGCTGTTATAAAATTAGTAAAAAATAAATCAATATATTTTATTTTTGGACAAAATAATGTAACAACTTATTTTGTTTTCCGGTTTGATTCGGACATTAGTTTATAATTTAGCAAAATTTAATTTTAAAAAAATTGGAAAAAAATGGAAACTAAACATTAAATATATCTACTTTCATATTTTTTATAATTTTTTATTTAAAATAAAATTACTTCCAGGTATATTTACAAATATGTAGAACTACCCATATGCCTTCAAGCTTGATTTAACAAATATCGTACACAGGTAAAAAGAGTAGCGGCTAATGTTTTTCATCAAGTAAAATTGCTTAATATCTTTACGTAACACTTGGTTCATGCACTAATAGAAACATGTCTCGGACACAGCTATATATTTTTGATGCACATATAACACAGTACGTATAACTCTGAAAAATGCGACATCTAGGGTCCAGCTGACCATATCTGTTGGCCGGGCACTGGACGTTTTCCAGTTTGATCCCTATGTACAAAAATGGACAATAAAAAATAAAATGCACAATAAAGACCATATGGTAAAGTCAAAAAAATTCAGCTACTTGTAGTTGTTGTAACGCCTAAATTGTCCGTACCTACCTGATGCTTCATACTTTTCAACCGTTGAACAGATTATAAATCATCAAAAGGCTGATAATTAAAAACACAATATTTTTTGCGTTATTTCTTTTTAATGCTACTTTTTGCATTACTTAAACTAACAGACATACCATTAAATGTTGACTGGCGTAAAGTCATGTACATCAATACAGAGGCCGGAACATAAATGAGCGCATACTCCAGACAAATGCTTGCTGTAACAGGGTCAATAAGGTCATAATAACAATATAACACTTTATCGACCCGTTTCACGTCCGAATCGCTACTTTCAATTGTTTTAACAGATGCCATTATTTCTAAAGTATTCTTTTTATCTTCGATACATATACACTTTCCTATCATTTTTTCTATTCCCACAATTAAACATACTGATAAGAAAAAGAAAGTCCCATAGAAAATCTTTGCCCATAGACGATTCATTGTGACATATCCAAAAACAATTGCAACGCTTGTTGAAAAGCATGTAATAGAAAAGGCGTAGAAATCCCGCTCAAGATATATTGAATACATATCTGAGTTTGTTTTTTCCATACTTGTCTTCAAAAAGAATAAAACAGAAAAGTCAAAATAAATGCATCCGACGAAAGTTAAATTAAACAACATTCCGCTGTATTTATGATCAACTCTATACAGTAAAACCAACGCCACGGTTGCTGCTGATGTAAAACATATTGTCACCGCCAATGTATATACCTCCATTTTACATCGGATAGTTTATATTTCAACGTTTTCTATAAATCTTCAAACACGTAAACCATGTTGTACCTATAAAATATAAAAAACTACACTAGAAATGGATGTTAACTAAGAAACGTGGAATTTTTTAACACACACCTGTTTAACAAGCTTACACAAAATAATGCAGTATTTGTTTTGTACTGTGCCATAAATTAAAGACATGTTATATCCGACCCGAAAAAAATATATGTAAATTTAAATCGACGAGTGCTTAATTTGTTTTTGTTTAAACCGCCAACATATAACTTGCTTATTTGTCGATGTGCACATAATTAATGCCCTACATACTTATGTTTAACCATCCGGGACGCACATTATTTACGGCATATAGCTTCGTTATATTTGAAAGCTTAAAGTACGGTACTTACATATATTTGAAACGAACCAAAGTAAGTGCTATAATACGTAACGCACTTTTATTTTATTAAAAAATCTAATCCACGCTATGACTTACATAACAACCCATGGCAGTACCTAAATGGAGACATTATTGAAACCTACCGACTGGTTCATTCGTTGCTAAAAACAGCAAGCGCGATTTTAACGAAAACAAGTAAACAAACAAGTAACATTATTAAGATGGTCCACGGGGCATGACATTTTTATTTCCACTTGAATAAAACGGCCAGGTAATAGGCATTATGCAAAGATTTCGATATAATTTGTAAAAAAGAAAATGCACCTAATCTTTTTCAAGCGAGGTTCATAACCCATTACATATGTTACACATAATTCTCTGTGGTTATACCCGACGATCGGCATTCACCAGTTATGCATTTATACCTTACGATAGGCATACGTCAGTTATGTATTTGTATTAAACTCTTGTACCAAACATTGATCAAATGGAAGTTTTTGAAGTAATATGTTAATGGTAATTGTTTAGCACATTGTTTCTTGATGGATGTTTGATAATTACTATATACGTAATTAGAGTACTTACAGATGCAAATATAAACAAGAACGGGTACTTAACAATCCTCTTCTATATGAATGCGCAGTCAACAAGAAAGAGATCGAATACAAAATGCATCGCTTTGCTGAACACTTTACCAACCATCCAGGTAAGTTAATCAATAAAGTTATTTTCGTTATATGTACGCAGAAGGTTCATACTTAAATAGGACATTAAAAAGTATAAATATTGTTTAGTAAATACCGAAATGAAATATAAAAGATACCAAGGTTATGCTATTTACTACAGCTGACACATGTTTAGTCTAATCTAATCTAAGTTGCGCCAAATCTAAAAACAATAAATCCAAACAATTAAGACGTTTTATTATCAAAACTTTAAAAGCAAACAAATATAAATGCTAATGTATTACCATAGCCTGAATATACAGAGACATTATAATTCCATCAAATAAGGCTAACACTACGTTTATCGACAAGGAACATTATATAGAGTGTTTAATAAATAAATAAGGCGTTGGCAATTCTTACACATACCCTTCGCTGTCAAAAGAGGAGGTTGTTGACAATCATAAATTGGCATCCTTAGTCTGCATATCGAAGATAGTGATCTCACTGAATAACAAAACTTCACAAAAATTCATTCAAATAGAATTTCATAGCAGGGTCGTCTAAGTATATCTCTAGACCTCTATCTAATCGTGACAAATATTTTAACAACAATGAAAACCGGGCTTAAACACAAATGACACTTGCTACTCCAGTAGAGTCAAATATGAAATGTGAATATTAAAAATAAAACACCTTTAAAATATTAAATATTCCGACTCTCTTCATAGCCATCGCTCATAACCAGGCTAAAAGATCTTAGTAAACGCTGCTTTTTCAACAAAAACGGGAATGAGGCGAAATAAATAACTGGTAATTTGTATTGACATAACTTATTATATTATCATATTAAAAAATGTATACTGAAGACCAAATCTGTCAAATGTTTCATTTTCTAATTGACAACATATTTGTTATGTTTGGGGACAAATTTTGCAATTGACTCTTGGTATTCCAATGGTATGAATTGTAAACCTATCATTGCCGACCTGTTTTGATTGATTGATTGGAAGTTTGCTTTACATCCAACGAGCAGTACTTCAGCTATCTTCAGGACGGGAAGCAGTTAACAAACAATATATCATTGGAAAAAGTGGTAGGATGGGACAAAGGGAACAAAGTTTTGACTGCCACTAGAAAAGTACGGAGTATTGGGTAGGATCGAATATTTGAGCATTAAATAGCGGCTTCAAAGAGCCTACTCTTTTTTCGAAATTTACAAAAGGCGTCTTATCTTGCAAGGAGCGTGGCACTCTCCAAACACGTTACCCGCTAAAGTCCGCTGCCAGGCTTTCCGTATTATGACCTAACAACTCCCTGATGAGAGGGCTCTCCTATACGCCACCCGGGGTCGCGCTCGGCGGTTCTGTGGGACGAGCACTGTATTGTCCTAGCCGACCTGTTTTGGAATAAACTGTTGGATCGAATGGTACTAACTGTACTCTTTACATCGCCAATATGTTTCGTGTGGGCTGAGTTCTTAGAAGACTTGCTGAAAAAGAAAGAAATGGTACTGCCCTGGACATTTAATGCCACATTCCGACATATGCATCATATATTATTTTCGTCAACAATGCTACAATTGGTGACTATTTGCATTCAATTTACCATAGGAGCTTCAATTTAAAGACACTACCGATACCTTTAGATCGGCATTTTACTTAGACCTACTTAAAAAGGCTGAAAAATTACAATCTTGACTCTGTGACAAACGTAAAGACTTCAATTTTCCAATTGTAAACTTGCCGTTTATTGATAGCAACATTCCAGCAGCTTCAGCATATGTTGTGTTTATTTCTCAACTAATATGTTATTCTAGATTCTGCAATCGGTATTCCTATTTGCTATCAATGCTGTTGACTATAAAGCTACCCAAACAAGTTTTCTTTTATTAAGGTTGATGCTACCCCTTCAGAAGATATATGGTGACTAAATTGATCGTTATGGGAAATCAGTCTCTAAAATACGAGCTGAAAATTTAACTTAGTGATAGGTAGTCTGTCCTATTCATGGATTTGAATTTTTTCAAAACATTACAAGGAGTACCTCGACGGGTGTAAAATTACAGATAGTGACTGTTTACTGCTCCGGACAACCTAAGTGCACCTATGGAATTTATTGGGTTTGGGTAATCATTTTCTGTTGTTGTGTTTTTGAGTTTTTTTGTTTTTCGTTGTAAATGTTTGTGGATTTGTAATAGTTGCCTTAAATTTGAATCTTCTGTCAGTTTACTTGTCAGTTTTCATAGTTGTAACATACATCGGAAAGTGCTCGAAGAAATTATGGCAGATGCTACACTATAATATTACAAAAGGTGCGCATAAAAGGTTGATTGATTGAATGTTTGCTTAATGTTCAACAAGCATTAGTGTGGGTGTTGCCAAATTCAGGAATGAGAACAAGTAACCGAATAAATATATAACAGAAAAAAAGAGTGACGCATCGAGAACTTAACTTTCACGGTCCAATTAATTTGTGAGAAAAGGAATAATAAGTAGGCCGGAAATAACCTGTTGTGGCCTCTACAATTACCCTACTTTTTCAAAATCTACAGAAAGCCTTTATCATGCAATGAACGTTGCACTTTCAAACACGTTACACAATATGGTTCACGTACGACCTTCCGAATTATAACCTGACTACCCCATCACCGAGAAAGATACCAATATTTGCAACCTGCTTAAGCGCTGTGCTGCTCTGTGGGTCAAACGCCCTTTCACAATGGTTCCAGCTACAAAAAGTCTATATATTTGGGTTAACAATAACCTTACATTTGTGAAGTCTTATTAAAAAAACAACACAAGGAGAAATAATGTCATTTTTGAGCAAGAAAGGGAATTTAAGATGTAATAATATGATGTAGTGGGTAGATTGTACTAATGTGTAACAGATGACTTTGTATACTAATATACAAGTTCGGTACGTATTTGATAAACAAATTGAGTTATGCAATAAGTTTGAGTACACACACACACAATGAAACTAGCTCCTCACGCACACTGAACGGGAATGCAATTCATAGTCCTTTAATGAGACATAATTATTCATTCATTATTCATATATAGACCACTGCAATCGTACCACTTATAATTCTGGCTTGTTGAACAACTTTATTAACCACCCTGTGATTTGATCTATTTAACAGAAATGAAATTAAACAGCTGTAGCTACCGTCTATCCAATGAATGGCAAGATAACGAAAATATTTTTTTAATCTGCAACTTCGTCTATAAAAATCTTTCAACGGAAAAGTTATAAGGCTCAATACAGTATTCAGAAGAAAGAAACATTATTGTGTTGCTAACGTCTTTCTAATAATCGTCAAATCAATGACAAGATACCGGACGAATTTAGACTGCAATCAGGCATTTGTAACAGCTTAAATGCGCATGCATCTTTTATTTATCAAAATGTAGGTTTAACAAGAAAGGGGTGTTGAGTTAAATTATGTTACCTAAAGTAGTCCTTAGATTCGATTTTTATTTTATAGCCTGTAATGTTGTCGGTTGAGCATAAGCGTCTTTAAACTGCCCAAAATATGTATTTATTTAGTATGGACGATTTGCGTATCATAAATATCTGAGTTTTATAATGGGAACTTTATTTATTATATAGTGCACGTGAAAAAAGTCAATGTAAAACCAATTGAAAAATAAGTTTTTATTTGCAAGTTGCTTGATATGCTCGTTTATTTTGTAGATTTATAAAACACTGAGGTAAAAATCAAAGCATTAAAAATGGCGTTAGTGATTTACTAATAAATGTTATTTTTCATTGTTTTTATAGCAGATGATACAAAACGATTCATAATGCAACTGTCTGTGGTCGTTTTAAATCAATTAAACGCTGACTAGACATGTAATCATGAATTAGACAGTATTTAAGTTGTATTTTTTATGTGCGTATAAGGTCAATAACATACGTAAATATTCACCGGTAATTACAAATATTACAATAAACATGTTCTTTGACGTTTGGTCATTCCATGAACATTTCGTAATATAAATTTTGATTTTCTAAGCTGACAACAACGCTCTGTTCTGTTTGTTCTTTTAACTTTACACTAGAATGAATTTTTTATGCAAGAATATGCTTATTAATTCTCTTCAATTAGTGGTGGAAATGTTCTTTGTAGCGCTCTGATTATAATACTTTCAAATAGTTATATGAATTATATATAACACATCGAGATAATAATTTAATATGTGTCTTTGTACAAACAGGATTCATATTATCAACGATTAGAGTATTTACAGGTTCTGGTTAATACAAAAGGATGCTGATTTAATTGTTTTAATTGTGCAACTGCTTTACACAGTCAAAATAAGTTTTATTATTTTTGTGATTATCGTTAATAATATTAAAATATCATAGTATACCTTTGTAACATATTTTCTAATCAATTATTTAGTTTATATGCAATAAATAAATGATAAAATAAAATATTCAATACGAGCATGTTTCAGTATTTGTTATATTCATACCAACAGTTCAGAGTTTTAATATTTTGTTCGGTTCATCTGGCATATAAAATACATTAACCTTCAAGAAAACTCATAATCCGTGTTCATGCTGTATAGACCTTAATATTACCTTTTATCACTTCATCAAATCGGGTTCAATTTAATTTAAAGAAATTCAACAGAAGGTTTTACCAACCGGTGCGAATACACGATTCAAAAAACCATAACACAAAATATTAACTTTAAAGATATATTTACAGTACGAAAATAGAACACAAAGAATTTTAAAATTTAAACTGCATGTGGGCAAAACCAGGTGGAACAGAAGTGAACAGCAATACTTTGACACAATACATGTACCGTAATAGTATGTACCGACTCGCATTAAAAATACTAGATGCTCTTGTCACCATAGTTTTTAAGTAGGATGGAATAATGTTTTTTAATTTATAACAGTGTGTACAGATATAAGATGAACATGTAAACATGATGCTCTTGTCAACAATGTACGCATATTAACAAAATTGATATCTAAACAAATTCTACTTAAGTAAACTATCTACCAGGTACACGAAATGTATAATTACACAACCATTGCTCGAAATTACATGGGTAATAAATTGATGAACAGTAATACTTTGAGCAAGGACTGCATGAACAGACTCACATACAAATACCTAGATATTCCTGGCACCATAGTATATACAAGTACATAGTATTTAAAAAATATATTCTCAGTGAATGCATAAAATTTGTACAGTTATACCATAAGCATGGACGCCAGATGAGTATGTCACTTTGATACACAAACAACTTAAGCTACATGCTATCATCATTGCAAACCTTTTGTTAACGAGTGGATTAGATTTTCAGCACATGAATAAGTATGTTTTTTTAAATGCATCAAATGAACAACGACCACTTGCTTTGATTTTAATTTTAAGAAGGTATTGAGCAGCTGGCACTTTGCAGCGCCAATTTTGAAACTATGACCTTTATACAATTTTGGACCGAGGCTACACTAGGACCGACATAAGCTATATTGTGAAAAAAGTTCTGGTAATAGGAGAATTATCCAAAAATGAAAACAGACCCCCCTGTGTGGGTTATTTGGAAAGATTGCCAAAGAGTCCATACCAGGCACACATTCTTTGAAACTTGAAATGATAAACAACCCAAATGGTATTCAAGTGGGTGACTTTTTGTATTTGAATGTGACTCTATTAACTCCTAAATAATTATAAATTTGTAAAATTAACTTACCAAACATTAAACATGCATAGAAAGCCAAACGAAATATACTTTAAATAAAGTATGTAAAAAAGTACTTAGTCGTGTATTGCAACGACTTAATCAACTGCTTTAAAATACTAGGCGTAATGGGAAGTCTGAGATCATTTCTGCCTTATCTCTTTTGGTGCCCTTGCAGACATGTCTTCGCAATAAAATTGTGAGTTGGATCATGAAACGTTTTAATCTGTTTTAATAGCACAAAGGTAAAATATATTTTAACACTGTAGATGTAACACAGTCTTGAGTAAAACAAAAGCAACAAATAATATTATATATGTCCCTTGTGCTTAAAAAGTATTGTTTAAAAAGAGCATATGTTTACAAATATTCTGTAAGTCCCATGACCATGTTTTATTAGTAGACGAGGCTAACGAATTGTGAATTATATTCTCAGCAATTGGTCTCAGATTTTCAAACAGTCTAGTTGAACTAATTGTGGATTTTTGTATAGAAACTGTAAAAGAAAATGTGGAAGCTGTTGGCGAAAAAGAAAAAAAACCTACAATGTTTGAAAATCCAGAAATTTGTTCTGTCTTAAACATAATAAAATAATGAAGACGCTGAATAACTAACCGCCGAATTAAATTCATCATATTCTCTATTGGGAAATTGGTTAATTAAAAAATGTATACCAATGCAGCATTATCTGTTTGGAACAAAATGCATTTATCTGTCATATAACGATTTTCCAGCTACTTGGGCCAACTGAAATAGAATTGCTCTTGCCGCGAAATCCACCAAACCTAAATTGCTAGCATCTAAAGCAACAGAATTTTCCCACCTGTCTTAAAGAACAAACATTTTTCATTGAAATGTTCCACAAAAAATTGAACAAGCATAAAAATCATCCCTAGCATATAATTCAACTGACGATGATGATGTGGTTGCAATAAACCAACAGTTAAGTCAATTAATATGCGAAGAAATGTTCGGCCTGGAATCACCACCGTACAAGCAAAATTGAGCAAACCAATAATGAATTGTAATTTTGGATGTTTTATTTTCATATAGCTGCAATAAATGTCATATTTTGACGAGTTTTTCCTGTGGCAGGCTTATAATCATAATGCAGTTTCAAACGTATTACATGGTAAAACTATTTTGGAATTTTTAAGGGAATTCCGATTCCATGAAATAAAACTTTTTAAAAACAAAACAATAGTTCATACATATATTTATATCCAGAGTACCAACGAACAAAACAAACGTCAAGCATGTGCACTAATTTGGACATCAAACCTATTTTTAGTGTAACCATGAACTTAATTTCTCAAACAATGACAAATAGCTGTTGTCGTAAAGTTTTGTCGTAATAAAAC
The DNA here is from genome assembly GCA_944474755.1 of Limnoperna fortunei. Taxonomy (NCBI): domain Eukaryota; kingdom Metazoa; phylum Mollusca; class Bivalvia; order Mytilida; family Modiolidae; genus Limnoperna; species Limnoperna fortunei. The sequence goes on along the minus strand of OX104114.1, from coordinate 4,333,825 downwards.
ATATTTTCAATGCAATTCCCAATCTGCTGGATGAATTGTCAAAATTGTGTCCGCATGTTTAATATCCAAATTATACAACACACAATTCTTTTTTTTTTCAAACTTGAACAATTTATTATATCACTAGCTGTTAACAATCACTTCACTAATTACAGCTTTCATTAGCAAAGTGCCCTGTAATATTCGTGCCTAAGTAAGCAGGGTGTAACTTAGGTAAGATAATATTATAAGTTAGTCACATGTACATTAATACACAATTACATATAAATTTACTATACATGCGGAAATAAACCCGTAATTGATACGAACATTATTATTGCAAAAATTTATACACATATTTGATATTAACCCTGTATTTCTGAAGTTTCAGAAATCCGCTGGATAGATATATTATATGGTTGTCACAATACTTAGACGTTTGTATATAATTTACTTACTGGGACTGTATGACGAGTAACTTTGTCATCCTATATAATATATACAAAAATGCTGAATTAGATTACTGTCAGATTAATACGTATTGGTTACGAAAATTCCATCGTCACACGCTAGTACACATGTACTATGTCTATGTCTACGTTTTACCCCGGTTAATGAAGCTATATTTTTATATAGCGGATTTAGCCGAGGGGTCTAGAGCACTGGACATAGTGCAGGCGAATTGGTGCCACAGTGTCACAACGATGTGAGTTCGAATCCCGCTGAGGGAAAGCAAAAATTTGACAGTGTTAAAAATCTAATTCAAACAGTGTTGGGCTTAATTTGTAGACGTATATATAAATATTTGATATTAACCCTTTATTTCTGATGTTTCAGAAATGCGCTGGATACATATACTATATGGTTGCCACAATACTTAGACGTTTGTATATATCTATATATATATATACATTCCTGATATAATATATACATATATAATGATTTATTGCATTAGAGAGATACGATAACGATCTCGGTAAGTTTATTTTTATTATTAGCAGTTTAATAATATGTTCGCAGTAAAAAGGATATGAGGGTGATTGGAAGGGGGGATTGCGGGGTGTATCTAATCTGTTTTTGGCAATTTGGTTTTTATTTAGCTACTTAATGATTCTTGATTTTTTTTAATGAAATGGCTTTGTTTGTGAACGACTTTTGTTAGTACATGGTAATACATGTTGAATTCTTTAATAGAAACTGAAAACATTTTAATAGATTTACTGCTTTGTTCAGATAAATAAAAGCTTTTATATATGGTATATCCTAGTATTGACAGAAAAACATGTAGTCTTCACCATAAGTTTTGTAACCTACTACAAAACAATTTTTCCCAAATTTAATATCAGAGCAAAAGCATTATCAACACACTGATATTTGACAGTTCAATTATTTTCTGGAATACCATCATTGATTGAAGCCCCTTCAAGATTAGGTGGTAGATAGCTCTGTATTTGAGCTCCTGACCCAAGTCAACCTTTTAGGAACCAAACCTAATGAAAAAATGTAAGGAAAAGGTTTTCTAAATAATGTTCTTCTTCTCTGTTACTTTACTTTTTACACTAATTTTACATTTAAAATTTGGCAAATGCGTTTTGTAGTACAACAGTGTTTGTGCCCCAAATGAAGTGGTGTTTTTTACTGGAATTTCAATGCATTGATATTTTGTGTACAACTCTCCATATTTTGGACAAGAATTAGAGTATGGGCAATTAAATCTTATGCACAAACCTTCGTTATTGAACAAATGACATGGCAATTTTTGCACTGTTGATTGCATTTGGTATATTTTATACCCTACTCGATAGATTGTGGTTCTCATGTACTTCCGTCGATTCGTCCGTCCAGTCTTCAGTTTGCCCGTTCAAAATGGTTTCGGATGATAATTCAAAACGTTTGCATCCGATTTGAACGAAACTTTGGAATATTGTTATACATCAGGTTAATAAGAAGCCTAGTGATTTTGGGGAAAATCCGTTTAATTTTAAAGGTCGCAGTCCACAAAAAACGTAAAAAAGTTTTCCAAAAAGATGTTTCGTACAATAATTTCAAAAGTTTGCATTTTATTTCAATGAAACTTTGGGATATAGTTTCATATTATGTAGATTAGATGAATATAAATTTTTGGGTAAATCTATTAGATTTCAAGGTCACATGTGCCAAGAAATTTTACAAATTTGACCAAAAACGTTTTCCAGACAACAGCTAAAAAAGTGTGCGTTTGATTTCAATGACAGTTTAGAATATATAATAACTATCAGGTGGGGAAGAAGCGTATTGATGCTAGGAGACTTCCATCAATGGTCAGTGTCTTCTTTCGACAAAGAACCTTAGAATTTTGTCAAAAAACAGTCTAATAAATTTAGTATTGAAGTATTTTTTATTGTAAAACAGCCTATAAGAAATGAAATTGTTTTGATTTAATTGCACAATAATAAAGTTTATTAACTTATCGGTTCTTATTGCATTAACGTTTGATGCAAAGCAGTATTAGCAATCACATAGTATGTATGTATGATTTATCATTATTATTATTTACAACATTTCTAAAGCGCGTTATATAATTAGTAAAAATTATTCTAAGCGCTTTACATAAGTATATACAGTCATCACAGTTTCAAGACATAAATACATGTAAGTAAAACATATATGCGTAATAAATAGAGATAAAAAATTAAGATAATAATAATATCTCGGTAACAAACTAGGCTAAAAAGTAAAAGCTCAGTAAGAAAAAACTTTAAACGCCTTTGAATATAATTAAAATAAAATCACAGTATGCTCTCCTAAAAAGTAAAGTTTTTAACTGTCTCTTGAAAGCTATTACAGACTTCTCGTGTCTCAAGACGATAGGGAGACTATTCCACAGCGTTGAGGCTGCCTATTCCAATCTACGGTCACCGTATGTTTTTGTTCTTATCTTAGGTTGTATCAGTAGCATCGAGTGTTCTGATCTCATTGTTCTTGATGATTGATACACAGTCATGGGGTCTTTCAAGTATACAGGTGCCATACCATTTAAAGCTTTAAAAGTATATAAAAGTATCTGATACTGTGATTTATAAAGTACGGGTAACCAGTGTAACTCTACAAGCACAGCCGTTATGTGGTCTCTTCATTTGGTACGTGTAACTAATCGTGCGGCAGTGTTTTGAATTCTCTGTAGCTTTGATGTTATGCTTTCGTTTACACTATAGTGAAGCGCATTTCCATATGTGCGTAAAACGTTATTTTAGGATGTCTCTAACTAATCACGGTGTTTTCGAACTGATTATTGTCATCATTGATGTTCAAACATTCTCTCTGTTCATAAGCTTTTCCAAATCTGAAATGTTTAAATACATAAACAAACACGAGAGATGCATGTAGAGATACCATTGGAACAATATCACAATGTATCGATGGAGAATCGTAGAGTGTGCCGTCAGTAAAAACATCGGCCGACGAAACCAAATGGCTATTAACAGAGCAATGGTAATGTGGTAGCAAAACGACATGTTAAGCTGGCTTCCTGTACATTTTTCCATGCAAGGTTTACTAAACCATTTTGAAAAATAAAACATTGCATTTGCAGTTGCTCTTTATGTTAAATATTTCTAGCTTAGCATTCATGCATAATATTTCTAATAGGTTGGCGTTTTACATTGTTATGTCGAGGACTAGGAGAAGTCGAACTTAATAATAATATGAATCGTCCACAATTTTTTAAAGCCCCTAAGTAAACTCTAACAACTAGTTTATAAAAAAAATAGGATCTTTACAAATGCAATATTTGTAAATTAACAACAACAAAGCATAGGAAGAAAATTATGAAATATCAGTATATAAAAACAGAATATTTGAAAATATATAAGTTACAAAAACCTGCAGGTCTGGGGTTCTCTCCAGGTACTCCGTCTTCCTCCCCCAATAAAAACTGGATGCACGATATAGCTAAAAAATTGCTGAAAGTGGCATTAAAACACCATTCAAACAAAAAAACAAAACCTGTTACAAAATAATTGGTACAAATATTTGTAAATATCTTTTCTTTTGGACAAAATAATGTCTCACATTTTTTGCTTTATAATATTTTACATACCATACAAATTTATTTGTTTGTTTCCTTAATTGATCTTAATTGAAATTGTCTTAAATTATAATGAATTGTGTTATTTAGCACAAGTTAAATGACTTATGAAACATAAGAAATGGAAACTAAACATATCGGTACTCCATTTAAGATATCTACCTTGATATCTGTCATGACATTTTTAAAGTAAAATTACACAGTTTAAAGTTTATAAATATGTATAAATTATCCCAAATATGCTTTATTTAACAAATATCGCACACACATATACAATTGATTTGTAGACCGTCTCATATACACGTAAAATTCTTAGTATGTTATTAAAGAAAAGTAGGCATTAAATATTATATTAATAATTTATACCTTAAAACTTGGTTGCATAATATTTGTATTTATGTTTATGAACAACTAGAGACATGTCGCAGACACAGGTATTATACAAGACAAAAAGAGGTTTACAAACAATAAATCAACGGGAAACAAATTCGTGCCACTGGAAGACTATGTCGTATTGTGTAGGAACAAAGAACGTTGTCTTTTGTCGAGGCTTTAATGAGCCTGGCATCTTAAAATGGATGTTGTGCGCAACTATTTCGACAATCTCCAACTGTCAAAACAGCTTACACACAATGGTTTGCAGTAAGCTTGTCATACTTTCCGTATAATAACCTAACAGAGCTCAACGGAAGGCCCTCTATTTGCCGTCTAGGGACCCGCTGGCCAGTTCTGTTGGCAAATATGTATAAAACAGAAAAGACCAAACATGTGCATTCTACAAAAGTTAAATTAAATATCAATCCGCTGTATTTATGATCCACTCTATAAATTAAAACTAACGCCACAGTTGCTGCTAACGTAAAACATAGTGTAATATATTGATGTGTTTATATATCAATATTGTATATAATCTTCGCACACGTCAAACTATGATGTACCTGTAAATATAGAAAACGACATCGATGTAAACTAAGTGACATTTGAACGTTTTATTAGTACAAATCTGTGTAACAATCTGACAAGAAATTATGCAGTTTCGTTTGAACTGTGCCATAAATTAAAGATAACAACGAGTTACATTTGAAAAATTTATTTAAAATTAAGTCGACGAGTGGTAATACACCAATTCGTTTGTGATCAAAACACCAACAAATTGATTGCTTGCATTTTGATGTGCATACATACTTATGTTTAACAATCAATAATACAAATTAGTTACAACATAAGGCTATAAAGCCGTCTACTATGACTTCGTCATGCTTGAAAGGTTAATTTATGGTACATACATATATTTTAAATCAAGTTAAATGATATATCTTTTATAAAGAAAGTTAATCCACGAAATGAAAAAACCTAATGGGGATAGACCGATTGGTTGAATGGTTGCTTAAAGACAATACAGAGTGATTTTAGCTAAACGAAGAACGAAAACAAGTAAACAAACAAATAACAGTTTGACGGGGCCGAAACTTTCAATTTTACGTAGCAATAATGCGCAAACTCATTTTCAATCACTGAAATAGGGATGCCTGTCTCTCTTCAAACACGTTAATCACTATTCTCTGAAGTCGTGGTTAAATTAGAACGACAACTTTTTACATTTTAAAAATTATTACATACGTATTTAGAGTTAGAATTTGTTCTTTAAAATTCTCTTGAATATGGATGCTCAGTCAACAAGACAGAGATCAAATACAGAATGTTTCTCTTTGTTGAACACTTAAGTGACCATCCATGTAACTTAATCAATAAAGTTATTTTCTTTATCTGTACGCAGAAGGTTCATACATTAAAAATTAAAAAAAATAGTATTTAGTATAAACACAAATGAAATATAAGGTAAGATTCCAAGTTTATAAAATGTGCTTTAACAGACGCGCGTTCGTCTAATCAAGATTCATAAATTTCGCAAAAAAATTAAAAAGATGTAAATACAAACAATAAGTATGTTGTAAAGCTTTTATTATCAAAACTTCCAAAAAACAAGCATAAAACCCTTAGTATTACCCTAGCCAGAACATACCTTCTTGTGTCAGCAGAGAAGATCCTATCAACGCAATTTTCGATATACATAATACAGAATGTTTAATAAATGAATTAGGCTTGGAGAGTTTACTTGGCACATCTTCTACGCTCTCAGAAGAGGAGATTTACTTTAATCAGAAAAAGGCGTTGGCATTTCTTGGTCTGTATATCAATGAAAAATTATGATCTTATTGGATACCAAAACTTTACAAAAATCCACGGAAACAGGATTTCATAGTAGGATCGTCTAAGTAAGTGTATCACCAAATATCTATCAAAACTCTGGACCACTATTGTTACAACAATAAAATGGGGCTTCAAAAACACAGTGCCACTTCTACTCTAAAAGAGACAAATATCAGTTGTAATATTAAAAAAATGTAACAGCATTAAAAACGGTCCCGCTTTGAAAATAGTATGTATTAGGGTAAACAATAACTTTACATTTGTAGAGTGACACAAGCTGTTGCAATAAATCATAAGTGTCATAGGAACACAAACTTCGATAGTTTATATGATAATATATATAAATTAAAGTCTCATTAAAAACCAAAAAGGCCGAAATATTAGCATTTCTAGCAACAGCTGTACAGCAGAAACTTTCAAATGAATTTAAGATGTGATGATATCATATAGTAATTAAACTGTGCTAATTGGTAACAGACGTCATTTATATCAATGGTGAGTATACAAGTTTGGTATAGATTTGAAAACAAATTGAGTCGTGCATTAAATTTGAGTACAGACACAATGAAACTACCTCCTCACGCACACTGTACGGAAATGTAATTTATCATTCTTTTACTAAACATAATTATTCATTCATAATTCACAGATTGAATAATGCAATCGTACCACTTATAATTCTCGCTTGTTGAACAACTTTATTAACCAACCCTGTGATTTGATCCATCAATCAGAAATGAAATTAAACAGCTGTAGCTAACGTCTATCTATTGATTGTCCAATCAATGGCAAAACAGCGAAAATATTTTTAAAATCTATAGCATCTTCTAATAAAAGCTATCAATGGAAGAGGGAAGATGCTAAATACATTATTTAGAATACAATAAACATTAAAATATCACAATAATAATAAACAATTGTAAACTGATGATTGACATAGATTGAAATAAAACAAAATATGCAAAATTGATAATTTGTATAAAATGCGATTAAAACAGTTTTTAAATACTATGGTGTCGAGGATTATATAAGACATATATGAAACATTGAAAACATGTTCCTCTTTAAATTTTCAATCCTTATATCCGACAATTTATTTTTAATTATTATTTGTCGCTTATTATATTCCGGTGTCGAACTTTAATGACTGTATAGATTGTGAAGCCTTAGCCTTGTCAATTTGCAACTGAGTTTCGAACATTCTATGTTAGGACTTTTTAATTTAAATGTATTTAACTGTAACTACTTAAAAACTTAAGTTTTATCATTATTTAAGTGATTGTTGTTTTTTAATGAAATGTGTTTTCTGGAAAGCTTCCTCCAGCATACTGGAAGTCGTGCTAGGCAGATGAAATCATAAAGTGGCGTAAATGTGTAAATGTTAAACAAGCAATACAGTAGTGGATACGGGGAAATACAATGGTTGCAAAATATTGATCGACCAAAATCAAACTTGTAATCGTTGAATAAATATCACAATAAACCTGTTCTTTGAAATTTATAACACTTGAATCTTAGTTTAGTCATTCCAAAAAAATTTAGTACTATATATTTCGATTTTCCAATCTGAAAACAACACTTCTGTAGGTTTTTTAAATATGCAATAGAACGGATTTTGTATTTAAAATATGCTTATTAATTCTCTTCAATGAGTGGTGGAAATGTTTTTGTGCTCTGTTGATTATAATACTTTCAAATAGTTATATGGTTAACGTATAATACATCAAGATAATAATTTTATACAACCAGGATTCATTTTATCCGCCATTAGAGTACTATCTACAGATTCTGGATAATACAACCAGGATTCATTGTATCAACCATTAGAGTACTATCTACAGATTCTGGATAATACAACTGGATGCTTTTTGATTTGTGCTTCTATAGTTTCTTATTTATGTGTTTTGTGCTTTTCGTTTATAATATTAAAATATCATAGTCTGCCTGTGTAACATATTTTCCAATTTTATATCTTAAATTTCTATACAATAAATAAGGTACGAATAAGTTTTAATCAAATTAATTATATTCACAGAGTTTTAATATTTTCGTCGGGTCATCATGCATATAAAACACATTAACCCTAAAGTGAACTCAGGATTCGTGTTCAAGCTTTGTTAAAAGACCTGTATATTATCTTTTATCACTTCATCAAATCGGGTTCAATGTGATAAAAAAATTTAACAACAAAGATTTCACTGACCGCTTCAAATACACGATCGACCATCCTATATAATGGTAAATGTGATAGGCCACGTAGAACTATTTACGGTTCTTAAATGACTCAATTTCAAATGTCTATTTCTCTATTTCGTTATCTGGAGGTTATTTTGAAAATAAGTCTGTTAATTTAATTGTTAATTTTCATCAGTTTTCAAATTGTATATTTTAATCATTTGAACATGATACTTTTTCAGATATTACCTGCTGATGCATTCATCATAAAGCCGTTAAAGAACATATAATATTCGGATAATATTTCTTATTATTTTTATTTCGCAATTTGCTTTTAAGCCATTTTATTGTCATGTGTTTAACCATCTGACATATTATTATCTGTTTAGATCAGCGACATAAATTGAAGTTTAATATGTGTCATTTCAACAAATTGTTTCTGAAAAGAAAGAAATGATAACATTAAATTCGACATGTGGCAAGTTAAGATTTCTGTTCAAGCTACCAAAGGTATTTCTTGCTCGCATTTTTATATGCTTACAACTAAGATAGATTACATAGTAATATTTAGCTTAAAATTATTTAGGTATGATTGGAAGTATAAATTATTGGATGCGTAGAATATCTAGAAACACGTTATGTCACTCGTGAATTGATATTAAATTGACAAATATGTGCCTCAATACGCCCTTTTGTTTGGAAGTCTTCTAAACATGTTTACGTCCGATATGTTTTAAGAATTACTGCCAATACAAAAAGGAGACAAAAATTATCATTTGCCTTGGGGCGCTGGGAAGTTGTGCGTGTCGAGACCAAGGAAATAAACTATTACCGACAGTCAAATAGAATATTATCAGTTAATAATATATTTAATGTAATTATTTTGATTGCACTGAGCGCAACCATGTTGATATTGGTTTGGGAATACCCACTATTTGTTAACCTTCTAATAATGACTGCACAGGTAATAAAAATACTGGCATACAGCATTAGACGGATTTGGTGTAAAGTTTTAAAATTGAAAGTTGATTATAAAACCTGTACAACATCTTATCATTTGGATTTCAATATTGTTTGGAATTGAGTGCCACTGATGGGTCCTGATTAAAGGAAACGCGCGTAGTAAATTCTATTAACCTTAGTATCTTTTATCACATTTCATTTGATACAATCCTTTTCCACATCGATTTACAGTCAACAATGCAAAACCAAGTAGAGAATGCCTGGGTTAGTTGAACACCTCAGCATCCATCTAGGAAAACTAATCAATGAAGTTAATTTCCATTTGTTTACACAGACGTTTAAAACATCAATACGACATTTAAAAATAGAAAAATCATAACTACAAGAAGCTAAATATATATGTTAAAATATTCCAGCGTAAACATAGTAAGGTGTAGTCACACGTGGGTATAGTAGTAACATGGCAGAACATGCATGGTTTCAATTAGAGAAAAGCTCCGCCATACTTACAAAAACGAGCAAGTTAAGTGGCTCACAAATAACCTTCATTAAAATAACAATGATATTGTATGCTTCTTTATTGCTGTTTTACGCAACTTACCACCGACACCGATACTTTAAAGTTATATTGTACAGTCCAATTTTTATTTGAGGAAACCGGAGTAACTTTAGTAAAACGCAACCCTTCAAAGAAGAAATAAAAATACCGTGAAAAGTTATAACTAAAAAGTGACTTTTAAACTAACAAACACTTAAATTAAATGAAATAATACAGACTTATTTGCGGTTTGAACATTACTGATACTTCATAATAATTGTTTAAATAATAATGCTAATTAATAATACGTAATACATTTTAAAAATAATTGAATCAATTGAATAGAATGTGCGAAAAAATCTGTGACCCAGATTTTATCTTATAACCTATTACGTTGTTTGTTTTATGCCAATTCAGATTAACTACACTTACCTGTTTTAATGCAACGAACATGTTTAGTCTTTATTAAACTGTATGACATGACCTTAACCTAGTAAGGCAAATGTAAAAGCAATTTTATATGTCTGCAGTTATTTTTATATCCGGGAAGTGAATTACACATAGTATTTGTGTTCAATATGATTTGTATGATACAACTGAAAAAAGTATTTATTAGCTTTCTGTTATATGCTTATTATTATGCAACGTTTTATATCTTAAATTATTTTTTTTTAATTTAAATATTTGTCCATCCTTGCAGGATGTTAAAATATTTTATAATAACAGGAAAACTCTCCATCATTCATTATTTAATTTTACCAAAATTAACCTTGCATTATCATCTGTCTAAAACCCATATGACTTCACTATCACATAATCATTTTCTTTCACAAAATTAAACATGAGTAATTAAACTTATTTTTTCAATACTTTGTTTTCAGTCATTTTGTAGTGCCCACTGCTAATTAAAGAAGTATAAGGTAAATAAAAGGAAAGCTTTTAAATTATTAATAAAAATGATTTTCCTGTTTCCAACTAATTTATCTCTTTTATTCCTCAATAATATATAATCGAACGGCATGATTGCTAAATTTAGCACATATTTCCACGCACATATTAGTCAAGTAAGTATGATTTATTGAATTTCGTTCATACAATATAACCGGAGTAATAAAACGAAATTTGGTTTTACTTTAAATTTTGTGTTTATTAATATTTATTGTAAAAGATACCCTTTTTTAAATATGAATAAAAAATTGCTTTCTTGATTCCCTTCTAATTTATCTCTTATATTCATTACCGTGTTGACATTAAAGATAAATATTCGAACGTCATGATCAATTTTACTAATTTACCACATACCTCAAGGCAACATATTAATTATGTAATTATCAAATGTTAGTTTTTTGCTTAATGAATATGATCATTTTATTGTATGATGAAGTTCTATGAAACCAAATTTATTACATCAAATACATTCAGTACCAATGTTTCGTTTCAGTATTTCTGTGTAAGTAATAATTAATATAGTACCTGAACACAACATTTATAATTCTAATTATATAAAACGATTTTTAATCCAATCAAATAATTTTTTTTTAATTATCTTAATATATAAACATTTAAGTATAGTACACAAAAAAGTTTTTGTATTATAGCAGTAATAATACTTTTAATTTTCGCCCTTCCAAAAATCCTTTTATTGGTCAACTATAAATTCGCCCTGTTGTAAAAATAAGTTGTTTTTTTCAATCAAAACAATAATTTCTGTCTTACAAACTTGTGCTGTAAAACGACGTCGGCTATAAAGAGGAACACTTGAAAATGTAACAATTGGGCATCTTTGGAAAATTAAATGAAACCCTTCACGTAATTTTTATTTCAATTTCACATATGTCGCTGAATTACAAATCAGCCTGAGCATGACAGTCCATCTCTTAAGACAATTGTTATCTTGACCTTGAACCTATGAAAAATATATTAATTGAACTAACTCCCAAACTGCAAATGTGATTGATTCAACTTGATCTTCATTTTATAGTACTAAACATATAAATTAGTTTTAACAATGATTGGTTTGCAAGTAATATTTTGAAAATTGAAAATTTTGACAAATCGGACAAATTTAACTTTATTTTCTTTTTATAGTCCTTCACAGCTCTTGTGCAATATGTTAACAACATCGGTCGACGATGCAATGATTTTTGTATTTAATATATTTGACTTGATGTATTACATTTTAACGTTTAATGTGATGGATTGACAAAAAATGATTTGTATTATGGTAAATACAAATTTACAAAATGGTACACTTGTAAATAAAATTACATTCACTTTATTAAAAAAGTGAATACGTTGGTGCTACAAACAAACAAAATAACAATAAGCTTCTAATCATTTCACTACTGTAGTTTATTTGTAACTATCAATGTAATAAACTTTCAAAAATCTGCTTTAATCCTTGAAGTAACTGTTCAACGTTTTTTGTGTGAATGTTGTTTAGCAATTGTTTAGTTATTTCGTGGCGTCCATTTTCTTTTGAGGGGGAGAGAAAGCCGGAGTAAGATAGTGCGTATTACACCGACAGTTACATTGTTAATAGTTAAAGCAATAATTACAAAACTTTAAAGCTGAACTTAATTTTGTGTTTAATTACCTTAAGTATTTAAAAAGTTAATATGTTGATGGAATAAATTTACATTTCAATTAACTTCCATATATTTAACAGACTATGTAAAACTAGCGGATACAATCTTGATCGGTATACGTTGATATTTATTTTTATGCTAAATCCATACATAATGCAGCATATTTTAATAGCGGAGACATTGCTATTACCAACGTTCGTATTAATACAGTGTTTTCATTTGTAACAAATATTTTAAAAATTTTGTAGCATAACAGAATTGTGGTTTGCAAATATGTTTAAAAAGTTTATTAATCTATCGATCGGTTTCTATTGCATTATCGGTTGATACGAACCAATTTTGAAACAATCATATAGTGCACAGTCTTAATATATGTATCAAGATGGTACACGCGCATATAATGTTATGTCAGTGCGCTGCTACTTCACTAATTTTGGTGTTTGGGAGAGAATGATTTAATCATTTGTGTTCAAACATTCTCTCTGTTCATAAGCTTTTCCAAATCCGAACTGTATAATTACATAAATCAAAACGAGAACACATATTGTATTTAGAGAAGCCATTGGAACAATATCACAATGTATCGATGGAGAATCCTAGAGAGTGCCTCTTAATTTTGCAGTCAGTAAAAACATCGGACGAAGAAACCAAATGGATATTAACAAAGCAATGGCAATGTAGTAGAAAAACGACATGTTAAGCTGACATCCTGTACATTTTTCCATGCAAGACTTACTAAGCCATTCTGAAAAGACAAAAAATGCATTTGCAATTGTTATTTAATTTGAAAATGTAAAGCTTAGTATTAATGAAAAATATTACGAAGAGGGTAGCTTTGTTCTTTATTATCCTCTGGACAAGGAGAAGTCAAACTTAATAATAATATGAATTATTTTCAGTTTATTACAGTCCCCAAAGTAACCTCTTACAATCTGTTTAAAAAGACCCTAAAAAATACAATATTAACCGCTCAGTAAATTAAGAACAACAAAAAGTAGGAAAAAATTTGGGTAATATCTAATTATAAACAAAGGTAATGTTAAAAAAAATATAGTTTACAAAAACCTGTTTAGAATTAATTGTCCTAAGTATTAATCAATATCTTTTCTTTTCTTATGGTTTTTTTACACATCCTTATATATCCCAAGCTATACGGTTCTGATGTATACCTATCCACTAAAACAAATTAATGATTTGTACATAAACTTGTAAATTCATTAACTGTCAAATATTTATATATCTTTTTTGCTATTAGTTAATTATTCATAACGTAATTATTTATATTTAATGTTAACTTATACTAAAAACGTTGTACGGAACGATTAGCGTCCATTATGTACTGCTTTCTATGTACAGTATTTTAGGTAGGTTTACGAAGAACAAATCATCGGAGAAAATGGAGACCAACGGGAGCCAAATTCTTGCCACTGAAAGGCTCAGGAGTATTGTGTTGGGACAAGGAAAGCTGATTTCAGTAGAAGTTGTAAAGAGCATACTATCCTTAAATAGGTTTTATCGTGCTAGATTGTGACACTATAACGGTCACACGCTATGGTTCGCAGGAAGCATTTCGTACTTTTCGTATAATAACCTTTAATGGTGTTTTTCTGCCTTACATAAACAAACAGACATATCATTAAATGTTGATGACTGGCGTATAGTCATGTACAGCAATACAGAAGCCGGAACAAAGATGAGCGTATACTCTAGGCAAATGCTTGCAGTAACAGGGTCAATAAGATCATAATAGCAATATAACAATTTCTCGACTCGTTTCACTTCCGATTCAATTGTTTGAACAAACTCCATTTATTCCAAGTTATCATAGTTTTCTTCGATATATAAACACCTTTGTAATATATTATCTATACCTACAATAAGGCATAATGATATGAAAAAGAAAATTCCATAGAAAATCTTTGATAATAGACGATCAAGTGTGGAATGTCCAAAAATAATCGCAACGTTTATTGAAAAGCAAATAATAGAAAAAGCGTAGAAAACTACATCGGAAGATATTAAATACATGTCTATGTCTACCATTCTCATAGTTGTCTTCAGTGTGTACAAAACAGAAAAGACCAAATAAGGGCATCCGACGAAAATTAAATTAGACAACATTCCGCTGTATTTATGATCAGCTCTATATAATAAAACCAACGCCACATTTCCTGCTAATGTAATAAATAGTGTCACCGGCAATGTATATACTTCCATTTTCATATCGAACATTTTATATATTAAAATTGTTTATAAATCTTCACACAAGTCATCCATGTTGTACCTATAAAATATAGAAATTGACATTTGTTATCGATTTTAACCAAGAGACATTTGTATCTATACGTTTAAGCACACCTCTGTTTAACCATCTGGCACAAAATTATGCAGTTTTATTTTGTATTGTGCCATAAATTTAAGAAACTATGAGTTATATGTGAATAGAAAAAAAATATATTTCAAATTAAAATTACTATTGGTCAATTAAGAATTCCTTTGTGTTCAAACCGACAACATATTGCTTGCTTGCATTTTGATGTGCTTACATAGTTAACAGTCAAAATTATTTACAACATCAGTCTGTACAGCCATCTAGTATCACTTCGTCATGCTTGGAAGCTTAATTTATGTTATATAAATAAATTTGAAATGAAGGAAGTTGAATGATATAATAAGGTAGCTTTTTATTAAGAAATCTAATCCACGCCATACATAAAAACCTGATAGGAAACAGTACAGACTGATTGGTTGAATGGTTTAATGATATAATACATAATTTCATTTTTGATAAGAAATTTAATACACACAATGACTTATATAACAAAAACTACATAGTAACCATTATAGAAATAGACTGATTGGTTTAATGGTTGCTTAAAGACGTTTCAGCTAAATAAAGAACGAAAACAAGTAAACAAACACATAACAGGAGTATTGTGTCTGAGGAACAATACAATTTTATTTCCACACGAATAACGCTGACAGTTGAACAGGTGCCAAACATTTCGATTTGTTAAAATTGTAATAGTAAAAATGCACCTACGCGTTTTCAATAACGGAAGAACGTTACACACTGTTCTCTGCGGTCTTGCTTACACTAGAATCCGATGATAACTTTAAAAAAAACTTATATACGTAATTAGACTACTTACATTATACCAGATGCTTTAAAATTCTCTTCAAACATTGATGCCAAGTCAAAAAGAAAGAGATCGAATACAGAATGTTTCGCTTTGTTGAGCACTTTAGCAACCATCTAGGTACGTTAATCAATAAAGTAATTTTTACTAACGGTGAAGGTTCATACTTAAGTAGGACATCACAAAGTCTAAAAACTATTATTCCTGGATTTGACTTTTCCCTAGACATGACAATGAGTAACTCGACGGGTGTCTAATTAGAGGCAGGCAATGCTTACCCCTCCGGAGTATGGTTTTTGTTGGGTTCGGGTTACTGTCTTTCTGTTTTTGCGTTTTTTGTTTTTGTGTTGTGTTTTGTCTATATCCGGATTTGTAACTTTCCTTTGACTTTTAGCTCTTGTTGTTCGGACGGTTTTCTTTGATGTTTTTCTTATTTACTATAAACCCAAATAAAAAAAAACATTTAAGACACCAAGGTTATAAAAATTGCTGAAACTGACGTGTTTTGTCTTATCAAGACTCGTAAGCTGCGGTGCAACTTAACAAAAACTTAAATCTAAGCAATAAGGATGTCATAAGGCTTTTATTCTCAAAATGCCAAATAAAACAAACATCAATGCTTAAGTATAGCCCTAGCCATAACATACTGAGATGCTACTGTGCCAACAGATAAAACCCCTACCATCATTTGTTTTTATTTGCAAGAAACATTATATAGAGTGTTTTATAAATGAATAAGGCATGGATAGTTCATTTGGCAATCCTTACAATCCCACTATTCGCTGACAAAAGAGGAAATTCATGAAAATCACAAATAGGTGTTGGTACCCTTCGGTCTCTATCAAAGTCGAAGATTGTGACTTTATTAGATAATTCAACTTCCAAAAAATTCCATAACAATAGCGTTTCATAGCAGGATAGTCTAAGTGTATCACCAAACCTCCTGACCACCATTGTAAAAACAATAAAACTCGTGGCTTCCAAAATACAGTAACACTTGCTACGTTTTTTCAAGACAAACGAACTGAGACGATATAAAATCCTGGTAATTTGCAATGACATAACTTACTTCTTAATAAATGACTCCAAATAAAGATTAAACCTTCCTCATATGTTACATTTTCTGATTGACAGCATATTTGTTATGTTTTGCAATATTAGGTTTAAATATTCTAATGGTAGGAATTGTAAACCTTGCATTGAGACCTGTTTTGTACTGAGTTATAAGAGGGCCTGCTGAAAAAGAAAGAAGACACTTGCACAAATATTAATGTCAAAATCCGCTATCTTGATCCTATTTTGCGTTGTATATGTTTGATTATTTCCGGATTTGTAAATTTTCCTTTACTTTAGGCTCTTTGATCGGTTTAATTTTGTTTTCAGAGTAGTAACATAATTAAGAAAGTGTCTCAAGCAAATTAGGCAGAAGATTCACCATACGATTCCAATTGGCACGCATAAGAGTTTGTATGATTGAATGTTTGCTTATTGTCTAACCAGCAATATATCTGCTATATTCAGAAACAAGAGGGTCAACAAACATATAATAAACAGGAAACATAGTTGGGATATCGGGAACAAAATTTTACTGTCAATGGAAATGTACGAGGTAAGGAGTACTAAGTAGAGTGGGGAATTTAGTCTTTTATATCATCTACAATCAGATTACTTTTTCAAAATCTACAAAAAAGGTCTTTATCGTGCAATGATGGTGGCTGTCTCCGAATATTTATTGAAACCTGACTACCACCTCAGCAAAAAGGCTTCTACTATTGGCAACCTGCTGAAGCTCTGGGCTGCTCTATGGGACGAGAACCCTTTATATCTGGTCTGAGTGCTAAAACGGAGTTTATATTGAGGTTATCAAAATATTTATATTAGGGCCGTAACACAGTATGTATTACGGTTAACACTAACTTTAAATTGGGGCAGTACCGGGGCAGTATAAGGATTGACATTAACCTATCATTTGGTCAACATACAGGTAAACAATAACCTTAAATTTGGGCAGCATGACGGTTAACAAAAACCTTACATTTGTGCAGTATTAGGGTTAACAATAAACTTTCATTCGGGCAGTATTAGGGTTAGCGTTAACATTATATTTGGATAGTATTAGGGTACAAAATAAGCCATTTGGGCAGGGTTAACAAAAACGTTTCATTTGGGCAGTATTAGGATTAATACCCTTACATTTGGGCAGTATTCGGAATACCCTTACACTAACATTTGAGCAGTATTAGATTTAACAATAGCCTTACATTTAGGCAGTATTAAGGTTAACAATAACTTTCTATTTGGACTGGACAGTATTAGACTTTACAATAACTTTACATTTAAGTAGTATTACGGTTAACAATAACCTGTTATTTGGGTAGTATTAGGGCTAATGTTAACTTGATGTTTGGGCGGTGATAGGGTAACTTTAACTTTAAATTTGGGCAGTATAACGGTTAACAATAACCTAACATTTGGGATTATTAGGGTTTACAATAACCTTACATTTAAGCAGTTCTTTGGTTAACAATAAACTTACATTTGGGCAGTCCTAGGGTTAATAATAGCCTAGCATTTGGGCAGTATTAGGGTTAACAATAACCTTATATTTAGACATAAAGGGTTTAACAATAACTTTCTATTTGGGCAGTATTAAGGTTCGAAATAACTTTACATTTAGCAGTATTAGAGCTTACACTAACCTTATATTCGGACATTACTGTATTAACAGAAAACTTACATATGGACAGTATTACGGTTAACAATGCCTTACTTTTCTGCAGTATTAGGGTTAACAATAACCTTACATTTGGATAGTATTACGGTCAACAGTAACCTATTATTTGGGCAGTATTAGGGTTAACATTATCTTGATGCTTGGGCGGTGTTAGGGTTAACTTTTACCTTAAATTCGGGCGGCATTAGGATAAACATCAGCCTTAAATTTGGGCAGTATTACGGTTAACAATAACATGTTATTTGAGCAGTACTAGGGTTAGCTTTAACCTTACATTTTGGCAGTATAACTGTTATCAATAACCTGTTATTTGTGCAGTATAAGGGTAAGCGTTAACCTTACATTTTAGTAGTATTACGGTTAACAACAACTTGTTATTTGGGCAGTATTAGGGTTAACGTTAACCTCCTGATGTTTGGGCGGTGTTAGGGTTAACTTTAACCTTAAATTTTGGCAGTATTACGGTTAACAATAACATGTTATTTGAGCAGTACTAGGGTTAGCGTTAACCTTACATTTTGGCAGTATAACAGTTATCAATAACCTGTTATTTGTGCAGTATAAGGGTAAGCGTTAACCTTACATTTTAGTAGTATTACGGTTAACAACAACTTGTTATTTGGGCAGTATTAGGGTTAACGTTAACCTCCTGATGTTTGGGCGGTGTTAGGGTTAACTTTAACCTTAAATTTTGGCAGTATTACGGTTAACAATAACCTGTTATTTGGGCAGTACTAGGGTAAGCGTTAACCTTATATTTTGACAGTGTTACGGGTAACAATAACCTGTTATTTGGGCTGTATTAGGGTTAACGTTAACCTGATGCTTGGATGGTTAAGGGTTAAATTTAACCTTAAATTTGGGCAGTATTAAGGTAAACAATAACCTTAAATTTGCGCTGTATTAGAATTTACATTAACTTTACATTTGAGCAGTATTAGTGTTTACATTAATCTTACATTTGGGCAGTATTAAGGTTAAAAATCACCTTATATTTGGGCAGTATTAGTGTTTACATTACTCTTACATTTGGGCAGTATTAGGGTTAATATTAACTTTACATTCGGGCAGTACTAGGGATAACATAAATACATTCGGGCAGTATAAGTGTTTACATTAAAAATTCGTTATATGAAAAGAGAGAAAAAAATATGTATCTAATGTTATTATCTCAAAAACAAAAGCATAAAGACAAAGATATAGGCACTTTTGTGAAAGATGTACAGTAGAAAACTTAAAAATGAATTTAAGATGTGATGATATTATGTAGTATGTAAATTATAATTCTGTGTAACAGATCGCTATTTATACTAATTTTGTGTATATAGGTTCGGTATGGAAACAATAAACAAATTGAGTATTGAATTAAATTTGAGTACATACACAATGAAACTAGCAGCTCACTCACAGTGTACGGAAATGCAATTTATAATCTTTAACTAGACATAATAATTCATTTATGTTGCACATATAGACCAATGTAATCGTACAACAAAGAATTCTGGCTTGTTGAACAACTTTATTATCTAATGATTTGATCTAGAAATCAGAAATCAAGTTTAATCACTATAGGTATCGTCTGCATAATAATGGCCAAATTAATTACAAGATAACGAAACATTTTTTTAAATCGGCAACGTCGTCTACAAAAATCTATCAACAGAAGGGTTCAGATGATGCAGACATTATAGGATTAAACGCTTCTTTTCAGTAATTCATCGATGTATGAACGAGGTCGACTCACTCACAAACAAATAAACGGCCGAAGGCCGTTTATGATAAGTTTGTGAGTGAGTCGACCTCGTTCATACATCGATGAATTACTGAAAATAAGCGTTTAATCCTTATAATTCTTCCAAAATTGTTTTTATATATTTAACATTCTTGTCCCAAAATAAAATTTATTATAAGTGTGTGACGCGTAGGAATATATACAACGAACTGAAGACGAAGACGTGGTCGGTTTGAAGGGAATAACTGGCATTGACAACAGATACAATTTACGATTTGCCGAGAAGATTATTAATAAAAACAAAAGAAGACTCAACTAAAAACAATATTCCGTATACTAATGTTCGTCATTGTACCCGCGGTTTATATTAACGTCATATGTGACGTCATATATGTCCAAACGGAACGGAACCTAGCGAGAGGTTCTTTCTTAAATACGAAGAGGAAAAACAATAGTTGTCGTTTGTTCAATGGATTTATCAGTGAAAATTGCTAGAGATGTGCAGAGACATGGAGTTGGTGACAAATTCGTGCATCTTGCTATTTCGTTGAGTTGTTGTGACCGCGAAAAAAGGTAATTTTACCGTTACGGCTATTGTGTGTATTTGAAATGATTCATAATTGAAATTACAAGAAACGCAATTTCAAAGTATCGTTTATATATGCCTTCACACTCGCATTTCGTCCACATTCGAATTCGGCTATTTCCGTCATTCAGCAATGTGAACAATGAATCCAAAACGAAGTGTACGTCTGTTAAAATATTTTCTTGTATGTATTTGTCTATAAAACAAATGATTGCAGCTGGTTCAATTAAATAGCTTTTCGTTTAAGCAATACATCGCTCAAGATATTTGAATCGCCAAATTTGAGTGTACTGGCTTAGTTTATTGTCTGAAGCATAAACGACACATGGCCGCCATATTTGTTTACTTTTAGCAAAAAAAAAGTAGTTCCCCAAAAGTCGTTCATGAAAGTATGAACGGATCTGGGAAGTACTGGTTTATGGCCTTTTGATCAATCAAAAATGACTTTAAACGTAAACGAATGTCAGATAAGAATTATTATTCAGAATAACAAAACCATTACTGTAACTAAAGTTTACCTAATGATAATCCAATCTACGGCAATATAACGCACATTTCTTTTTTTAAAACTGCAACGTTGTCTTCAAAAAGCTATCAACGAAAAAGTCCAGATGCTTAATGCATTATTTTTAGAATAAAAAAGATATTAAAATATCTTATAAAACATCGTATATATATATCTTATATTAATAAATGTGAGCACAACCAGCTGAAACACAAAATTAATACATTTTCCCAATAATAACTACATGTATAACGACTGAGAAGAACAACAACATTTGTTTACTCAGTTTTAAAACTATTAGCGTAATTTTAATTCAACCCTTTTTTCATTTGACAACTTGAAAAATTTTCGTCTTTAATTTATTTCTACAGCCTCGATAAATATCGGTTAAGTTATAATCTTGTTTGAAAACAATGAACTAAGAAGAAGAAATGAAACTCCAAATACTCTAAATAAAATATTCTTAATTCCTTCTTGTGCAAAATACGTAAATCGCGCACTACCAAGTTGCAAGTAAATTAAGTACTTAACTTCATTCCCGAAATTATAGTTTATGTTGACAAATATTTTATCTTTACATTAGCAGGAAAACAACATATGGCTAATTATGTAATAACATCAATGTTGGGAAGACAAACATTTCAGCAATAATAGAGTAACATCAAAAGTTGGTAAGGTCATTTAGTATTTAAATGAAATGATTTAACTGAAAATATCTGTAATGTTAAATAGACAACATAATGATAAAAACAGACAAGTGTACATGAACATATGGGCGAAAATAGCGTAACATCAAAAGTGCGGAGACAACATAAAGGCATTATATCGTAACATCGAAGGTGGGGTGAGGAAAATATTAATAGACAACACAATGATTATAAACACTGAATCATTACATAAATTGTTTTTGCAACAATAAAAACTATAATATAGGGTTATTGCATGAATATTGGGAAATATTGTCCCAAGCAAGTGTTATATTGCACGAGCTTGCGAGTGCAATATAGCATCTTGCGAGGGACAATATTTTCCAATATTCATGCAATAACCCTTTTATTATATAGTAATATTTTTTTGTGCTTTTAAGTGAGTATTCATTAACTTTGCAATTTTTAGTATTTTTTACTAGGTCCAATATTATTATATTTTTACTTGGTCAATATTACAGATATATATTTTGATGTAGATTTACATATAATAAAAACATATTTTTTTTCAATTTTGTGTTTTTATTTGTTGCTCCTTATTGTTGTGAATATATGGCCACACACTCGAATTTCGTCCATACTCGAAATTTGGCGATTACCCTTCATTCGGCAATGTAAACAATGATCCCAAGGCTAATTTACTTTTTATAATATCTTTGATTTATTGCTCAAACCAAAAGACTCCTAAATAATTAAATACAATGCGTTTCAGCGAAATTAACGTCCGTTAAAGCGACAAACTTTCATCGCCGAAATTCGAGTGTACTACTAGCATATATTCCTGCTTTGAGTTTGAAACGAGCCACTTGTGCACGATATTTAAATCCCGTTTTGTACAGTTTACACTTAAATTTTCCTTTGTTGGTCTATGAAATTTAATTTTATCTACAATCGAATTCACTTCCATTTGTTCAGTTTCAAGCGGTTCTGATAATTTTTCCCTCGAGAGCAGATCATGTGTGTCACTTTCGGCCATGTTTGTTTACCAAACAACAGTAAAATATCAAAGCCGATGTTCGGAACACATCTGTACTTTTCCCGGAAATTACATGAAAGGCCGAGATTCAGTGTAAAATATGAAAATATACTGCACTTTATTTCTATATGAAATACAATGGGGGAAAAATATTACTATATAATAAAAGAAAATACATACTTATAAAATAATGATATAAAGCTCATAACGCAAATATGTGTAGGAACAATCATAATTAACATACTCATTCTGATACAAAACTATAGGTTGGGCGGGTGAGTTTTTCGTAAAAAAATCATTTTTATTACTTCTAGAAAGTCTGCTTTAATTAGGTATAGTTACATAAACAATATAATTACCCAACCATAGCTATAACTTACATTTGTAAAACGATAAACAGTAATACTTTGAGCAAGCAGTACTGCATGTACATACCAGATGGTCTTGTCACTATAGTATTTATATACGCGAAAGCATGCGAACCTTGTGCTCTTGTAACCGAAATTGTTCCACACGAAGTGAAATTAATGAACAGAAATTTACACGATTAAATGTGTGTATGTTCATTTTGCTTATTTGTAAAAAGCAACTAATTGTCACCACTACACAACTTCAAACATATGTTTGCACATTTCAACAACTGGTAAATCAATGACAACAATTTCCGGTTTTATAAGGACAGGTGGCTCCTATGGCAATATGTAATACTTTTGTCCTGTCCCTGTATTTCCCGTTTCCATACCAGAAGATTTATAACGGCTTAATTTTATTTTAGGTTTCCGCATCTCTGATCTTGGGTTTGAAGTTCTTAATAACATGCCCATCACTTAAAACAAAATAGATTTTCTAAAATCAGTTGTTGATAATTCAATTTTGAAATGGCCTAAATTATGTCTCATGTTTTAGTAAATCTATAAAGATATTTTCGTTTTATTCGCCGTGAAAGATGGACAGCGTTGCTTAACTATATACCAATTATTTGAAATGGATGACGTGTCTTAAGGTGGTAAAGCTTTCTGTAAATGTTTTACAATTGGCCGCTTAAGGGCTTTGATAAAGTTTGCACTCCTCTACTGTTAGTTTGACTTAACTTATTATATAGCTGCGTTACACATACCTTAAACAATTGTGGATAATACTGTCAACTATTACGTACTTAAAAATTTCGCAGCTTTAGGAAAATCAAAATAGGAGATAATACAATTATATCCACAATTAAAAATCCCAACTTGCCTTGAATCCTTTGTTTTATTATTTCTGATTTTAGATATATTTTGTGTTTTTATTTTGCTAGAAAAACCACAACTGTGACGGGGAACAAATTTGCCACCTTAACATTGTCTTACACGTATGTTTATTTTTTGGCGACATATTATGTTACACAAGGAAAAGTTTCAGTTTTTCTTTAAGTATTTAAATTTAATTAGTATATATTGCAAAGTCATTAGTGTCATAATAGCTTTGCTATACTGTAAACATGGCTGATGAATACTTTTCTTACAGCGATCGATATTTCCGTTTATTAGGAAGGATATCTTAATTAACAATTAAGACATGAGAACTAAATACATTTCTCACCACCAAAAAAAAACAAGAGAGTTAAGGAAATTAATTTATCCTTGTAAAGGATACAATACCCTTTTTCTAAATTTATAAGAGGTTTTTAATTGCCCGGATGTGACGCTCTCTCCAACCATGCTACTCATTAGAGTTGGTGGTAATTCTTTTGGTATTATAACATTACAACTCAAAATGAGGCATCGCTTATCCGCCACATGGTGATCCGCTTATGTGTAAGCTCTCGGTTGAGCCTCAGGAACCCTTTCCATTGCAGGAAAAATATCTTCAGGGTTGATTTTAATCTACATGTGTTGTATTTGATGGTCTTAAATCATACAATTAGCTATCTTATTTGTGTTTGATTGTTTTATGAAACATCCACTAAATGGTCAGCTAAATTACAAATGCAGTCTTTTTATAGCACAACCCTCTAATAAATCAGATGATACCGCGATGAAATTAAAATTACAAAATCCAAATATTAAATTAAACTGCCATTTGTTCTGAGAACAAATGAGAAGGTCTTTCCCACAGTTCCTCTTAAGTCAGAAAATTTAGGTGATGCTATGGGATTTTGTGTCTTGCTATAGCACAAAATGTCACTTCCAGTCATAAAAATGAGTTATTTGAGTAAAGAAAGTAGTTCCGAGCCAAAAAAATAGATGGTTGTTAAGGAATTCCACTTTCTATCATGAAATGATATATTTCAGTAAAGTACATCATTCTGATTCTTAAAATATATGGTTGCTAAGGACTTTTTATAACGGTCACCTTGTTGCTATGGTATGACCTTGACCTATGACCTTTGACCTTTGGCTCAAATTAAAGCTTTTTTCCTGCTGATCATGTTAAACCTATATGTTTACTATATTAACTCTAACCGTTTTCAAGTTTTAACCAAAAAACCGATTAACCGAAACGCGTCAAGGGCTGTAACTCGAAAACGGTTCATCGCACAGCTTCCGGTTAAATGTAGCAAATGAAGGTCTTAATAAGAGGAGTATTTTTTCTATTATTGTCTGCTTCTATCTTTTATGGTTTGTGAGATATAAAAATGCTAACAAGACCTGTGGTGACCTTTGACCTTGACATTTTTAAATGTAACATATGTCACTTAGGATCAATGGTGGTGGTCCCAAGTCTCTAGGACTTACGGTTTTTGAGAAAAAATTTTTGACGCGTTGCGACATTTTTCAGGTCAAAAACAGGTAAACAGGTAGTCGATTGGAAAAAAAAATTTTGCATGACAGATTATCGCTATAGGTCCAGCGACATTTTTTACACATCAGATTTTGAGAATCGGTTACGGTTTCTGCTAACAAGGGTTTACGGTGTTGGGGCAGATAACTCTGTTACTAAAAACAGATCGGTTTCACAGTGTGATCTGAGTCATCTGCCAGTATGACCGATTAATGGTACCAAGTATCAAAATGATATGTCGCGACACTTTTTAGCAACTGATGGCGGAAAAGAAAAAAAAATAATAATCATAAGAAAGGTAAGAAGGTCTTCCCACTGTAGTGGGAAAGACCTTATTAATCATAAGAAAGACAAGAAGGTCTTTCCACTGTAGTGGGAAAGACCTTAATAATAATAATCATAAGAAATACAAGAAAAGGTCTTTCCACTGTAGTGGGACAGACCTTAATAATCATAAGAAAGACAAGTAGGTCTTTCCACTGTAGTGGGAAAGACCTTAATTAGGATTAGTTCAATTGTTGTATTATGTCTAGGTATTAATATTACCGCCATATTCAGGATGAGAATAAGTTAATAAACTTAATAAACAGTTAATCAACCAAGAAAATGAATTGACGTCAGAAACACAATTTTGACATCCTCTAGAAGTGCATGGAGTATGGGGTAAGAACAGAGATTTTAACCATTCAGGCTTTCTCATTTTTGAAATGCTAGGACCTTACTTTGAGGGTTCACAGT
The DNA here is from genome assembly GCA_944474755.1 of Limnoperna fortunei. Classification (NCBI taxonomy): domain Eukaryota; kingdom Metazoa; phylum Mollusca; class Bivalvia; order Mytilida; family Modiolidae; genus Limnoperna; species Limnoperna fortunei. Next base: position 4,307,427 of record OX104114.1, on the reverse strand, counting down.
GCTCAACCCACAGAGCTGCTCAGTGCGTCCCAATGTGGCGGAAAAGGGATCCTTTCTCGTTGAGGGTTGTAAAGTCATAATATGGAAAGCCACAGTAACATCGCTCCATGTACGATAATGACCCCTTTTGTAGACGACAATAAGAGTAGACTCGTTGTAGCCGCTACAAAAGCCTAAATTTTCCCTACACATAACCCATACTTTTTCAGTGGCATTTAAATGTGTTTAGTTTGGTCCCTTTTTCTATAATTGATCAGTGTTTCTTTACTTGTTCTCGTGTCCTTAATATAACTGAAATACTGCTCGGATGACGTAAACTGAACCTCCAACTATTGTAAAAATCAACATAATCATGCAAGGCTCTTTCGGAAATGTTACCGCCGCTATGGTTTGCAGTAATACATTCTATATTAAAACGTAACAACTTTCTTATATCCTACAATTGGGACGCTGTGACCAGCTCTGCCAGTCAATCAGTTAGATTTGATTGAAAGCTTTCTAAAGTCAAGCAAGTAATATGTCAGCTATATTTAGGACAATACGAAGTTAAAAAAATGATTCAACAGGGAACAAAAAGGTGGCACATCGGAAACAAAATTGTAGCTGCCAATGTAAAAACATGGAGCAATAGGTAAGGGCTACGATGATATTATTTTGTAACAAATACAATTGTCCTACTCTTTCTTGGAACCTACACAAAGGTGTTAATCGTGGAAGGTACGAGTCACTCATTGTAAAAGTATGAAGCAATAGGTTGAGCTATGACTTTACTCTTCTGTACAAACTACAATACTCCTCCTCTTTTGAAATCTACACATCGGACTTTAGCATGTCAATTTCTAAAACGTTACCTAAAATTATAAGCATATCTGCCACATGGGGATTGTCTTAGCAGCTCTGATGCTGAGCATTGAAAAATATCCCTGCATAATCTAGCCTAGCACTTGGAGCACTTATGATTCCAGTAAAGTTACGAAACCCAAGCTAACAGAAGCTCAGACCACAACTAACAACAAACATCCAAATCATACAACAGCAAATAATCAGCGAAAACGTTGATATTGGTTGTCCGGAATGTTTTATAGGTTAAATGATTGTGGCTTAGAGTTTGGTGAAAACACTAATGTAGCTGCATTTATGGTATGCATATGTATTCAAGTATTTGTCAATTGAATCATAATTTATAAAATAAACGAGGTGTTTTATTATTACATAAAAATGAAATATATCCATAAAAACTAAAAAACGAAACTAACATATGCAATATTAGACAATGAAAAACACTTATATATCGTATATTTAAATATGAAAAATTTCTTTAAAAAATGATTCGTTTCCCTAGTTAGCAAGAAAATAAGTTAACGTTATAAAAATGTTCCCGAATGTCCTGAAGACTTTATAGACTGTTGCATGACAAATATTTAGTCATTTCATTATTTAAATTACTGAGCGTTATGATCAAAACGACAACGTGTTATAAAAATGGTAGTTATATATTTTCACAGTCACAAACGCAACTATTTAAATTTGTATAAAGCTAAAATAATTATTCGTTACGCCCTGCATATACGCAATTACATCATAACATTCCAAAACAAAAACGTAGATTGCAACATACGAGATGGTAAATTCGACACTACTGTAAAGTCAAAGTAAAAATACATTTTTGAAAACTCCTAATAGGTATCAAATTTCCAAATTACTTGTATGACTTGTGCTGTAGGTGTCCACAACAGCTAACACATTGACTCGTTGAAATGGTATCATAAGTAAATAGTAAATATTAAGTTGCAGATGTAATTGAAACACCATACTTTACATTAAAAGAGTGTAAACACTAAAAAGCCCGTATAACGAAAACCATTGTATGCATACACATGTATCACACGTGAACCGATGTGTACATATATGTGTTGATGGTGTGGTCATACCGTGATATAATGTCACGTTTCCGTTTGTTGCTATGTTTGATATGTTGTTTCCATTACAGTATACTGACATCAAACGTTAGTCTGTGTCATTTATAGAAAACGATCACTTATTGCTTGATTCATGTAAGACCAATCCCATGATGTTGAAGGATTAATATATGTTCACTGAAAAGAAAGGGGCCTCGGTGGCCGAGTGTTTAAGGTAATTAGTCATCTACTGTTGATAACAAGATCTGTCAACACTGAGGTTGCGTGTTTGAGCCTCAATTAATGCGGGCATTATGCGATTGTTTCCAGTCATAATTAACAAGAATTGTCAGTTTTCCTAACAAAGGTCAGGGTTTTTCTCCGGTACTTTCGCTTCCACACCCAATAAAACCTTGATGCCATGATATAGCTGATGAAATTTCTGAATATGGCGTTAAATACTATTCAAACAAACAAACAGGATGAGAATAATGACTTCTCGTGACATTTAATTATCTTAGGAAAAATACGAATATGGTTTAGCTTTTACTTGGTTGTGCAAAGTATAAAGTAAAACCATCACGTCATTTATTTCTCTGCTTGTATTAACAAATTAAAAACAATATTTTTGTTTCTGAACTATTTAAAAAAATTCATTATGCTACAAAAATCCCACTTTAACATTTTATTTTTTTTGGAAATTACGAACACCTTTTATGAAATCTCACAGCTAACCCCAATCACTTGCAATCACAAAAAAATTGTTGGTGTAACAGATGAGGGTGGAATAAAATCTGTACAAGGACAAGAGAAAATTGGATAACAGAAGCGCAGATTGACTATGGCAGTACATTGCAGATTTAAATAACGACGACACAGTTGGATTGTTTTCGTTAGTTTTAAAAATTGCAATAGAAATATAAAAAAATTCCTTCAATGTTTGAGAGTTTAATAATGAGGCCCACATTCATACTTTCAAAGTTACTGGAAGATAAAAAAAAAATTCAAATCATTGGGGCTCAGGATACACCGTTTTGAGGTTGCAATTGTTATGATAGGCCTATCAGATTAACAGAAAAAAGGAATCATCAGAAATAAGTTTGTCTATTTGAATGGTGTTTAACGCCACTTTCAGCAACTTTTCAGCTATATCGTAGCGTCTAGGTCTTATTGGGAGAGGACGCTAGAGTACCCGGAGACAACCCCCGACCTTCTGGAAGAATTATATTAATCCAAAATCCAATAAAGCGTCGTGTGTCCTCTGCGTGCAGTAAGACTCGAACCCGCCACCTCAGTGATCAATAATAAAGTAACTACCTTTACTACTCAACCACAGAGGCCTGTCCTTTGTAAAATGCTTAATTCTCGAGATCACCTTACGACTGATCATAAAATATACCTCTTTGTACAATTAACGGAAGCTAAAGATTTGCAGACAATTCTTATTACTATTTCAGTAGAAGGACAGATAGATTTGTTGCGAAACCTGCGAAGTTATATTAATAATTTATGAAATTGCAAAAATGTGTTTCTGGATTGAAAAACAACATACTGTATTATCATTTTAGAAGTTGGATTAATATCAAGAATCGATAATATTAAAGCCAAACTGTTACGCAAATATATATGATTCTGTGAAATGGTCCTTCTTCCCCAACGTTATTTCTATAAACTTTCAAAAACGTTGTCATACGTCTTCATTGCATGAAATTTATTTGCCATTTTTTTTTCTTTTATTTATATTTTGCGTCCGTTTTTATGATTTTGGACTTATTTCATCGTTTTATTATTTAATTTAATACGACAAGGTACAAATGTATCGTATTTGAAGTTTGTCGAAGTTATTATTTAATTATTGTTTGAATTATTGAAGAGGTCAATGCGTTTTATATGGGCACCTTTAGAATGATATTAACCACTGACAGAGTCATATACTAACGACATACCACGATGCACGAACGTCGTACAAACGATAAATGTCCGATGTACGAACGATAACATCGTAAACTTATGTTTGCAGGCAAATGTGCAAATACAATCGTACACTATTTGGGAAAAGCTTTTGCAATTGAGGCGATTTGTGTATTTGTTTTAGAAACCACGAAGTTTAATAATGTGTTGCCTACAATTTCCGTGTTCGTTTTACGGAGACACTCAAACTGCCAAACACAGTTATATAGTATACTAACAACTGATCTCTGGACATATATCGAATGATTTTCCAGAATGCATGTTAACTTGTGTCCTTCTTTAAATCCGAGGAGTGCGCGGACATCAGCAACTCATCCTCACAAGTCAGGGCTTCTGTGTTCACATGGTTCCACGGAACTCTAACGAACTTAGTTAGGAAATTCACTAGAAGTCACTATTTTGATTTGCTACATCATACCTTAATGTAGCCAACCAAAAACTAGCTTTCATTCACGATTTGGTTAGAGGATATCCCAATGTCGATTGTAAATAAACCAAACGGATGTGTTGCGTAGATCATGTGAAAATCAGTGTTTTTTTGTACAGTAGTGTTAATATTTTGTTATTACCGCGTTATTATTAAGTGGCATGCACTTTCTTCACACTCAAGAATGAGAAAGAATGACTACTGTCAAACACTCGTTTCTTTCAAGCAATTTCATTAGTTGATATTTTGAAGGATTGACGTCATACGAAAATATTCTAGGAATTTCCTAGCTAAGTTTAGTTTAAACGTATTTTATTCAAGAAATTGAAAAGGATTGGATAGCAGGCATAGCCTATATAAATTCTCTCTCAGGGTTTCGTGGACACATGTGGACACAGAAAACCTTACTTGTGAGCATGTCAGCAACTTTATCATGTTCACTGAATTACCTGATATTTTGAACAATAAAAAACAAATATGTGATTTTTTAAAATATTATAATTAAAATAACTGAACATACTTATAATGACTATAATTTAAAATAATAATCGACATTACTTAATATATTACCGACGCCATATTTTGTTTAACTTTGTTTGCAAAAAAAATATTGTGAACATGTAAAGATTTCCAAATTTCCTATTAGATATTTTTGTTTTAATTCCGAACATTTCGATAAAAAAATTGAAATTAAAAAAAATAGACCGATGTAACAAAAATAAAAATAATAATTAACAGGCGTTGTGCGTCAACGGAAATAATGTCTGTGACAGACATTATATGACTGACACAGTAAATATTATTGTCTGACACAACGTTTACAGTCTTTTTCAGACCTTTTGCAGTCAGTCAACCAAAGTCAATGACAGACGAAAACGACTGCAACTGGTATTTATAGTAATTTTTTAGCCAGTAGTGCTTATTACATAGAAAAATACCAAAGTAAAAACCGACCAGGAAGAGGAAACCCTACTTATGACTGGTTGAAAATGTCCGATCGTACTTGAGAGGTTGATTTTCCATAACGATCAATTATATCATGGTGATGACCATAGAACTCCTAGAGAGATAACTTCAACCTAGGTACAACACAAACCCTTGTTTGAGTTGTTTAGCAGTCAACAGCAGTGATTGCTCTAAAATCGAAATAACAATTGCAGGAACTAAAATAACGCATAAGCTGTAAAATATACACACCATACGCTGGAGCTGCTGGAATCTTCCTGTCTATGAACAGGACATTGACAAATGCAATGTTGAAGTCATCACATTTGTCGCAGAGTCTAGTTAAGGTCTTTCCCACTACAGTGGAAAGACCTTCTTGTCTTTCTTATGATTATTAAGGTCTTTCCCCTTTTCCAAGGGAAAGACCTTCTTGTCTTTCTTATTATTATTATTATTAAGGTCTTTCCCCCTTTCCAAGGGAAAGACCTTCTTGTATTTCTTATGATTATTATTATTATTTTTCTTTTTCTCCCCAAATTTCAAAATGGGTTTGCCAGAAGGGGTTTCGACATATCATTATGATACTTGGTACGTTTAATCGCTCATACCAGGAGATGACCTGGCTCACCCTGTGAGACTATTCTATTTTTAGTAACAGAGTTATCTGCCCCAACACCGAAAACCTTGTTAGCAGATAAACTCAGAAACCGTAACAGATACTCAAAATCTGAAGTGTGCAAAGTGTAGGGCGCCGTATGGCGATGATTTAACATGCAAACTTTTTTTTCTTAATCGACTTCCGGTTTACGCGTTTTTGACCTGAAAAATGACGCAACGCGTCAAAATTTTTTTCTCCAAAACCGTAAGTCCTAGAGACTTGGGACCACCACCATTGATCCTAAGTGACATATGTTACATTTAAAAATGTCAAGGTCAAAGGTCAAAAGTCAAGGTCAAAGGTCACCATAGGTCTTGTTAGCACTATATCTCACAAACCATAGAAGATCGAAGCAAACAATACATGGGAAAAATACTCCACTTATTGAGACCTTCATTTGGTACATTTGACCGGAAGCTGTGCGATGAACCGTTTTCGAGTTACTGCCCTTGACGTGTTTCGGTTAATCGGTTTTTTGGTTAAAACTTGAAAACGGTTAGAGATAATATAGTAAACATATAGGTTTAAAGTGATCAGTATGAAAAGAGCTTCAATTTGAGCCAAAGGTCAAAGGTCATAGGTCAAGGTCATACCCTAGCAACAAGGTGACCGTTATATAAAGTCCTTAGCAACCATATATTTTTAGAATCAGAATGATCTTCTTTACTGTAATATTTCATTTCATGACCGGAAATGGCCTTTTGTCCCTAGCAACCGAATGAAAGTCCTTAACAACCATATATATTTTGAGCCGGGAACACTTTCTTTATTCAAATAATTCATTTTTATGACTGGAAGTGACATTTTGTGCTATAGCAAGACACAAAATCTCATAGCATCACCTAACTTTTCGATCTTCAGAGGAACAGTGGGAAAGACCTTCTCATTTGTTCTCAGAACAAATGGCAGTTTAATTATTATTATTATTATTATTATTATTATTATTATTATTATTAAGGTCTTTCCCCTTTTCCAAGGGAAAGACCTTCTTGTCTTTCTTATGATTATTATTAAGGTCTTTCCCACTTCCAGTGGGAAGACCTTATTGTATTTCTTCTGATTATTATTATTAAGGTCTTTCCCACTTCCAGTGGGAAGACCTTACTGTATTTCTTCTGATTATTATTAAGGTCTTTCCCACTTCCAGTGGGAAGACCTTACTGTATTTCTTCTGATTATTATTATTATTATTATTATTATTATTATTCTTATTTTTTTTTCTTCCGCCAAGTCTGTAGAAAAGACTTCGCGACATATCATTTTCATCTTTTATACCAAGTATCGTACACTTAAACCCTGATTGGAATTCACCCTGCGACACCGAAAACTTTTTCTTTACAGAGTTATCTGCCCCAACACCGAAAACCTTGTTATCAGAACAACTCAGAAACTATAAAATTTAGAGAAAAACTGAAAAGTGAGAAATGTTAAGGAACTTTTGAGACAACTTTGTGCCATAATTTGGCCAAAAAATTGTGTCGAGCGAAGGCGAGCGGTATACCTTGAATGTTTCAATCACTCCGGTTATCACTAAAACTCACAAACCGGAACTCGAAAACACTTTAGTTGTTCACCATTTGTTGTTTAGAGACATGACCTTAAGGAAAACCCTAGGGTTAAAGTTTAGATATGACCTCAACCTGAGGCCTCGAATCTTGTTATCATAATAACTCGAAAACCGTAAAAGATGGAAGCAGACAATAAATTGGAAAAATACTCCTCTTATTGAGACCTACATTTGGTCTTTTATGTCCAAAACTGTTCAATGACCCGTTTAGGAGTTATTGCCCTTGACATGTTCCGGTTGATTGGTTTTTGACTTATAACTCGAAAACCGTAAAGAATAGAAGCAAACAATAAATTGGAAAACTACTCCTCTCATTGCGACCTACAATTGGTCTATAATGTCAAAAATTATTCAATGAACCGTTTAGGAGTTATTGCCCTTGACATGATTCGGTTGATTGGTTTTTGACTTATAACTCGAAAACTGTAAAAGATAGAAGCAGACAATAAATTTGAAAAATAATCCTCTTATTGAGACCTACAATTGGTCTATTATGTCAAAAATTGTTCAATGAACCGTTTAGGAGTTATTGCCCTTGACATGTTTCGGTTGATTGGTTTTTGACTAATAACTTGAAAACGGTTAGGGATAATATGGTAAACATGTGTAGCTTAAGTGATCAGTATGAAAAGAGCTTTAATTTGAGCCCAAGGTCAAAGGTCATGGGTCAAGGTCACACCATAGCAACAAGGTAACCATCATAAAAAGTCCTTAGTTACCCTATATATTTAGAATCAGGATTAAGTATTTTGGTGGAATACACTATTTTACAACCGGAAGTGACAATTTGTCCCTAGCAACGGTCACAAAAGTACTTAGCAACCATATGAAGTGTGAATAGAGATGACTTGCTTTACTCAAATAACTAATTTTCATGACTGATAGTGACATTTTGTAATAAGGAACAGACAAAACGTCAACAGAATCCCATTATTTACCATACCGGGAAAGACCTCACATTTGTTCTTTGAACAAATGACCTTTCATTATTATTATTATTATTATTATTATTCTTATTTTTTTTTCTTCCGCCAAGTCTGTAGAAAAGACTTCGCGACATATCATTTTCATCTTTTATACCAAGTATCGTACACTTAAACCCTGATTGGAATTCACCCTGCGACACCGAAAACTTTTTCTTTACAGAGTTATCTGCCCCAACACCGAAAACCTTGTTATCAGAACAACTCAGAAACTATAAAATTTAGAGAAAAACTGAAAAGTGAGAAATGTTAAGGAACTTTTGAGACAACTTTGTGCCATAATTTGGCCAAAAAATTGTGTCGAGCGAAGGCGAGCGGTATACCTTGAATGTTTCAATCACTCCGGTTATCACTAAAACTCACAAACCGGAACTCGAAAACACTTTAGTTGTTCACCATTTGTTGTTTAGAGACATGACCTTAAGGAAAACCCTAGGGTTAAAGTTTAGATATGACCTCAACCTGAGGCCTCGAATCTTGTTATCATAATAACTCGAAAACCGTAAAAGATGGAAGCAGACAATAAATTGGAAAAATACTCCTCTTATTGAGACCTACATTTGGTCTTTTATGTCCAAAACTGTTCAATGACCCGTTTAGGAGTTATTGCCCTTGACATGTTCCGGTTGATTGGTTTTTGACTTATAACTCGAAAACCGTAAAGAATAGAAGCAAACAATAAATTGGAAAACTACTCCTCTCATTGCGACCTACAATTGGTCTATAATGTCAAAAATTATTCAATGAACCGTTTAGGAGTTATTGCCCTTGACATGATTCGGTTGATTGGTTTTTGACTTATAACTCGAAAACTGTAAAAGATAGAAGCAGACAATAAATTTGAAAAATAATCCTCTTATTGAGACCTACAATTGGTCTATTATGTCAAAAATTGTTCAATGAACCGTTTAGGAGTTATTGCCCTTGACATGTTTCGGTTGATTGGTTTTTGACTAATAACTTGAAAACGGTTAGGGATAATATGGTAAACATGTGTAGCTTAAGTGATCAGTATGAAAAGAGCTTTAATTTGAGCCCAAGGTCAAAGGTCATGGGTCAAGGTCACACCATAGCAACAAGGTAACCATCATAAAAAGTCCTTAGTTACCCTATATATTTAGAATCAGGATTAAGTATTTTGGTGGAATACACTATTTTACAACCGGAAGTGACAATTTGTCCCTAGCAACGGTCACAAAAGTACTTAGCAACCATATGAAGTGTGAATAGAGATGACTTGCTTTACTCAAATAACTAATTTTCATGACTGATAGTGACATTTTGTAATAAGGAACAGACAAAACGTCAACAGAATCCCATTATTTACCATACCGGGAAAGACCTCACATTTGTTCTTTGAACAAATGACCTTTCATTATTATTATTATTATTATTATTATTCTTATTTTTTTTTCTTCCGCCAAGTCTGTAGAAAAGACTTCGCGACATATCATTTTCATCTTTTATACCAAGTATCGTACACTTAAACCCTGATTGGAATTCACCCTGCGACACCGAAAACTTTTTCTTTACAGAGTTATCTGCCCCAACACCGAAAACCTTGTTATCAGAACAACTCAGAAACTATAAAATTTAGAGAAAAACTGAAAAGTGAGAAATGTTAAGGAACTTTTGAGACAACTTTGTGCCATAATTTGGCCAAAAAATTGTGTCGAGCGAAGGCGAGCGGTATACCTTGAATGTTTCAATCACTCCGGTTATCACTAAAACTCACAAACCGGAACTCGAAAACACTTTAGTTGTTCACCATTTGTTGTTTAGAGACATGACCTTAAGGAAAACCCTAGGGTTAAAGTTTAGATATGACCTCAACCTGAGGCCTCGAATCTTGTTATCATAATAACTCGAAAACCGTAAAAGATGGAAGCAGACAATAAATTGGAAAAATACTCCTCTTATTGAGACCTACATTTGGTCTTTTATGTCCAAAACTGTTCAATGACCCGTTTAGGAGTTATTGCCCTTGACATGTTCCGGTTGATTGGTTTTTGACTTATAACTCGAAAACCGTAAAAGATAGGAGCAGACAATAAATTGAAAAAATACTCCACTCATTGAGACCTACAATTGGTCTTTTATGTCAAAAATTGTTCAATGAACCGTTTAGGAGTTATTGCCCTTGACATGTTTCGGTTGATTGGTTTTTGACTAATAACTTGAAAACGGTTAGAGATAATATGGTAAACATGCGTAGCTAAAGTGATCAGTATGAAAAGAGCTTCAATTTGAGCCCAAGGTCAAATGTCATGGGTCAAGGTCACACCATAGCAACAAGGTAACCATCATAAAAAGTCCTTAGTAACCATATATATTTAGAATCAGGATGAAGTATTTAGGTGGAATACACTATTTAACAATAGGAAGTTACAATTTGTCCCTAGCAACGGTCACAAAAGTACTTAGCAACCATATGAAGTGTGAATAGGGATGACTTGCTTTACTCAAATAACTAATTTTCATGACTGCTAGTGACATTTTGTAATAAGGAACAGACAAAACGTCAACAGAATCCCATTATTTACCATACCGGGAAAGACCTCACATTTGTTCTTTGAACAAATGACCTTTCATATTATTATTACTTTTCTTCCGATCTAAAATTCAATTTAGTGCTGCCAAAAAGTTTCTTATCCGATCGAGCTGAAAATTTGGCGGTGTGATGGATACCCCGTGGGCTTTCTCCCATTCACCCTGTTAGCACGCCCCGTCAAAAATGAGGGCGTGGCAGGGACCCCCCATGAAAACGTTGTTATCACATCTCCTACTAAGGCACACAAAATGGTACAATAAAATGGACGCCGATTGCATCTGGGATCGATGTCCTCGAATTGTCGATAGGTAGAAAATCGCTGGGCGCAACCAATAAAAAGTTACCAGTCGTGCAAGTCCAACACCACTTTTTATGTAAAAATCGTAATTTCCCGAAAAACGATGCATCCCAGCTGTTTGAAACCCTCGCCATTCGCTTTAGAATGTCGATTTCAGTCTAAAAATGTCTCCCCGTAAGGTGTACGAGTCAATAAATCCTTAAAATCCCACATTGAAACACGTGACCACCCCTCCCCCCAGCCACGTAAATTTCGTCTGTCGTGATGTCCGTTTCAGCCATCGTCAGTGAATGACCGTGTAAATCGTGTGTCAACAAGTTGTTCTAACTGTCCGAACTGCATTTTACCTGAAACAATAACAAATTGAAACAATTTCCGACGTCACTTTTTTGTGTATTCCATCGTCTGCTACGTGCCTCGTGTAATTATTTTACAGTGTAAAATTCCACTAAAATAAAATAAAAAAGTCTTTTATTAATTGTCGGCATGGTCCGTTGATATTAATCCGTGTCGTCCTGAAATAAACAATCACTGAGATTACAGATCGTGCATCATGTCATATATATGTCCTTTCAGACCATCGTAACTCCCTAGAATGATAAAATAAAACTATCTCCGTGATATTATATAACAATGTCACGTGACTCCAGCCAGTTCTGTTCTTTGCCTTTTACCATAAATCTCTTTCTCTTCCCCTACAAGTCAAGAAAAGTCATTAAAATACCAAACATATAGTTAAAAACAGAAAAGTAAACAAACAAACAAATAAACAAAAAAACTGGTTCCCGGTTTTTATATAACCATAGTTGCATATAAAACTATGAACCCAAAAAGGGCCCAACTCTCCACCCAGGGACAGCATGTCAAAAACAATAAATCATGCTGGCCCTGGGGTGGAGGGGCCGGGCCCTTTTTTTTTCTTCAATTTTGTAATTAGAACGTTCTAGAAACAATGGAATAGAAACCCCCGGAGGGGGGGGGGGGTATACGGGTATATTACGATGTAAAATGATAGATTTTCACCCTCTGGGGCCTCTTGTTTAACGTTTAACGCCAGTTTTTCCTATAGAAACGATAACGAGGGAAAGACCTTCCTGTGCATTTGTTCTACTGAACAAATGTCCTTTTAATTATTATTATTATTATTATTATTCTTATTTTTTTTTCTTCCGCCAAGCCTGTAGAAAAGACTTCGCGACATATCATTTTCATCTTTTATACCAAGTATCGTACACTTAAACCCTGATTAGAATTTACCCTGCGAACCCGAAAACTTTTTCTTTACAGAGTTATCTGCCCAAACACCGAAAACCTTGTTATCAGAACAACTCAGAAACTATAAAATTTAGACAAAAACTGAAAAGTGAGAAATGTTAAGGAACTTTTGAGACAACTTTGTACCATAATTTGACCAAAAAATTTTGTCGAGCGAAGGCGAGCGGTATACCTTGAATGTTTCAATCACTCCGGTCATCACTAAAACTCACAAACTGGAAGTCGGAAACACCTTGGCTGTTCACCATTTATTGTTTTGTGACATGACCTTAAAGAAAATCTCAAGGTCAAAGTTCAGTTAGACCTCGACCTTAGGCCTCGAATCTTGTTATCATAATAACTCGAAAACCGTAAAAGATGGAAGCAGACAATAAATTGGAAAAATACTCCTCTTATTGAGACCTACATTTGGTCTTTTATGTCCAAAACTGTTCAATGAACTGTTTAGGAGTTATTGCCCTTGACATGTTCCGGTTGATTGGTTTTTGACTTATAACTCGAAAACCGTAAAGAATAGAAGCAAACAATAAATTGGAAAACTACTCCTCTCATTGCGACCTACAATTGGTCTATAACGTCGAAAATTATTCAATGAACCGTTTAGGAGTTATTGCCCTTGACATGATTCGGTTGATTGGTTTTTTACTTATTACTCGAAAACTGTAAAAGATAGAAGCAGACAATAAATTGAAAAAATACTCCTCTTATTGAGACCTACAATTGGTCTATTATGTCAAAAATTGTTCAATGAACCGTTTAGGAGTTATTGCCCTTGACATGTTTCGGTTGATTGGTTTTTGACTAATAACTTGAAAACGGTTAGAGATAATATGGTAAACGTGCTAGCTAAAGTGATCAGTATGAAAAGAGCTTCAATTTGAGCCCAAGGTCAAAGGTCATGGGTCAAGGTCACACCATAGCAACAAGGTAACCATCATAAAAAGTCCTTAGTTACCATATATATTTAGAATCAGGATGAAGTATTTAGGTGGAATACACTATTTTACAACCGGAAGTGACAATTTGTCCCTAGCAACGGTCACAAAAGTACTTAGCAACCATATGAAGTGTGAATAGGGATGACTTGCTTTACTCAAATAACTAATTTTCATGACTGCTAGTGACATTTTTTAATAAGGAACAGACAAAACGTCAACAGAATCCCCTTATTTACCATACCGGGAAAGACCTCACATTTGTTCTTTGAACAAATGACCTTTCATTATTATTATTTTTCTTCTTCCGCGGAGGTTTGCCAAAAAGTGTCTGGACGTATCATTCCGATACTTGGTAACATCAATCGGTCATATCCGGAGATGACATGGCTCATGCTTTTAGACCGATCTATTTTTAGTAACAGAGTTATCTGCCCAAACACGAAAACCCTTGTTAGCAGATAAACTCAGAAACTATAAAATTTAGAGAAAAACTGAAAAGTGAGAAATGTTAAGGAACTTTTGAGACAACTTTGTGCCATAATTTGGCCAAAAAATTTTCTCGAGCGAAGGCGAGCGGTATACCTTGAATGTTTCAATCACTCCGGTCATCACCTAAACTCACAAACCGGAAGTCGAAAACACCTTGGGTCTTCACCATTTGTTGTTCTGTGATATTACCTTAAAGAAAATCTCAAGGTCAAAGTTCAGATATGACCTCGACCGTAGGCCTCCAATCTTGTTATCATAACAACTCGAAAACTGTAAAAGATAGAAGCAGACAATAAATTGGAAAAATACTCCTCTCATTGGGACCTACAAATGGTCTTTTATGTCAAAAATTGTTCAATGAACCGTTTAGGAGTTATTGCCCTTGACAGGTTTCGGCTAAATTTGTTTTCAATATAACTCAAAAACCATAAAAAATTGAAGCAAACAATATATCAGAAAAATGTTTCTCTCATTGAGATCTACATTTGATATAAATAGTTGAAAACTGTTCGACAAACCATTTAAGAGTTATTGCCCTTGATAGGTTTCGGCAAAATTTTGTTTTCAATATAACTCAAAAACCATAAAAAATTGAAGCAAACAATATATCAGAAAAATGTTTCTCTCATTGAGATCTACATTTGATATAAATAGTTTAAAACTGTGCGACAAACCGTTTTTGAGGTTATGGCCCTTGACAGGTTTCGGCTAAATTTTGTTATCAATATAACTCAAAAACCACAAAAAATTGAAGCAGACAATATATCAGAAAAATGTTCCTCTCACCGAGATCTACGTTTGATATATAGTGTCGAAAACTGTGCGACGAACCGTTTTCCAGGTTATGGCCCTTGACACGTATCGGCTAAATTTTGTTGAGACCTTCATTTGGTACATTTGACCCGAAGCTGTGCGATGAACTGTTTTCGAGTTACAGCCCTTGACGTGTTTGGGTTAATCGGTTTTTTGGTTAAAACTTGAAAACGGTTAGAGATAATATAGTTATCATGGTCATATGTCGTGTGCGAAGAATCTGCCTAGCTTTTTGACCAATCGTACATCACTGACTAAAGCTCATGAATATTAAGGAAAACATACATCACGATAAAAAAAATACACATCTTTGCTGCAATTAATCAGACCTGTCCAGACACTAAGAAGTGTTACAATATATAAAACGTAACACATAACCAGTTTCTAGAGAGTATCTTATATCTTCGAGCTCATTTGATATGGACCTGATAAGCCTTGTCGAGGGAAAAAAAAACAATTAAGAATTTATATGTATCAAGATATTAGTACTTTTTGGCTTAGAAAGGGGTAATCATATGAGACTTAAAATTTTTCAATGATGGACATTTCAAAATGGCTTAAACACTAATTTCAAATTTTAAGTACATACTAAAGGGTGTGACTTTTTACCACACGACACCACAGGTTACCACAGGATACCACATGCACCATCAAAATACCACAATATCCACTTTCTTTAGAGTTTTATAGGTTTTTTACTTTATTTTATGTAGAAATAATGTCTTTCATGCGTTTTGTAACATTATTCTAAGTAGCAGAATCAACATTGAAGTCTGTTTTGTGTACATTGATAATGAGCCACTTATGATCATGAAAAAACAACCACAGGAACTTACAAAACTGCATACTGGTGTACGTCCCGCATAATTACATGTGATAAAAATGCATAAAATAAATAATTCATTTTAAAATAACAAATATTAATCATAGAAATAATAAAACATATTATGCTGTTTTTTAAGTTCCTCTTGTTGTCTTTTCATGATCATAAATGACTCATTATCAATGATATTCGAAACGGACTTAATGTTTATTCTGCTATTAAAAAAGATGTTAAACAGCACTAAAGACATTATTTCTACATCAAAATAAAGTAAAAAACCTTTAAAACTGTAAAGAAAGTGTATATTGTGGTATTTTGATGGTACATGTGGTAGCCTGTGGTAACATGTGGTGTCGTGTGGTAAAAAGTCACGCCGCATACTAAATGTACTTTTTGTAACATAAAAAACTAACTTTTGGCAAAAATTGATAAAATAATGATCATTGAGTGAGTTCCTACAATGCGTAATTATGTGTCGAGTGAAGAAAACATGCACTTTGTTACAAAATTGCTGTATTAAACAAAAATTGATAAAATAATGAAAATTGAGTGAGTTCCTACAATGCGTAATTATGTGTCGAGTGAAGAAAACATGCACTTTATTACAAAATTGCTGTATTAAACAAAAATTGATAAAATAATGAACAATGAGTGAGTTCCTACAATGCGTAATTATGTTTTTTGTTTGTTTGATGGTGTTTAACGCCACTTTCAGCAATTTTTCAGCTATATCATGGCGTCCAGTTTTTATTGGGGGAGGAAGCCGGAGTAGCCGGAGAAAACCCCCGACCTGCGGTAGGAAAACTGGCAATCCTTGTCAATTAAGATTGGAGTCGAGTACACCCTGCCTGCAGTGAGAATCGAACCCGCAATCTCAGTGTTGACAGACCACGTGATCAATAGTAGACGAACTACCTTGACCACTCGGCCACCGAGGCCCCTGCGTAATTATGTGTCGAGTGAAGAAAACATGCACTTTGTTACAAAATTGCTGTAATAAACCAAATGTGATAATTATTAAAATGATTGAAATGATGTTAACTTGCACATTTATACAGAAATTAGCAATTTAAGTGCAATTACTTTAAAAATGGTACACTATATTCCTAGATTTTCATGAAAAAATATTCAACACTGTGACAATAGCCTAAATCGACACATTTTAAACCAATGTTAAAACAAAACCTTGTGATTTCTACAAGTTTCCCTCTTTTCCTTATTGTTTAATTATTAAATTTAAAATATTTAAAGCTGTTGTGTCCCATTTTAGTGTGTTTCTCCATTAAAAATGAGTACAAAGTTATTTCTGAATCATAATAACAATATTGTATGGAGACAATCAATTAAAAATACCAAGATGTATGACAAAATAAGTTTGCATAAAATGTTATGTAGTTTGGTCTACTTTCATAGTGTACATTTTTTCATATACATGACCAAAACACTAAATTTAATCAACTTACTTTGTTAGGTAAAAAGAAGATATTTTCCGTTTAGAATGTGGATTTCAGTCTAAAAACGTATTTCCTCAAAGTATACGAGTCAATAAATCCTCCAAATCCCAGATTGAAACACATGACCACCCCTCCCCCTTTTTTGTAAATTTCGTCAGCTGTGATGTCCATTTCAGTTATCGTCAGTGAATCATAGTGTAAATCCTTTCTCAACAAGTTGTTCTAACTATCCGAACTGCATTTTACCTCACATTTTAATCAAATTGAAACAATTTCCGACGTGAATTTTTGTGTATTCGGTCGTCTGCTACGTGACTCGTGTCCTTATTTTCCACATTCCACTTCCAGCGTAAAATTCCTATGAAATAAATAATGTGAAAATAATGTCTTTAAATGTTCGTCGGCATGCTCCGTTTATAATATTCCGTGTCCTCCAGAAATAAATAATCACTGAGATTAAAGATCGTGCTTTATGTAGTATACGTTCACACAGAACGAGAGAGACAGAAGACGCTGACAAAATGCTATGAACGCGAGCTTCGACGAAGACACCTCAGTGAAATATAAAGTGTTCATTTAATGTGTAACTATAAATAGAGCAAAATGACTAAGAAGTATTTATTTCACACCAAAATAATGTATATGAATTTTTAAAACTAGTTTAACAAATTTTTGTCACAATATTTAAATCTGCAGAGTCCCATTTTTCCGTTTTTTTCTCAAAATTAGTGCAAAGCTATTTCTAAATCAATGTGAGACAATCAATTAAAAATACCAAGATGTATAACAAAATAAGTTTACATGCTGGCCCTGGTTAGGGTCCTTTTTTAATAATTAGAATGTTATAGAAACAATAGAAAAGAAACCGGGGGAAGGAGGAGGTCTACGGGTATTTTACAATATAAAATAATAGATTTTTACCCTCTGGGGCTTATTGTTTGACATTTAACGTCAGTTTTTTCGATGGAAATAGGGACAATGCGGGAAAGACCTTCACATTTGTTCTCAGAACAAATGTCTTTTTAATTATTATTATTATTATTATTATTATTCTTCCGCGGAGGTTTGCCAAAAAGTGTCTGGACGTATCATTTCGATACTTGGTAACATCAATCGGTCATATCCGGAGATGACATGGCTCATGCTTTTAGACCGATCTATTTTTAGTAACAGAGTTATCTGCCCCAACACGAAAACCCTTGTTAGCAGATAAACTCAGAAACCGTAACCGATTCTTAAAATCTGAAGTGTACAAAATGTCGCTGGTCCTATGGCGATGATTTGTCATGCAAATTTTTTTTTTCCAATCGACTTCCTGTTTACGCGTTTTTGACCTGAAAAATGTCGCAACGCGTCAAAATTTTTTTCTCAAAAACCGTAAGTCCTAGAGACTTGGGACCACCACCATTGATCCTAAGTGACATATGTTACATTTAAAAATGTCAAGGTCAAAGGTCAAAAGTCAAGGTCAAAGGTCACCATATGTCTTGTTAGCACTATATCTCGCAAACCATAAAAGATAGAAGCAGACAATAAATGGGAAAAATACTCCACTTATTGAGACCTTCATTTGGTACATTTGACCGAAAGCTGTGCGATGGACCATTTTTGAGTTACTGCCCTTGACGCGTTTCGGTTAATCGGTTTTTTGGTTAAAACTTGAAAACGGTTAGAGATAATATAGTAAACATATAGGTTAAACATGATCAGTAGGAAAAGAGCTTCAATTTGAGCCAAAGGACAAAGGTCATAGGTCAAGGTCATACCCTAGCAACAAGGTGACCGTTATAAAAAGTCCTTAGCAACTATATATTTTTAGAATCAGAATGATGTACTTTACTGAAATATGTCATTTCATGACCGGAAGTGGTCTTTTGTCCCTAGCAACCGAATGAAAGTCCTTAACAACCATATATTTTTTGGCTTGGGAACACTTTCTTTACTCAAATAATTCATTTTTATGACTGGAAGTGACATTTTGTGCTACAGCAATACACAAAATCCCATAGCATTACCTAACTTTTCTAGCTTTAGAGGAACAGTGGGAAAGACCTTCTCATTTGTTCTCAGAACAAATGGCATTTTAATTATTAAGGTCTTTCCCCCT
This sequence comes from Limnoperna fortunei, assembly GCA_944474755.1. Taxonomy (NCBI): domain Eukaryota; kingdom Metazoa; phylum Mollusca; class Bivalvia; order Mytilida; family Modiolidae; genus Limnoperna; species Limnoperna fortunei. The sequence continues at coordinate 4,288,230 of OX104114.1, read as the reverse complement.
TTCCAAGGGAAAGACCTTCTTGTCTTTCTTATGATTATTATTATTATTATTATTATTTTTCTTCTTCCGCGCAGGTTTGCCAAAAAGTGTCTGGACGTATCATTTCGATACTTGGTAACATCAATCGGTCATATCCGGAGATGACATGGCTCATGCTTTTAGACCGATCTATTTTTAGTAACAGAGTTATCTGCCCCAACACGAAAACCCTTGTTAGCAGATAAACTCAGAAACCGTAACCGATTCTTAAAATCTGAAGTGTAAAAAATATCGCTGGTCCTATGGCTATGATTTGTCATGCAAATTTTTTTTTCCAATCGACTTCCTGTTTACGCGTTTTTGACCTGAAAAATGTTGCAACGCGTCAAAATTTTTTTCTCAAAAACCGTAAGTCCAAGAGACTTGGGACCACCACCATTGATCCTAAGTGACATATGTTACATTTAAAAATGTCAAGGTCAAAGGTCAAAAGTCAAGGTCAAAGGTCACCATAGGTCTTGTTAGCACTATATCTCGCAAACCATAAAAGATAGAAGCAGACAATAAATGGGAAAAATACTCCACTTATTGAGACCTTCATTTGGTACATTTGACCGAAAGCTGTGCGATGGACCATTATTGAGTTACTGCCCTTGACGCGTTTTGGTTAATCGTTTTTTTTTTGGTTAAAACTTGAAAACGGTTAGAGCTAATATAGTAAACATATAGGTTAAACGTGATTAGTATTAAAAGAGCTTCAATTTGAGCCAAAGATCAAAGGTCATAGGTCAAGGTCATACCCTAGCAACAAGGTGGCCGTTATAAAAAGTCCTTAGCAACTATATATTTTTAGAATCACAATTATGTTCTTTACTGAAATATGTCATTTCATGACCGGAAGTGGCCTTTTGTCCCTAGCAACCGAATGAAAGCCCTTAATATTTTTTGGCTCGGGACCACTGTCTTTACTCAAATAATTCATTTTTATGACTGGAAGTGACATTTTGTGCTATAGCAAGACACAAAATCCCATAGCATCACCTAACTTTTCTTACTTAAGAGGAACAGTGGGAAAGACCTTCTCATTTGTTCTCAGAACAAATGGCATTTTAATTAAGGTCTTTCCCCCTTTCCAAGGGAAAGACCTTCTTGTCTTTCTTATGATTATTATTATTATTATTATTATTATTATTTTTCTTCTTCCGCGGAGGTTTGCCAAAAAGTGTCTGGACGTATCATTTCGATACTTGGTAACATCAATCGGTCATATCCGGAGATGACATGGCTCATGCTTTTAGACCGATCTATTTTTAGTAACAGAGTTATCTGCCCCAACACGAAAACCCTTGTTAGCAGATAAACTCAGAAACCGTAACCGATTCTTAAAATCTGAAGTGTACAAAATGTCGCTGGTCCTATGGCGATGATTTGTCATGCAATTTTTTTTTTTCCAATCGACTTCCTGTTTACGCGTTTTTGACCTGAAAAATGTCGCAACGCGTCAAAATTTTTTTCTCAAAAACCGTAAGTCCTAGAGACTTGGGACCACCACCATTGATCCTAAGTGACATATGTTACATTTAAAAATGTCAAGGTCAAAGGTCAAAAGTCAAGGTCAAAGGTCACCATAGGTCTTGTTAGCACTATATCTCGCAAACCATAAAAGATAGAAGCAGACAATAAATAGGAAAAATACTCCACTTATTGAGACCTTCATTTGGTACATTTGACCGAAAGCTGTGCGATGGACCATTTTTGAGTTACTGCCCTTGACGCGTTTCGGTTAATCGGTTTTTTGGTTAAAACTTGAAAACGGTTAGAGATAATATAGTAAACATATAGGTTAAACATGATCAGTAGGAAAAGAGCTTCAATTTGAGCCAAAGATCAAAGGTCATAGGTCAAGGTCATACCCTAGCAACAAGGTGACCGTTATAAAAAGTCCTTAGCAACTATATATTTTTAGAATCAGAATGATGTTCTTTATTGAAATATGTCATTTCATGACCGGAAGTGGCCTTTTGTCCCTAGCAACCGAATGAAAGTCCTTAACAACCATATATTTTTTGGCTCGGGACCACTTTCTTTACTCAAATAATTCATTTTTATGACTGGAAGAGACATTTTGTGCTATAGCAAGACACAAAATCCCATAGCATCACCTAACTTTTCTTACTTAAGAGGAACAGTGGGAAAGACCTTCTCATTTGTTCTCAGAACAAATGGCATTTTAATTATTATTATTATTATTATTTTTCTTCTTCCGCAGAGGTTTGCCAAAAAGCGTCTGGACGTATCATTTCGATACTTGGTACAATCAATCGGTCATATCCTGAGATGACATGGCTCATGCTTTTAGACCGATCTATTTTTAGTAACAGAGTTATCTGCCCCAACACGAAAACCCTTGTTAGCAGATAAACTCAGAAACCGTAACGGATTCTCAAAATCTGAAGTGTAAAAAATGTCGCTGGTCCTATAGCGATGATTTGTCATGCAAAATTTTTTTTCCAATCGACTTCCTGTTTACGTGTTTTTGACCTGAAAAATGTGGCAACGCGTCAAAATTTTGTTCTCAAAAACCGTAAGTCCTAGAGACTTGGGACCACCACCATTGATCCTAAGTGACATGTGTTACATTTAAAAATGTCAAGGTCAAAGGTCAAAAGTCAAGGTCAAAGGTCACCATATGTCTTGTTAGCACTATATCTCACAAACCATAAAAGATAGAAGCAGACAATAAATGGGAAAAATACTCCACTTATCGAGACCTTCATTTGGTATATTTGACCGAAAGCTGTGCGATGGACCATTTTTGAGTTGCTGCCCTTGACGAGTTTAGGTTAATCGGTTTTTTGGTTAAAACTTGAAAACGGTTAGAGATAATATAGTAAACATATAGGTTAAACATGATCAGTAGGAAAAGAGCTTCAATTTGAGCCAAAGGTCAAAGGTCATAGGTCAAGGTCATACCCTAGCAACAAGGTGACCGTTATAAAAAGTCCTTAGCAACTATATATTTTTAGAATCAGAATGATGTACTTTACTGAAATATGTCATTTCATGACCGGAAGTGACCTTTTGGACCTAGCAACCGAATGAAAGTCCTTAACAACCATATATTTTTTGGTTCGGGACCACTTTCTTTACTCAAATAATTCATTTTAATGACTGGAAGTGACATTTTGTGCTATAGCAAGACACAAAATCCCATAGCATCACCTATCTTTTCTTACTTAAGAGGAACAGTGGGAAAGACCTTCTCATTTGTTCTCAGAACAAATGGCATTTTAATTTGTATTTGTTCTGTATTGTTGGTGTCTTTAATTTCAAGCTCGCTGGGGTAAATTAAATGCAAATAGTCACTAAATTTAGCATTGTTGAGAAACAAAACATCATCAATATAGCGGAATGTTAAATTAAAGGTCCTGGCAACTGTATTTTCTTTCTTCTTTAGGGCCTTCTAGGAACTCCGCGAGGCGAGGAAGAGCACAATAAGTAACCATTGGAATACCAACAGTCTGTTGAAAAACGTGTCATCCTAACATGACGAATATGTTGTCGATAAGAAAATCTAACATTTAACAGATTTGGTATTCAGTATATTTTTTATTTGATTTAGAGTCATTGATGACAAAGCAATTTCTTTCATGGTTAATTACCAAGTATTTTATATCGTCTCTTTCCGTTTAATAAGTTCTTTAAGCCTGGTTTTAAGCTGCATATAAGCTAAATTTTGTTTGTTGGTTTTCAGTATGTAGCTTTAGGTAGGCACGGACCTTAATTCAGCCAATTCTTTTGCAATCCAAAAGAAAATGTTTTTCTATACATTTTAATTTATTTTAGAAAGGTGCATTCATTGCAAAAAATAAAGCTTTAAGTTAATAATGCCCAAGGGATTTAAACATTTGCCTCATCAACATCGTGACTATCGAACATTTAGTTTAAATGTTTCATTGATAGAGGTTGTCAACTAACAGAAAAGATACTTAACCAAACGTTAACAATGGCAAGTTTGAAGTCATCACTTGGAAAATTGTACCATCATAACTTAGTTAACCGTTAATTTGTTCCGTTCGCCGATACCACCTTTTAAATGGATTATGATCACCCTAGGGTATGAAAATTTACTGGATTTTAACATTAAAAATATCGATATGATAAAATAATTCGATATGAAGTGGCAGTTCATCTTCTCTGGTGTTCGTTAAAAATAATTCATTCATCAAAACTAGCTTTTTATAAAATATTGTTACGTACATTAATATAACCGACTAGATATGGTAGTGTTCTTTGAATACTTCATTAAATCTGATAAAAATTGGTTTGACGTTTTTATGCCCTATCTAGTGTTTTGTTAAATTAATGATTATTGACACACTGAGTTTACATAATTAGTGTTGTCTGCATAAACATTAATAACATTGAACTGATTTAAATACTACGTTTAAATAGTAGTAATAGTAAGGCGCTATTTTAAAAAAATATATTTTTAGAAGTTTAAAAACAATTTAATTTAATAATATCTAGCGTAACCTTGATATGAATTTTGGGTTTATATGCCTCACTGGTTAAACATAAGCAAATGCACAAGTGAACTTTGTATACTTTTTATTCAATTAAAAGTACAGGAAGGTAATGATAAATACCGAGCACCGATGAAACTGTCAAAAAAATACAATCCACAAATCAAAGTCCGACAAACAAGCAAACTAACAACCAAACATATAGTAACTACAGGATAGTTCTGACTTGGTACAGTATTTCAAAAGAAATGATGGGTTAAACAAGGCTATATGGCATGCCAAATCCCCGCTTCAATAACTATAGAATGTGAGTTGATTAATTGATTAAAATGGATGGGTATCATATACCACTAGTCGTTAATAGGTGTATCCACCAATCAACATAGGAAATTCACTGTACACTGTATTAAAAAATTGGGGAAAGTATCTGAAACAATATTTTCAAACGAGAAAGAATATTTTTCGACAAGGAAGTGGTATCCATAGTAAAACTTATTAAAGGCGCGGACTTGTCCTTTTTCATGTAGCATTGGTTTATAAGTTATACAGCTTTTTATTAACAATTAATAAATAAGGTTTGTTAAATAGCCAATGACCAACATTTTGACTCTTTTAGGACTATAACAAGTTATCAAACAAAACGTGAAAAGAAAATAACGATGTAACATCGTGAACAAAAGTTTGAATCCTACTGCATTGAGTATTGGATAGAGACAGGTTACAATAAGCTTATTATTTCCCGAAACCTACAAAACCGATTTTCATCATGCAACTAATTTGTCAAATTCCAAACATGTAATTTAATTACCAACTATGATATGCAGTCAGGCCTTTCATATTATAACGTAAGTAAACTTAAATTGTTTTGAATATTACACTTAAATATAAATTATAAGACGCTATTTTTAAACATATATTTTTAGAAGTTAGATAATTTTTAAAATTTAATCATATCTGGGATTACCTTAATATGAATTCATGGGTACAAAAATACCTACCTGTTAAAATATAAACAAATTGCACAAAGCGGACTGGGTATACAATTTTTTCTTTAGTAAACAGTAAGTCTCATTTTATACAACTTTTAAAAACTATAAAAAATGTATGTTAACTTAACGTCATATATTATTTTCTGCTTCATTTATGAATTAACCGTCTAAATTAAAAGTTTAAATTCCACTGAAAAAGTACGGAGTATTGTGTAGATACGATAAGCCTATTCTTTTGCGAAATCTACAAAACTGATGTTTATAGTGCAGTGTGTATGGCATTCTCCAAACATATAACCTACTATATATGGTTTGCAATCTGCAAAGCAGTCAGGCAACAACCCCAAACTTTGGTTCTTTATTTGCCACGGGAAGGCTTTTGGTTGCCCTGTGGGTCAGGCACTTCGAACTCTATAGTATGGTCCTAGCACTTATACTCTGTAGACAGCTTTATTCCGCAATAAGCAACAGTATACATGTATACAATTCATATAACAGTGATTTTTTATTATTTGTCAGGTCAGTAAACACATTAATTAAAACACTATTGAATGTTTTAAGATTTTAACAATTATAAGGTTTGATATTCAAGCAGTACGGCAATCAATATTGAGCAATAACAAATTTAAATAATGAGATAGTAAAATGTTAAACTTTATTTAGATATAGTACATATCTGTAATATATACACTTAACATGTTTTTACATACATTTTAGATTATATTAGAAAGGTGGACTTATGACAAAAACAGACACTTTGATTTAATAAAACTCAAAAAGCCGAAGTTTCGCCTCAAAAACGTGACATGCGAGCATAAACAGTTCTTCATATACCATCTGTTAGGTAGGTTTATATTTCTGACTGGTATTGTCAAAATATATGGATATTTGATATAACTATAACCATTTGATGAAACATCCATTGATAGGCTGCATAATTATTTTCCCACTTGTGCTTATAGATATGGTCTTATAAAATTAAATTGTTTTGAATTTTACTTTAAAATATCAATCATAATACGCAATTTTTAAAGTATATTTTTAGACGTTTGCAATAGATAAAAATTTAAATTTGTGATATCTAGGTTAATCGACCCACTTTTTTAAACATAAATGAATTACAAGAGTGGACTATATTTACTATCTATTTTTCAGGTAATGCATTCAACTGTTTTTGTTTTGTATTAATGGAAGCAGCAAGTGTTCCCCTACAATTATGTACAACACATTAACCAACAATGTATTTGTTTCAAATTTTATTTATGATCATTGTAAAAGTAGTCACTAATTAAATAATCCTTGTTGAAAAAAGATTCAGCACTGTGTTATAAGATAGTAGTGTACGTATTATTGGGTATATAGTTCGGTATACAAACACAAAGAACGTCCATTTCGTTGATATTATTGACATTTGTTATGCCGTTGTCAGTTTATATAAGTCTCTATAAATAGATTTTACTTCCGGGAAAAAGTTTATTAATTTATAGGTTAAACTTTGTTAGGTAGCAGTATACGGTTTTGTAGTTTAGTTTCGAATGTCCCCCTGTGAAATTCCTTAATATAGTAGCACTGTCCAGTTGCAGTTTACTCACATCTATGATAAATGAAATGCAATAAATTTTTGAAGTGTCAGTAGAAAGTGTCATGTTTATAGAAAAGAAATATATATAATATTTGGTTGTCATCCTTGTTATAGTAGTAAAACCCCGAGACTGCCTATAAGACCATTTGACTCCTAGCTTTAGCTCTCTCTGATGCATTAAAATAGCATGTTCCTTGTCAACAAAATTGTGTGAAATCGAGGTGGATGACAAGTATTTTGCCAGTGTTTTTCTGCTTGGAAATGGATCTAAATAAACAAATAAATATGTCATATTGCTCTTCTGTTAGGCGTTACAGTGTCAGAATTTTTCAAATGAAGGTAAATGCTAATGATTTGTCCGATTTTCTCACATGAAACAGCTGATTTTTATCGATGATTTTATAAAAATCTTATCAAATTACAATGAAACTGAAAATGCAGGACACAAATTAAATATATGTACAACATTTCCAGTACAATTGGATCTATGCAAAAATGTCACACATGTTTTTATTTGACAAAACAAGACCACGACCTCTGTTGATAATATTTTAATGTAAAGAACCGTATACTGCATCCTTAGAAACATTTTATTAATTTTATTTAAATAAAGAAGATGTTACCTTAATTACTGCAAACAACTTCTTATCTGAATTTTACAATCAAAGAGTATCCACTTTTAAAGTATTTTTATGCCAAAGCATTTACAGTATTTAAGTGTCTGGTATACGTGTCTGATTTGTATTATAGAATGTCGTTTTCTAAAGATTTCTGGATGTCAAATTATGGTTGTCCTTACGTTGTATTTACGATCTCCGTCGTTACTCGGTTGATCGTTTTTGGTAACGGTTCCATAGATAATTTGGCGGATGTTCTTGGTTGACGAATCGGTCATTTTTTCTGTGATCCCATTAATTTTTTAAATTACAGGATCAGTTTCACTAATAATAGGCGGATATGCCCTATTCCGATAAAAATTATATCACTTTATTGGTTAGATGCGTTCGTGTTGATTATTTGTTTATTATATGTTTCGACAAAATCTATAAAATACAATTTATACAAAACAAGCTTTTCATTTATCCTCTACTAGGTAGGTTTATATTCCTGTCAAGTTATTGTGTGTATCTTAATATACCAGATATTACCATTTGATGACTTATCTAGTGATAGGGAGATTATTATTTCATTCTTGTGTCTAAATAATTGGTAGCTTGCAAATCTAATAAAATTAAATTGTTTATTTTAAAATGCCAATCGTAAGATATTATTTAAAACAAATTTTAATTTAGTATCTAGGTTAATTCATCTACTTATTAAACATAAACAAATTACCAAGAGTGGACTGTATTTACTTTGTATTTTACAACTGTTTTGTTGTGTATTATTGGAAGAAGCAAATGTTCCCTCTACAATTATTTCCAACACATTTACTTATATATATTGTGTATTATGACAACCATATGATATATCTATTCAGCGGATTTCTGAAGCATTATAAATACAGGGTTAATATAAAATATTTATATACACGTCTACAAACTAAGCCCAACACTGTTAGAATTAGATTTTAAATACTGTCAAATTTTTGCTTTTCCTCAGCGGGATTCGAACTCACAACGCTAGCGACACTGTGAATCTAGTTCGCCTGCACTATGTCAAGTGGTCTCCTGTTGATATTTGTATAAAGAGATTTTTTCAAACATAAAAAACTTTATTGCACTATTGCTGCTAACAACAACTTTATCAACTACAGTATTCATTGAGAAAGTACCTTGTAATGTAAATGCCTATTTGATCAATGTCGATAATTCTGCAAAACTGTTTCTCTGTTTCATAGCTTTGCTAGGATAAGTTTTGTGAAATATTCCTATTTTCATCGATTCTATCATTTATATTTTCTTTTTTTTAAATCCAGTTTTCATATATATAAAACACTTTCCATTATGTATTTTGTGTAGTAAATTTATTTCTCCAAATAATTAATTGTCTTGTTTGTCTAAAGTTCATCGCATCACATTTTATGTCAATTATTTTCTGCTGTTTGTTTTAATTTCCTAAAGACTTTAACAATTTTTAAAAAGAATTCTGGTTGATAAACCCATATATTTTCTATCACTTCAAGTCATTAAAAATGAAATTAAATGTTAAAGTTTTGCCCCAAATTTATTGAAGGAAAAATTTGGAATTACTGTCTAGTTTGGAAAATAGGTCAAATTGCTTAATAAAGCAAATGTAAGTAGTCTTTTTTGTAAATTAGTTAATTACCCGCTCCCATAGCAGGTATTAAAAACTTTAACTTAAAACTATTTAAATATCTGCCAAACAATTTTGTAGAATTCAACGCAAATCCGTCTAGTCCTGCAATTTATTAGTTTCAACCAAAAACCTGTTTCTGTTTATTCACTTTCAGTTATTGTACCTTCTTATGTACCACTTTTATTTTTATTGTGTACTAACTTTTCATAATAATGTTTGTCAATTTTTAATATTTCTTCCCGGTCTTCGGTTATCTCCCTTTTTGGTTTCTCAGCTAGTGATGGGTTTTCTCACTTGCCTTGACTTTTCTGAGATAAGAAGTATTTTGTTTATTTTTTCACAAATTTAATAATTAAAGCTCTTGACCTTATTTGTTACCGAAGGTCGGGGGTTTTCTCCGGCTTCTCTGCCTTTCTCTCCCTATAAAAACCAGACTCCATAATACTGCTTAAAAATTGCTGAAAGTGGCCTTAAACACAAATTAAACAAATGTGCGCCCACCTAGAATTTTCCTCGTATTTATTTTCTATTTAAATTATTACATTTTTTACGTTTGTCATGATTAATTTCTTTCCCAATATCTAGAAGATAACAGTTTATCATATGGTATAGGATAGTAACAGGTTTATGTTTCTTTTTATAAGATGTTTTACTTTTTTTATTTAAAGTGACGTTTATGTCGCCACCAATAAAATTCATGGACTATATAGTATTGTCTATTTTTACACGTGATAGAATAAACCTTCCTTCCTTGTCTTAGTCACGTGGTCTTATTATTTATCTATCAGGTTATAGAATAACGATTTATCAGTGAAGATAGAAAACCCTCTAGAATTTGAACTACCGTGCGAGTTCAAAATATCCCCTTCACAATCTTGTTTTAATTTTGACTCATTTACATTGAAATGAATTTCTTTAGTAAAGCTATTTCACATTTTTGATTTTTTTATCCATTGAAAAAAATCTCCCCTTTCGTCTTTTTGAATGTCCGTGACAGTTGAGTGAGTCAATATGTAGAGTTCTTGTCATAGTTGAATAGTAGTATATGGGTGTTACTGATTTTTATACCAAGATTGGGCGCTGGTATTCATATGTGTTAGACAGTTATATATTATAAACAATGTTAACAGACATGACAGAAATTTAATATTTACATTGAATCAAATGTTCAAATATATTATCAACAATGTTTTTAATATTTACAGTGGTTACAAGAAAACAAATACTCAATATCTCAAATAGATAGTATTGTTTACATAAAAATAGCCTTTAATGTGTGTGATTTTCACACAGGGATTTTCCTAATTCCAAAAACGCTTGTTTATTTTTGTTTTCATTGTAGAGGACGGATTAGTTGGTGACACCGGTATAACAGTGGATATTGGTTAGTCGATTTGTTTACCTTTTTTATTCCAATGCCCTTTTTGTTCACTCGTTTGAGTAATGTCTTTTGTGTATGTTAACATGAATTGATTATGTTGAATGTAGTAAAATAGATTTCGCTTCCTGAAGGTAAAGGGTTGTTAAAGTCAAAATGGGGATTGTCCTAATGTAGTGTTTATCGTCACCATCGTTGATTAATTGATTGTTTTTCGGTAACTGTTCTACAGATAGAGACGGATATTCTTGGGTAACTTATAAACCCTACTAAATGTTTTAATTACAGGATGATTGTCAGTTATAAAACCGAATATGCTTTCTTCTGGAAGAAATTATATCACCTAATAGATTAGATGAGTTCGTGTTGATTATTTGTTTATAATATGTTTCAATTGTCTGTTACTTAAAAATGATTACAAACTATTTGTAAGTCATAATTTGTTTTTGCTTTGCTCAACGGTTGTCCCATTGATGAAGGCGTAGATCACAACAGAACACCTCAAGGCACCTATGGTTGTTATAGTGCTCTGCTCATTCACTTTTTCTTTTGCTTTCTGTATGTTAGTTTTAATCTTCATTTGAAAACCAGGAAATGCGGTTTTGTTCGTGCAACAGTTAATATGAAAAAAATATAACGATGGTTAAACCTTAAGTATATGCGTCAATAGGATGACTTACACACTTCTTGAACATAATATGTAAGGAAATATAATATTTATGTAATTTGTGGTACCATTTATTTATCAATCGTAGCTCATAGGACTACGGATGATGGAGTATCAGAAATTTAGACGGAAAAAATGTTATAGTGAATGTGACGCTGATGCTAGTAGACTGCAGCCATTGGAGAGTACTTTCTCATTGCAAAAATGCAATGTTTCTAATTCGGATTCTTCGGTGTCTGACAATTCAGACGATGATGAAGAGATGCAAAGGTTGAAAAGAGAAATTGAGGAAAAGCAGAAGAAATTAAAACAAATGAAAAGGGAAAAGAAAACAGCCCAAATTGCCCATATGGTCAATAATAGAGGTAACGAAGTTTTTCTTCTACTTTTAAATTTGTGTAATAAAGCAGTTGTATTATTACATAATGTTTTAACATTTTAATTCATTACGATTGCTGATTTATTGGTTATTTGCTTGCAAGGCGAAATTTAATGGATTGATTGATTGATTGATTGATTAAGGGTGTTTAACGCCAGAGCAGCATTATTTCAGCTATATTCAGGCGATGAACATGAAATGGATGATAAAATGAACATGAAATGATGATGAATGAAAATGGGATGGGACACAAGGAAAAATAGGGGTAACGGATTTTAGATTGCCACTGGCAAATGGGAGGATGGATAGGGTCGGGCAATTCAGCCTCCTGTAGCGGGATCGAAATCCCTACTCATAGCGAATACTACAGCAGCGTTCTTTAACGTGCGAGGAACGTGGCACTTTTCCCAACACGGTGCACTAATATGGTTTGCGGTCAGGTTTTCGGTATTATGGCCTGACAACCCCAGTTTGCCAGGGGTACCCCATTCAACCACCTGGGGCACACATCCCAGTCGGTCTTTAGGCAAACCGACCTGACACGCCGGTCAGGGTACTGGGCGCTATTAAGTCGCCTTTTACGACAAGCTAGCGCGACTGCGGTCTATTCTTTTGGCCACGCGGATACCGCACGGGGCGAAATATAATGGATAATCACATACAAATTTCATAACTGTAACGTAATAATAAGACGAGTTAAGGCGTTTAGTTCTAACTATTCTTTAATGTTTTCACCTAGTGTTAATTTGTGATTAATAACACAACACAGAATAAAATAAATCTTATCATAGGATTCACGATTTAAGTGGCAAAATTCAGAACACAAAGTTACACTTTTAAGGTGCTTGCAAAATCAAATGTGATATGTCTTATTCTTTGAATGCAAGAATTATATTACTATTTAATAATATTAGGGCAAAACTTTTTTTTTGAGCGAATAACATATAATTTCAACCTCACATCATGATATTGCACAGAAATTCCGGAGAAAGTTGTTTTAACACGTTTTCATATCAACGTTTAATTGCAACGGTAATTAAAAAGATTTGATATAACAATATAACCAAAATGATTTACACTAATATGAAACTTATTACACCAATAATAACAAATTGCAGGCATCCCGACAACTACAGAGTGCTCAGAAAGGCCGTTTACCAACACCGAATGTAATAAACAATTCAATCAAGTGAATAATAAAACAAAACTTGGGAATCAAAATGAGTGAGTATTCATTAAATTATAAATAGGACTAAAATACTTAACAACAATTTACATCATAAATAGGCATAATAAAAACTAAAACACTACCAACCATCTACGACATAGGGCTAAAATCCCAACCCCAAGCTCAACCAACTATATTTTGGAGTAGGTGTATCTGAGTATCTGATAATGTATATCTGTATTTATACAATCCATAAATGTTAGATAGTTTGCCTTGTAAAGTCATTGTCATATCAGTCTTTGTGATAATGAAATTATAAAAATTCATATATTTAACATCGCAAATAATCAGCAATATAACAAATGATTACATGGATTAAAATCGTCTGTCTTGCTGCCTTAAAATAGTCTACAGTATATTTACGATCATGACGTCAAAGTTACATTAGAAATATTGTTGTCTCTGCAGAATTATGCTTCCATTTACCGAAACCGTGGATGAAAACATTAAAACTATGGTTGAGCTTGAACAGAAAAGAGGTCTTGTTGTAACTTGTTGCCATTCCAAATTCAACCTTCGGACGCACGGGTCGTCTAATCATACAGACCAAGATACAACTAACATAACGCATGAGTTAAGTTCAAGACCATCGGCAGCTTCTGACTTAAATAGAATGGGAGGAATATGGTGTCAGTATGGATGTGAAATGTTATCGTTTTTCGACGAAAAGAATGAATTTTACCTAAACGATTTAGTTGATCAAAGTAAGTTACAAACACTATAAAATGCTATTGCGGTACAAGATGTTTGATTAAACGTACAAGCAGGAAACATAAATCTATTTAATTTGCTATTATGGTTACCCCATTACATTTGTGTCTTTGATAATTTTTTATTTGATCTTTAACCATTTTGTGGTTCAAATAGCAAATAAATAAAAGATAGATCTCTCTACATTTAAAAGGATTTTATATATTTACCCAGAGAGCTGTATTTCAGTGATAACAGAACAATAACAAATGAACCATGAATTAATCATTTTGGGAATTGCAGACACATTGGAATGCCATATGAAACTATGGAGTATTGGGTAGGGAAGAAAAATGAGTCTTTTGTGGCAAAAATACACCCACTATGTTTAGTTACAGGCACTTACTGTGGCACTAACCAGGTTTCCACGCGTTGTCGGGATCTCGGTAAGGTTTAGCATTATAGGAAACAAAAGAGACTTTCCAATCTTCCCATTGTGACATTTTTTTTACAAAATGTCTATTAGACATCTTCAAAACGAAACGAAAGTAAATATATGTAACCAACCTTCAGATATGTTTCATTATTACATTTAAAAGTTTATAAAGTATCTACTTTAAGCAAGCATAACCAGTAAACAACCTGTACGCAAGCGAATTATGGATTAGGGCTGTTGTCATAAATTGTAGAGGCGTTATGAATCTTTACTTACTATAAGAGTGTATAAGGCCCTTCTGTTGATTCTATATGGTAAAGTCTTGTATGGATTAGTGAAAGGTTTCTGCATATCATCTTAGGGTATTAAAATAAATGGCAGGACCCTTCAATCTATTTAGTATCCACAAATGTTAAATTGTACTTTCGCAAGCTGGTTTATGATAAGTTATATTTGTCCTTTAGTGATATAATTGTACAGATTCTTATCTGTCTATGTGCTCTTTAGGAATCCCAATCACGTTTGCGCCTATTTTTAAAATAAAATGTATATACGCCTCTATATCGACTTTTTTTATTTTAAGCAATCGAAATAACAAACTGCTTTTCAGATTTGTTGTCGTTCAATGCCGAAGTAGTACATTTTTTAATTTTATCAACGAGAAACGCATTTTTGTTTTACAGTTTTAAGAAAATGATATTATCAATAATTTAATTCGTGATACTCGTAAAATTGGACTTTAAAATAAGTATTAAATAAAATTATAACACGGCGAAGACGAATACTCAAAATACCCGCAAAGGTAACGCAAATACACGTGCACTGCTAGACACAAATAGTTAACATTATTTACTGTACAAATCAAGAACTTTATCAGTCGAGAAAAGATTAAGATTGCTGCCGCAGCTTGAGTTCTTTACCCTTATTCTCAGTACCCATGGAGAAGAGAAGGAAGAACATACTTTAAATGGGGAAGCATATTTTCAACATTACTTCTATTCATATGATGGACAAATCCAGACACAGAAGCTTATTGAAGATATAGCAAATATTGACTTGTTAGCAAACAAAGTGAAGATGTTTTTCATCCAGGTAAATACTGTTTTCTTAAATAAGAGCTCGTATTAGACTTCAATGTTTTGCTTTAAAAATATGGATCCTAGGTTTGTTTGTTTCTTTATTTTTGTTTTGCTTGAATCTAGTTTAATCCTCTTTTTATCAATTTTTAAGCTATATAATGGTGCCCAGTTTTTTGTTGAGTGGAATAAGAGGGAGTACACGCAGTAAACCACAAGTTTAACGGGAATATTAGAAATCCTAGTAAATAAAAGTTTAAGTCTAGTACACCCTGCCCCAAGTCTTACTCGCACTCGTTAATTAGTGTTCAATAGTATATCACACATTTCATAACACATTTGGTCAAAGAGAGACCTAGGACTGGGTCCAGGAGATGCTCGCATATGAATTATTACAGTAATAGTAGTATTAGCCTTTTGCAACAATGTAGTTGACTATGAATGGAAGCATTCGAAAAATTTATCATTGAATTTTATAATTAGAATGAATAATGTATTTGTTTTTATTTTTATGCAGTTTCGTACATTTTTCGGCTGCATCATTTAGTCAAATTTGTTTTTAGATTTTTTAGCCGGAATACCGGGTGAGAACCCAGATCTTCACTGAAAAATTAAGATTGGTGTCAAACACACATGTTAACGATTAAAGTGTTAAAACGGTGTCTTTTTTCGTATTTTATGTAATCCTTTCAAAAAGAGTCATATCATGTGTTTAATTATAGGCATGTCGAAGCAGAGCATATCCAAATACAGACTCCCAAAATATTGACGTTGGTGTAGAAGTACCTATAAGTGAAGAAATTATGACAGAACTTGTCAATGACCCTTTCAGAATCCATAATACACATGTATATGTTCCAAATGGATATGTCAAATTGCAAGACACTGAGAGTAGAGGTAAAACACAGGCTGATGCCAAGGGGTATATGCCAGACATGGACGATGATATTCCAGAAGAATTTCTAAAGTCTTCACTAATAGACGAATTTATCCCAACAACTTGGATACCTCATTGTGACAACTGTATATTAATGTTTGCTTCTATGGCAGGTAAATTAAAATATTTGCAGTAAAGGTTGTCTCATTTACTTTGAAAGAATTTTAAACTTTAAATCGGCGTCCATCCTAATATGGTAACAATTAAGTTTTGTTTTAAAGCAGGAGCAATATTGCACTGGAGGACATACACAAAATTACTTCTAACTTCGTCTTAACTTGGAATATGTTTGTTTGTTTGTTTGATGGTGTTTAACGCAACTTTCAGCAATTTTTCAGCTATATCATGGCGTCCAGTTTTTATTGGGGGATGAAGCCGGAGTAACCGGAGAAAACCCCCGACCTGCGGTAGGAAAACTGGCAATCCTTGTCAATTAAGATTGGAGTCGAGTACACCCTGCCTGCAGCGAGAATCGAACCCGCAATCTCAGTGTTGACAGACCACGTGATCAATAGTAGACGAACTACCTTGACCACTCGGCCACCGAGGCCCCCTTCACTTGGAATAATAATCATTGATACTTTGCAAGTATTATATTATGTTTATGTCCAAAGAGATAATTTCCATCAGTGATTGTCAAATGGATCAAACCAAAATTGTTCACCTGTTTGCTATTATCGCTCCTGAACACTTTCAGCCATTAATGTATTTATGTATTTTTATTCCGCTGTTGTCACATGGTTTCTTCTCCATTGGATGATTATTTAAAATTGTTGACTTCTATCAAAGTTTATTCTGACCATGAATGACACGTGAGTCATAAAATGTTTCACGCTGTTATTTCACCACTTGGATTTTG
Organism: Limnoperna fortunei; assembly: GCA_944474755.1. Classification (NCBI taxonomy): domain Eukaryota; kingdom Metazoa; phylum Mollusca; class Bivalvia; order Mytilida; family Modiolidae; genus Limnoperna; species Limnoperna fortunei. The sequence goes on along the minus strand of OX104114.1, from coordinate 4,271,245 downwards.
GAAATTTGTCTGTGTGGGTATAACAAAAGAATACTAAGAAGAAAATTCAGAAATGTAATAATAACAACAATTATAATAATTATTCATTTCAGGAAAGTATGCTTACAGCGTTGTAAACTCAAAATACGAAGGAGGCTGGTTGATAGAAGCCCTTGATGATACCCTCCGAAAGTTCGACTCTAACAGACAAGTTGACATATTACATGTGTTGACGGAGATAAACAATAAAGTTGCACAAAAGGATGCAGATTACAACAAAACTGTTGATGGCGAAATTGTAAAATGTGTTAAAGCCCAGTCGTGCTTCTTCCATAACATTACAGAGGAATTATATCTTGTCAGGAACTAGATGTGGGTGTAGTCATTTATGGCTTTTTATTGTCTAAGATTATAAACATGTAAAATAATAAGATTATTTGTAAGAAAAGTGTGTTTATATAAAATTGATAAAATTGGTGTTTAATTTCCATATAGACTTTAATTACATCATTATTTGAAACTCGTCTATTAATATTTCCGCGATAACTGCCATTCTAGGTCTAAATGGTTAGAATAAATAAAATATCTGACATACTATCGTTTTTCAAGTTCGGTCAATTTCTCAGAGCTATTTGCAATTACGCAATTATGCAATTTTAAATAATAGTGAAAGGTCGACAACGGCTTCCTTTATTTGATCAATATGCCTAGTGAATTTTACATTATAATGATATATACTATCTGATCAATTTTGTCTTTCTAAGACGATAACAAAGTTGAACAAAATAAAAATTGTAAAATGTGGCTTCGTATGTTACTACACGAGAAGTATTGAATTTATTATTCATTTGAAATACAAAACTAAAGCGATGTATTTGTCGTTACAATTGGTCACTAGAAACTCAAAAAAGTAAACTTTTGAAATACAATTTAAAGACAGTAATTTTAAATAATAATATGAAACAAATTTTAAAATGTGGTTGCATGTACTTGTTCAACAATTAAAGATCTTATCAAAAACATTTCCAATACTAGGTATAAACGTATTTTGCACGCACCAGATATATATCCTACACACAATTACAAAGAATGCTAAGTAAAGAAAGTCAGGTACATAAGGCAAGCAGTTTGTTATAACATGTGTAAAAATTTAACTATACATATTTTAAACTTTCTATTTGCTGATCGTAATAAATATATATAATGTTTACAAAACTAAGATAGATGTAGCTATGTAGAGTTAATTTGCTTTAAAGAAAAACTTTCCATGCCAAAACTCGAAAATACATGTATTATTTCTTTGAAAATTATGTATTAAATGTAAAATACTGTAGTAAATCAGAATTTTGTCAATTAGTAACCACGTGTTTAAATTTGGTTTACTTCCACATTATATTTTCTTGCTTTTTCGGTCATGTCATGCTATATTTATACTTTCGGCATTTTACCTGAGTCCTCATTTTATTGTTTGTAAAGGTTTCTCAGTGTTTAACCAGTATTTGAAAGGTGAAATATTGTTTTCCAACTGCTTGTCGACGATGCAACGTGCTTCGATATTTCGCCATTGTTGTGTAGTCATGAATATGCAAATTATTTACATTGTGTACGACCTTGGTGCAATTGTGTATTGTATACGGAAGTGGAAGTAAATGAGTGAAACGAGCGAGTAGTAATCTGGACGATGTATTTACTAATAGGACTTTAGCGATTTATTGAATTAAAGTGTAACAATATATTATTGTAACATGTAGTTAGATAATTTTTACATTCCATAGACATGTAATTTTTACTGTTTTTAATGTTTATTTCCTTCGTCGGGGATTTCTTTTCTGTCAACTCAAGTTCGTTTCTAGATTTCCGACATTCACCCCGATGAACTTGGGTGTATCCCCGATAGACTCGATAGTTGTTAGGTTAAACCCGACCGTTGCCCCGTTCGCTGACTTAGGGTATAAAAGGGAATTTTTCGATCATTTCGGGTCCTCTGCTACTGTTGCTTCCTGAAACTGCTCCTGGTTAAGTTTGCCGGTCAGTCATCATGTTTATTTCCAAATGATTTTATTTTCCCGTTTGGATAGTTCATTCTACAAGACTGATGTTTTCTCAGTCATGTAGCTAAGTTTATCGAATATTTTTGGCATTTAGAATCCTGATAATTTAAGCCATGTTTTCAGGTCTTAAAAGTCAGTGCAAAATTTTGAAACTTCAGTTTTATTTTATGTTACTTAGAATCTGTAACTTTTAAGTAGTTTTCTACTTAATCAGATTTTCTTCTTTTTATTTTATCATGAGTGTTTGTTTTTCTGAATAAAGAGATGCATTTTGCCACCCCCCCCCTTTTAATAAGTTTTGTTAGGTGTTAGGAATTGGACATTTTAAGGAATCCTGATTTTCTGTGATATCCTGGAAATCAGTGTATAGGGCTCCTGCATAGACAGTGTAATTATTTCATGTCTTGCAGAGAATAAAATTTATTTTCTTGTTTTACATGGTTCAGAGTAGGATTGTAATAAATTAGTCATTAAACAAATGATAGGTAGTTGTCTGAATCTCTGAGTTTTCCAGATTTTCAGTAATTTAATGAAATAACACTTCTATAGTTTCATGTATACTCAAATGTTTGATAGTCAACTTACATGTATGCTAATATAACACACTGGTTGAACACTGAGGTAAATAAATAAATTACATCATACTAGTCAAATTACTGTCACATGTTGTTGATAAATAAATTGTTGTTAATTGAATGAACTGATAATTATGAAATAATATAACATTTGCTCACATAACAGTCTTCTTCTTTATTAATAGTTATCCAGATACATCAGTCTTGGTCATCCACAATATTGGTTCCTTTGACTGTCTCGTGACAAATTAGACCCTCTTGTCTTGTCCAAACAAGAGACTAGTTTATTGCCGGATAGTTACTGTACTTTTCAAGATAGTCTGTTGACGACAAATTCCTTCATATCATCTCTAGAGTGGTCTTTACTGTGTATATGCCGTTTTGATGGAGTGTTGGTCCTCCATTGGTAGTTTTATGTTCCAGTAAATACACGATAGAGACTGAACATACTACATTCGCAGACTTGATTGTAGAAGAACAGATTTCAACCCATTCATCCCTAATATTTAGTGTACTGGTTTAGAATGATAGATACATTTCATTGGTTACTGCCCCTTGGCCCAAGTTAGGTCCCCTTGAGTTCAAGCTTTACGTTTTAAAACAATAAAGAAATATAATCAAATAAACCCTCTCCAACATTGCTCAAGGTTAGATATCTAGCCTTAGTCAACTATTACTGTGATTGGTGTCACAGTCAGTGAAGGTTAATAAGCCATTACAAGGATCTTCGTTATATACAGCCTGAAGGCAAGATACATAAGATACAGAAACACGTGACCCCCTCACTTAACCGCTACATACGTAAATTTTGGCATCCTCGGCGGGATCCAAAGAGTCTCAGTTGGATCCAGTGATACGAACCTTTATTGCAGAATCATGGTTAAACGAGGGACACGTAGAGAAAAAGTTCACGTTGGGGAAGGTGACATAGCAACTGCAACAGAAGACAGTGAACTATATGAAACAGTTGATACCGAAGATGATCCAGATGGAATTTTTCAAGGTCCAAGTAAGAATACAGAAGATGAAACCACAGAAGACGAGCAAGACATAACAATGGTATTAAGGCCACGATCAACTTTAAGAAGACCACAAAAAGAATTTGAACCAATGAGAAAGGAAACTGAATTTAAGGCACCAAGAAAATATAGAAGACAGCTGGACAGAAATAATCTAGAGTCAGAAACAGAGCCACAGGTTAATACAAATGAAGAGGGTGTTTACAATTATTTAAAGCATGCCTTTCAAGACATGACAACACAGATAGTTTCTGCAATACAAGCAGCCTTCAAGGGAGGTAGTTCAACACATTCTAAAGATAAGGTAGCAAGGTCCACATCTAAGACTAGTAATGTGGATAAAAACAGTCAGAGAAACCAGAAATCAGTTGTGACTCAGTCCAGTAATTTATCCTCCTCAGACAGTGAAAGCAGTGACCTCAGTGACACAGATACAGATTCAGCCAGTGTTAGAACCAGTTTAATAGTAGAAGGTAGGAGACATAGGAAACAAAATTCTAGCAATAATGTTGCTAGGTTACCAGCTTACATGGGAAAAGAAAAATGGGAGGTCTGGAGAAACAGGTTTGAAGCAGTTGCAAGAATACAAAACTGGGATGAAAATGACAAACTTCAGGAATTACTCCCTAGATTACAAGGGACTGCAGGTGATTTTGTGTTTGATCAGCTCCCTCAGAGATATTTATCAAATTATACCAAGTTAATTAGGGAACTTAGTAACAGATTCGGATCTTATGAAAGTAAAAAGAATTATAGAGTCCAGTTTGCTAGGAGAAATCAGAAGACAGATGAGACAGTAGAAACATATGCTGCAGACTTGAAAAGGTTATATGACAAAGCTTATGCCAACAGAGATAGCAAGATAAGGCAAGAGGACTTATTACAGCGATTTTTAATGGGTCTTACAGATGACAAAGCAAGACTACACATAGAACTGACTAAGGAACCCAGTACTGTGGAAGAGGCTGTACAGGAAGTTGTTACATATTTTGAGACAACGAATTATTCAAAAATTACTGATGTTAATAAGGGATACAAGAAGCAAGTGCGACAAGTAAAAGGTACTCAAGGTGAAAAACAAGACTCACCAAAGACAGGAAAACTGAATGGAAAGAAAGAGAAACAAAATGTTAAAAGCTATACAGATGATGATGATGAAGCTTCAAGTTCAGAGTCAGTTAAAGAAAATATCACTCTTCGTAAGGAAGAAATAAAAGAGATTTTTGAACAGTTGTATGAAGAGAAGATGAAATTCTCAGCAAACAGAAAAGAAACTAATAATCAAGATAGGAATTTTGTATCAGACAGAAGAAACCAGTCCAACAAACAGAACCAGCAAGGTTCTCAATTTAGAAAGCCATTGCTCTGTTTCCATTGTGGTCAACCTGGCCATTTAGCTAAGCAATGTTACAGTAACCCAAATAGACAACATAAGGACCAGAAGTTGTCAACTCGCAATAACAGTAGTACATTTTCTTCCAGTGTAACTCAAGGACAGGGTGTAGCTGTACCTCAACCTGGTTATGCATTAAACTAGAGAGGGTTGGTTCTAATGACCGAGGGTCAACCCATTTTAGAGAAAATGGTCAACATTTGGATATAGGGAATGAAACAATATCAACAGGCAGTAGTCATTTAGATGTTAATACATGTGTTGATCCTATGTGTAATTGTACTAAGGAAAAACTTTATACTCCCCAAGAAGGGAAAAATTTAGTTTGCTTTGACCATGACGATGGCCACCAGCAAACCAATTGCAATGTTATTGCAAGGCAGGTTCTTAGAAGTGATGGAGTTTATGTAAAAGGAAAAATATGTGGAACAGGAGTTAATTTCACAGTCGATACTGGTGCATCTAGAACAGTGATGTCCAGACAGGTCTATTTTAAGATTCCAGAGTCTGCAAGACCAGTTTTACTGGATTCCAATATGTTAGCCAGTGCAGATGGCAAACCCTTAAAGGAATTAGGAAAGGCCATTTTTGAAGTTAGCTTAGGTGAATTAACTTTTCCATTGGAATTGGTTGTAGCCAATATTGAAGATGAGGCTTTATTGGGCTTGGATGTCCTAATGAAAGCTGAATGGGGACCCGCTAACATACGGTTAAGCGATGGAATACTACTGCTTGGTGATGTTGCCATTCCTTGTACTCAGATTGGTCTACCCTCTACAGTTAGAAAAATTCGTACAGCTGATGATTTTGAAATTCCTCCAAGATGTGAGATGATTATTGACGTTTTTGTTGACAGATTTGATACTGACACACCTGAACAGATGAATAATTTTATATTGGAACCAAGTAATGATTTATGTACCAAATATCCATTTGTTATGGCCCCAACCCTTGTAGACATTAGTGTAGATGTAACAAGTAAAGTTCGTGTCTTAAACCCTTTTGACAAACCGTTTACTTTACATCAAGATACTGTTTTGGGAGAAGCTGAACCATTGAGAATGGAACCAAGAATCTTTACTGATATTGAAGACACAGAAGAACTGAATAATCTGTCACCTGTTAAAAGAATAAAACTGAAACAAGCTGAAAAACAAGTAACCTGGGAGACAAATGTTGGAATCATAAGAAGCTTAGCTAAAAGAGGGTCGGAAGATGGAGGGATAAGTGGAATTGTTCCATCTCATTTAAAGGATATTTTTGAAGAAGCGTCACAGGATCGCACAGAGGAAGAAAAGCATATTATTGCTGAATTGTTAAATAATTTTTCAGAAACTTTCTCTTAAGATGAAATGGATCTAGGACTTACAAATATGGTAGAGCATGTCATAGATACGGGTGATGCGAAACCTATAAAGCAAGCTCCGCGTAGAGTTCCCATGGCTTACTCCCAAGAAGAGAAGAAATTAATTGATCAAATGCTGAGTCAAGGCATAATACAGAAATCTACTTCTCCCTGGTCCAGTCCTCTAGTTTTAGTTATGAAGAAAAATGGTAAAGTAAGACCTTGTGTGGACTACAGAAAACTTAACTCTTTAACACAAAAGGATGCATTTCCTTTACCCCGCATACAAGACTGCTTCGATACAGTTCAAGGGTCTACTTTCTTCAGTACTTTTGATCTGACCAGTGGTTTTCATCAAATTCCAGTGAAGTCACAAGATGTTCCAAAAACTGCCTTCACAACGAAATACGGCCTTTATGAATACAAAACTTTACCTATGGGTCTTTGTAACGGACCTGCTACTTGCCAAAGACTCATGGAACTGGTTTTGAATGGACTCCAGTGGCAAATCTGTCTCATTTACTTAGATGATGTTATTGTGTTCGGATCTGATTTTCAACAACATGTAAACAGATTAAAGGAAGTTCTTCAAAGAATTAAAGATGCTGGACTCAAAATGAAGCCAGAAAAATGTAAAATGTTAAAAACAGCAGTAACCTTTTTGGGCCATGTTGTATCAAAAACTGGAATACAACCAGATCCAGATAATATTGCCAAGATACTTTCCTGGCCAACACCTTCTAATGTAACTGAAGTTCGTCAGATATTGGGCATGGGAAGTTATTATCGCAGATTTATTAAAAATTTTTCAAGTCTTGTTAGACCTTTAACAGAACTTACAAAGAAGTCTACGAAATTTGTTTGGACTACAGATTGTCAAGAAGCTTTTGTTAAACTAAAAGAATCTTTTATAAGCCCTGAAATAATGGCTTATCCAACTGATAGGGACGAATTCATATTAGATACCGATGCATGTGACAACGCAATTGGTGCAGTGTTAAGTCAAATACAAGATGGAAATGAACGCGTCATAGCATATGGTAGCCGTACCCTTAACAAAGCGGAAAAGAACTATTGTATTACAGATAAGGAATTATTAGCAGTAAGATACTTCATAGAGTATTATCGTCAATATTTATTAGGTAGAAGATTCACAGTTAGAACAGACCATCAAGCTCTTATTTGGCTTTTCAGTTTAAAAGAACCCAAAGGAAGGATAGCTAGATGGCTTGAAATTTTATCACCTTTTGATTTTACTGTTGATTATCGCCCCGGTCAGAAGCATAGTAATGCGGATGCCATGTCCAGATGTAATAATCCAAGAGACTGTGACTGCCCCAATACAGATCACCTTGAATACCTTAAATGTGGTCCTTGTAAAAAATGTATGAAACGAGCTTTAGATATGTTTAGCACTTTAACATTTGATGAAAGACAACAAATAAATGCTATAACAACAAGAAAACAGCAGAATGATGAAGATATATGGACTCCTTGGAAGTCAGGTTACTCTGTTGCTGAACTGAAAACTATGCAAGAAAAAGATCCCGACATAGCACCTTTTTTTTAAATGGAAAATTGAAAATAACAGACCAAGTATAAAAGAAATGGAAATAGAAAGCCCAGCTTTGAGACATTACTGGTTTTTATGGGATTCAATAGTGCTTGAAGAGGGATTATTATTTAAGAAATTTACTAAACGGGATGGAACAGGACAATATTTACAATTTATGACACCTCAAAAGATGAAGTCAGAAGTTTTGCACCAGATGCATAATTCACTTATTTCTGGACACCTTGGTAAAAAGAAGACAACAGACAAGATATTGCAGAGGTTTTATTGGTATGAAATGCGAGAAGATATCAGCTTATGGATTTCTAAATGTGAAATATGTGGTGCAACCAAACCACCATCTAAGTCATTGAGAGCTCCTCTAGGAAATATGTCTGTCGGTGCCCCTTGGGATCGTCTGGCGACTGATGTGTTAGGTCCACTTCCTGTTACACCCAGAGGAAATAAGTATATTCTTATAGTGACTGACTACTTCACAAAGTGGGTAGAAGTTTTTCCTATTCCTGATCAACTAGCAGTTACCTGTGCCAATATAATACTTAACGATGTCATATGCAGATATGGTTGCCCACTTGCGATCCATTCAGATCAAGGGCGTAATTATGAAAGCGAACTTTTTAAAGAACTTTGCAGACTTCTAGAAATTAGAAAAACTAGAACCAGCTCAAGAAATCCAAAAGGAAATGGTCAGGCAGAACGATTTAACCGGAGTCTATTAACAATGATCAAATCTTATTTAAGGGGAGAACAATCAAATTGGGATTTATACTTAGGATGTTTGGCTGGAGCTTATAGAGCAACTCCAAATGAGTCTACTGGTCTTACACCAAATCTTCTTTTGCTTGGCAGAGAGATAAGGTTTCCTATTGAACTCACAATGAGTAACAGTGCCATGGACAAAGTTACCAGTTCATCACCTTTAACTGTTGGTTATCATGCAATAAAAGTTCGTGAACGGTTGTTGAAAGCTCATGAAGTTGCACGTAAACATCTTCTTGTTTCTGCAAAAAGAAGAAAAGACTACTATGATGTCAGGGCAAATTTAGTTTCATATGATGTTAATGATAGAGTTTGGTATTTGGATGAAAGTCGGAAAGAAGGAATAAGCCCAAAGTTACAATTAAATTATACAGGACCATGTTTGATTACAAAGAAATTCAATGACATTAACTATCAGATACAGACTGATGGTCAAGGAACTGTGAAAGTTGTGAATCATAACAAGCTCAAACCATATTGTTCTGATTTTATACCTTGTTGGATAAAGAAGATATTAAAAAAAATAAATAAATAAATTGCATTCATGAGTTTTTGTTCTCATTGCAAAATTCAACTGGAATTTTTGTATTTTGTAAGAATTTTGAAGAATGTCCGAGTGCCTTAGCCACGGTGTTCAACCAGTTTACAACCACTTTACTCTTAACAGGCAAATTCAAATTAAAGTTACGAGTCAGATGATCTTACCTCAACATTTATTCTTTTCCAGGAATGGATTATGCTATAAAGTCAGATAGAGGTCGTGTTTATCAATGCACCATTTGTCCATTTAAGGGTGAGCGGAAAGCAGCAGTGAAACACTTTATGTCAAAACACTTTCAAGTAGAGGATCATATTTATAGATGTACCCTGTGTGGATTTCATTCCAGCGATGTTCAGATGTTCAAGCGTCATCCTAACTTTTTTAAGCTTCATAGTACTCAAAAGGATTTAAGGACTGCAAGTGGATCATTCACGTGTGATGATGACTATTTCATTACGAATCCAAATCCCAGACAGGTTGACCCTGATAAAGATCTTAAGCGCTGGGATGCTGAGGAATCCAATGCCTACTGGCAGGCCAGGAGGAAACCATCATCTTTTACAGTTCCCACCGTTACACCCCTTAATGCTCTTCTGGTTAATGTAGCTACCACTTCATCACCTTGTACCACTGTTTCAGCAGGTCTGCCTTCCACCACTTGTGCCAATACAACAGTCTCTTACTCTTCTGCTTCAGCTGGTCTGACTTGCCCAACTCCGACTTCTAGTTTGTCCATCACACTACCATCAACAATCTCTCCGTTATCAGATGACTTTACACCATTAAATTCCGACAACCGAATAGTTTTGGACAATAATCTTGTGGATGATATAATTTCATGGACAGGTACCTCACCATCTTTACTGGATCTTCCGGAGCCACTACGCTCGCCACCATGTACTGTGCCAAAACCAGTGTTGCCTGATATTTCACTGCCGCCCCCAGCGCAGGAAGCTGTGGAGGACCAGAATTCTACTACATCATCTTCTATTTCAAATTTGCTAGAAACCTTAATTTCTGCTGTAAATCGTAATACTGATGTGCTGAATGATATCAAGTCCGAGTTAACGAAAAATAGAGATCAGATGGAAAAAATTGAAATTGCTGTTCGTCGTGGCTACACTCATCAGACTCGTCCTGTTCCTAGAATACCGCCATCACCTCGAAATCGTTTTTATCGACCTTTTAATCAGAGTGCACGAAAGAGAGGATATGTTCCCGAAGGATCTGTTTCACCTACAAAAAGAGTAAAATCAAGTGTTAGTAGAATTTCACCAAAGAAGCATAGGAAGTAGTGCTAGTGCTATTTTATGGACATTAATTTTTGTTATTATTGTTAAATTGTAATGCTGTTTAATTATCAGGTAAAAGTTATATGTTTATAGTTTAGCTGTGTTTTCCAGCTAAGCTATCTTGCTAGTGCCATGTAGTTATGCTTATAAATATTTCAAAGTTTAACAAGATATAAGGAATTGGCTTTATATCTCTATTCCTGTGTTAAGATTAAAGATTTCATATTTTAGGAGTATTATTATTATTCAGCTAAATACAGCTGAATGGGTGGACTTTATTATAATATTATTATTAAATTAGTGATACGTATTGTCACTAATTAGTGATCGAGTGATCACTTATTGGTTATTTTTACCTTGAATTGTTGTTATGAGATCCAAGGTTTTCTTTGTAGCTTGCGATTGAATAGTGGTGTCTGTGTACCTGAAAAAAAAAATATATTAGTGTTAGTTAAAGATTTTTGTTGACTCAAGGAAATTCATTGCTAAAATAAGAAAAAAAAATTAAACTTGTAATTTATAAATTTATTTTTTTTTGTGTGTGTTAACAAATGAAGTGTGTCCAATGTAAACTTTGAGCATACATGTAACATTAATTGAACAAAATCTGCATCTGGAATTTTAAAAGTTAATTATGAAAGATGTTTGTAAATAAGTGCTTAATCAAATTTGCCAGTTAGTTAAAGGTACACATTTAATGATATATTTTTTTAAATTTTTGTTGGAACATGTACTGGATATGATACCTTATTAATTAATGAAGGTTGACAATTGTTATTATTATTATTTATTAAATTATTATTGTTAATAATTATTGTGAGCAATACCTATCTTTTGTAGTTTTCGTGAGGACACTGAAAACTTAAGTGGGGGCAAATGTAGTAAATCAGAATTTTGTCAATTAGTAACCACGTGTTTAAATTTGGTTTACTTCCACATTATATTTTCTTGCTTTTTCGGTCATGTCATGCTATATTTATACTTTCGGCATTTTACCTGAGTCCTCATTTTATTGTTTGTAAAGGTTTCTCAGTGTTTAACCAGTATTTGAAAGGTGAAATATTGTTTTCCAACTGCTTGTCGACGATGCAACGTGCTTCGATATTTCGCCATTGTTGTGTAGTCATGAATATGCAAATTATTTACATTGTGTACGACCTTGGTGCAATTGTGTATTGTATACGGAAGTGGAAGTAAATGAGTGAAACGAGCGAGTAGTAATCTGGACGATGTATTTACTAATAGGACTTTAGCGATTTATTGAATTAAAGTGTAACAATATATTATTGTAACATGTAGTTAGATAATTTTTACATTCCGTAGACATGTAATTTTTACTGTTTTTAATGTTTATTTCCTTCGTCGGGGATTTCTTTTCTGTCAACTCAAGTTCGTTTCTAGATTTCCGACATTCACCCCGATGAACTTGGGTGTATCCCCGATAGACTCGATAGTTGTTAGGTTAAACCCGACCGTTGCCCCGTTCGCTGACTTAGGGTATAAAAGGGAATTTTTCGATCATTTCGGGTCCTCTGCTACTGTTGCTTCCTGAAACTGCTCCTGGTTAAGTTTGCCGGTCAGTCATCATGTTTATTTCCAAATGATTTTATTTTCCCGTTTGGATAGTTCATTCTACAAGACTGATGTTTTCTCAGTCATGTAGCTAAGTTTATCGAATATTTTTGGCATTTAGAATCCTGATAATTTAAGCCATGTTTTCAGGTCTTAAAAGTCAGTGCAAAATTTTGAAACTTCAGTTTTATTTTATGTTACTTAGAATCTGTAACTTTTAAGTAGTTTTCTACTTAATCAGATTTTCTTCTTTTTATTTTATCATGAGTGTTTGTTTTTCTGAATAAAGAGATGCATTTTGCCACCCCCCCCCTTTTAATAAGTTTTGTTAGGTGTTAGGAATTGGACATTTTAAGGAATCCTGATTTTCTGTGATATCCTGGAAATCAGTGTATAGGGCTCCTGCATAGACAGTGTAATTATTTCATGTCTTGCAGAGAATAAAATTTATTTTCTTGTTTTACATGGTTCAGAGTAGGATTGTAATAAATTAGTCATTAAACAAATGATAGGTAGTTGTCTGAATCTCTGAGTTTTCCAGATTTTCAGTAATTTAATGAAATAACACTTCTATAGTTTCATGTATACTCAAATGTTTGATAGTCAACTTACATGTATGCTAATATAACACACTGGTTGAACACTGAGGTAAATAAATAAATTACATCATACTAGTCAAATTACTGTCACATGTTGTTGATAAATAAATTGTTGTTAATTGAATGAACTGATAATTATGAAATAATATAACATTTGCTCACATAACAGTCTTCTTCTTTATTAATAGTTATCCAGATACATCAGTCTTGGTCATCCACAATATTGGTTCCTTTGACTGTCTCGTGACAAATTAGACCCTCTTGTCTTGTCCAAACAAGAGACTAGTTTATTGCCGGATAGTTACTGTACTTTTCAAGATAGTCTGTTGACGACAAATTCCTTCATATCATCTCTAGAGTGGTCTTTACTGTGTATATGCCGTTTTGATGGAGTGTTGGTCCTCCATTGGTAGTTTTATGTTCCAGTAAATACACGATAGAGACTGAACATACTACATTCGCAGACTTGATTGTAGAAGAACAGATTTCAACCCATTCATCCCTAATATTTAGTGTACTGGTTTAGAATGATAGATACATTTCATTGGTTACTGCCCCTTGGCCCAAGTTAGGTCCCCTTGAGTTCAAGCTTTACGTTTTAAAACAATAAAGAAATATAATCAAATAAACCCTCTCCAACATTGCTCAAGGTTAGATATCTAGCCTTAGTCAACTATTACTGTGATTGGTGTCACAGTCAGTGAAGGTTAATAAGCCATTACAAGGATCTTCGTTATATACAGCCTGAAGGCAAGATACATAAGATACAGAAACACGTGACCCCCTCACTTAACCGCTACAATACCTTTAATAAAGATAATTATTATACGCAAATTGCGTGTTAACCGTGCAAAGTCAGTCATTGTAGCTGTTAGATCTTTAAAAGTCACCCCAATCAAAATTCTGTTTTTGATTTAAACACATGCTAATCGACGTTACACTTGAACGAATGAGAATAATTTTATATAGGTAAAATGGTATGATAACCCACTTTAATTATTTTTAATGTCAAGAAAGACATTTTGCTTAACTAAATAAGACATGTTCTTACTTTACTTTCGTAATAATTTATATATGCGGTATTGATGACACGGATTATCAGTTTTCCGCCGAATGTCTGCAGTTTGCACAGGTAGTAAGACTTTCTCAACCAATATAACAACCAGACATAGTAGCAAATATTTCGTTAAATTGTTTAAAGTGACGTAAAACACCATTCAGACAATAACAATGTATACACTGTGGTACTGTTAAAGAAACGCAAGCAGCAAGAGGTACTTCAAGCAACCTTGCTAATGAAATTAGCAGTACATATAAACAAGTAGACATTCAGCAAAAGGAAACATTTAAAAAAGTTATAAGGTGTAAGTAGAATATGAATTTCTGTTGTTGTGATGCTCGTCTAAATTTAGGTGTAAAAAGACTTTATAGTTCGTGAGACAGCTTTTGGTATTTCTATACAATTGAAAATTAACATTTTTTTATTTTTATTTTAGAAACCAAATGAATTTTTTTTTCCATTTTGTTGAATGGTCCATGTTTTTTAAAAGTAAAACATATGCGGTTGTATGATTCAGTCCTTTGTTCACAGATTATCCATCTCACAGTCGTCTGATGACTTCAATAAGTAGTATGACCACCACGAACCTGAATTACCAAGATCAACTCTTGCGCATGCTAAGAATAAGTCTTATGAAAAAGATTGCAGGCAACCTTTTACTCAATGAAGCAGTTAGCCAGTGATTGTATAGAATACGCATAAAAACGGCTTTCTGTAGCTTGTCCTGGTGTGTTCATTAGGATCAAATTCTTGTGAAAGACTTCGCCATTCCGTTTGATCGATGGTTTTATTTTCCAGAAACTTAGTCTGTGTTTTGTGAGGGCGAATATAATAGTCCATTAAAATAAAATTACCAATAGCACCGGCATGAGGTCTCACAATCAGTTCCAATATATCATCTCTATATTTTGTTCCTGCAATAACATTCAAATCAGTATTTCCGGCTATACCGATTCCTGCCAAAACCATAACAGAAAACCTCCTAAACGATCTTGGTCATAGCACAGCTAACACGCGTACATTACGAAAGTCTACACAAAAGTGTAACTCGTCTGCATAAAGAACAGGTGTCTATGTCGCAATTGGTAAACACTTGATAAGCTTGCCCAGTATTAGTTAGAGATCTAAGAGATCAGCTGCTTAATGTCTGTTTCTTACTGCGATAATACATTTACTCCTGTTGCTGTACGGAAGTAGGATTTCAGATATACAGCACTCTAAATCCTTTGCAGGTATGCCATTTTGGAGAGATAATAAACCTGTTAGGCTGTAGTTGACCTAGGATGACCTTGTCTTGCTCTCTGCAACATTAACTTTATGTTGGAATACACCTTGGGAACTTTCGAGTGCAATACAACAGTTCTTTAAACTTGACATGAGAATATCTTTAGCAAAAGCCGCTTCAACAGCAGTTAACTGAAGCTTTATCATAATCATATTACTTAAGTAGATTTTAAATTGTGTTAAAACAAAAAAACTGCTAAGTTCTCATCTTACGGATACTGGTTCTTTAAGATTTGTTTTCGGAAAACACGCATGCAAGGCTCGAATAAAAATAGGAAATTAGGAAAAATGTTTTAAACATCTTTTGTGAAGCCGTTAATAAAATAAATAAAACAAAGGACAACATTTGGTACCGTACAAATTACGGCTTGATTTGTATTTTTAATCTGAAAAAATGCATAACTCGCAGAATTATAGGACAATACATGTTCAAATATCTTTTTGAAACACTGTAAAGCTGGTTCAAGACATACATCATATAAATATTATATTAGATAGTTTTAAACAAATTGTTTTCGTGTTTATATAAATCCGGTTCATCATAGAAATGGCTGTTTACTAGGTAACACATATATGCTTGTTTTTTATGCTTTTTATTTAATTTGTCATATATTTTGGTTGATTTTTTTTAAGTCGTAAAAAACATTTTAATTATATGTTTTATATAAAATCGACCTAATTTATGGTATCTTCTACGGTCATTGGTAAGAGGATTAGAAAGTAAACAGCCATTTATATTCTTAATAGAAAAATCGCAAAAATGCATTATATACATACACAGAAACAACATGCTGATGACAAAACACTGTATGCAAGGTGAAAACATATGAGATATATATAGGACACATCAAAAAGGAATTTAATCTTTTTTACTTTGTAAGGTATATAAGTCATATGTATTCGTGTTTTAAATGGAAAATGTTACCTGTGGTATTCTACGTAATCTTTTTCATCTAATTCCAAGAAGTTGTAGTTATTTTAAAATACGCCCATCTTGTTTAGTTTTGGACAATTGGAATTGCTGATATATGTAAAATTAGTAAACACATATTATACGTAAGTAGATTACAATTCATTTTAAATATATAAATATATTCTCTGGGGGAGAGCAAAAATTTTACAGTGTTAAAAATCTAATTCAAACAGTGTTGGGCTTAATTTGTAGACGTATATATAAATATTTGATATTAACCCTGTATTTCTGATGTTTCAGAAATCCGCTGGATAGATATATTATATGGTTGTCACAATACTTAGACGTTTGTATATAATTTACTTACTGTGACTGCATGACAAGTAACTTTGTCATCCTATATAATATATACAAAAATGCTGAAATAGATTACTGTCAGATTAATACGTATTGGTTACGAAAATTCCATCGTCACACGCTAGTACACATGTACTATGTCTATGTCTAAGATTCACCCCGGTTAATGAAGCTATACTTTTTTATATAGCGGATTTGGCCGAGGGGTCTAGACCGCTGGACATAGTGCAGGCGAATTGGTGCCACAGTGTCACAACGGTGTGAGTTCGAATCCCGCTGAGGGAGAGCAAAAATTTGACAGTGTTAAAAATCTAATTCAAACAGTGTTGGGCTTAATTTGTAGACGTATATATAAATATTTGATATTAACCGCTGGATAGATATATTATATGGTTGTCACAATACTTAGACTTTTGTATATATATATATATATATATATATATATATATATATATATATATATATATATATATATATATATATATATATATATATATATATATATATAATTTATATATTGACATTCAATGACTAAGGCCATTCGTTGGTCAGTCTTTTTCTAAATTTTTGTCAAAAAACACCGTCATTTGTATCCTTGCACAATCTTCTAGACTTGTCTATTATTTTTTGTTTATGCTGTATCGTTATGTTTGTCGATCCGATACTTAATAAGTTTACTGGTTGGTACATTCTCTAGACTTTTTATATAATATTTTGAACTACATGTATTGTGTATTAAGACGATCCCAGTGGAATTATATTATTTCATCGCCAAATGAAAAAATACTTCAAGCATTTAGAGTTAAACGCCACTGATGAGTCTTAAGTAGACGAAACGCGCGTCTGGCGTAATGAATTTGTCACCTTGGTAATTTAAATTACATCTTGTTGGAATATTGGAGCAAAGCCAGGTAATAGCACGGCACGTCCCCGGGAGGCGGACTGGGAAGCAACTATTTTGGGTTCAGTTGGAGTTAGAAAGTTTAAGATCAATATGTTATGACTAGTTTACGTCATTTAATTATATAGACATTCAAGGACTAAGGCCATTCGTTGGGTCAGTCTTTGTCTAAATTTTTGACCAGAAACACCTTCATTGGTATGGTTGCATTATCTTCTAGACTTGTATATTAATATTTTTTTTGTTTATGCTGTATCGACATGTTTGTTGATTAAATACTAAATAAGTGTACTGTTTTAGCATAAATATATTATATAGTTTAGAATATCTGCTATTCTATTATACCGTCTTCGACCGAGTCATTAAACAAAACAACATTAATGAAAACACTTACATATATATAACAGCTACATGCTAAAATTTAAATGAAGATTGTGCTGCAACTTAGTTTTATATTCATAAAGTGGCTTTCCTCCCGCAACTCGGGGTTTTTTCCCGTTAACACCCACATTCTCCCCGAATAAAAACTGGACACTTAGTAATTGATGAGTGGCGTTAAACATTAAATAAAACAATATTTATTTATTGTTATTATTTTCGTTGAACGAGTGGTTAGGGTAGTTAGTCTTCTATTGATCACTTAATCAACACTGATTTTGCGGGTTCGAGTTTCACTGCTGTTAGGGTGCGCTCGACTCCAAGTAAACAAGGAGTGCCAGTTTTCCTGCCAAAGGTCTAGTATTTCGTCTTGGTACTCCGACTTCCCCTAAAAACTGGACGCCATAAAATTGCCAAAAATGAGGTTAAACACCATTAAAATTTTGATTGGGACATTTTTTCATAGCAAAATCATCCTCACTAGTCGGGGTTTCCGCGTCCACGTGTGTCCAGAAACAGGTTTATTTAAAAAAAATCAACAATAAAGAGCTTTCAGGTTTCATACATAATTATATTCAATTGAACTGATAATTTAAAAAAAGAAAATTAGCCGCAATCTTGTTTTTAGTGGTCAATATTAGAAGGTCATTCGTCACATGATATACTCATGTATATGTCTATATTTATCACATGTTGACCTTTATTTGTCTATGACCTTTATTTATTTCATGACTGTCTATATTTATCACATGTTGACCTTTAAAGTGTAAAATGATTTGACATAACATTGTCAAAAAAACCAATAGAAATTGACTATACTGTATTTAATATTCAGGAAGTATAATAAAGGTATTTAAAGATTGATTAGGCTCATAAGTCTATTATATATATTTGTAAAATATTATTGAGATTACCTTTGATATTCTATGTAATATTTGTAGGTTATTTCCAAGAATTGTTTAGTACTATAAAAAAAACTGTAAACTGAAATTACAAATGTATTAGTTTTTTTCAGTTTAGGGCGATCGACTGTTAATAACTGTAACAAAAGTAAACATAGAATAAAAGTAATCAAATTGCGATTCAGTTTATATATATAGTTTCTTTAACATGGTCTAAATCTTCTACTTTATAAATGGAGGTCAAAACAAAATACCGAAACACCAATATAACTGCCAACAAGGACAATTATCAAGACGGACAAACTTTTCAACCTCCAAGCATAAATATAGAAACTGAAGCAACGGTCCTGACCTGATACCAGCATTTCAAAAGAAATGGGTTTAATTAAAAGAAATAAATAGACACACAACACAAAACTAAAAAAAAACTGATTGATACGAACCTCACTAAAAAAGGAAGGTAAGCACATTTCTCCTGGAGGGAAGGCAACTTCTACTCCACGCGTGGCACCTGTCGAATCAGTCACATTAATATCCGATAATTAGCCATAACCGGGCCAATTGTAATTTATCATTTATTGAACATTTTAATAGATTTGGTGTTCCAAAACGCTAAGTGCTATGGAATCAGAGAAAAAGCAATTTACTGAATTCGAAGCTGGTGTTGTTAATCAACAACCACCAGATAATAGAATTAGTAACTCAGGACAAAACTACGAAGTTTATAATTCTGACTGCGAAGATTCTGACAGTTCTGACGGGGAGGAAAATATAAGAAAGAAACGAGAAGAACTTGAGGAATTGATTAGGAGGGAGAATTTAAAAAAGGAAAAGCGGAATTTAAGAAAGAAAAAACTTCTTCCCAACGGAAGTGATGTCAATGTTAATGGTAATTAATTAAGGATTGTTTTATTGTTTTGTTAGATTATTGGATATAAACGACTTTGGGTCGATTTACGCTGAATAAACCGCGAAGCGGTTTATGTTGCAGCGTAAATCGACCCAAAGTCGTTTATATCCAATAATTGAACCAACAATTGAAAACAAACCTTATATTTTAAATTCTATAGTAAAAATGAAGTAACAAGAACAATATTTTACAATTAATCAAATAATATTTGCAATTCACAATTTTAGTGTCGTCACCTGTTATTTGCGGAAGAATTCATGTATAGTCAACGTCATCAATACATTTAATTATGACGTCACAATCAGTCACGTGCTGAAAAACCAAGTTAGGTTATACGAAATAACCAACTTTGCTCATGTATTGAGTACTTAAACGAAATTAAAATATTGTCATATACCTGTGAATTTGTTGACATAAAACCATATTATATATATTTATTATATGTTAAACATTAATATTATTTCAACATCAGGTGCATTAATTAATTGAACTGTATTTAAGATATATATCACAGATCACCATGACAGAGATCAAAGCAAATAAGGCAAATTACACTTTAAAGCTAAGAACATTTTTTGAAATAAATTTTAGACCATTTTGGACTCTGTCCCAGTTTTTACATATACAGTTCTCTTTTTCTCCAACAGTTCAAATAGTGCTCCCAAGACTCAAACAAACATGCAATCAATCAACCAATTAATCAGTAAATTTAACATTTTTAATTTAAAAGCTGAAATTATAAAAAACAATTATCTTCAATAAAAAATGACACACTCTTTAAAAAAAAAGTAATCAGCATTTCTTTTTAATTTTTTTCACAACCAAATAACTTTCATTGTCACATTGGTGCTAACAAATTATAGCTGGGACACAACATTCTCGGATGCCTCTGTGTTGCATATGATTAAGTATCCAGGGAAATACCTATCGATTAGGAAAAATAATAGTTTTGTTTGTACAATCATATATCATGCTGATTTTAGTTTCCCTGAACAATAAATAAAAAGGTTCAGTGGATCCATTGTACGGATGATGTGACATTTCGTACTATGTAGAATGGTTTTTAAGTATTCATTATCAATTTAAATCGATAAAGAAAGAAACTAATGTACTGGTTATACGACTGATTTGTATTCATCATTCGGAGGTAAATAGTTTTCAAATTGTTTTCTAATTTTTTGCAATAGGTGTCTTCCTAATTTTTGAAAATATTGTGATGTTAGTTAACGTTAATTATTTATTATATACGAAATACGTCTATTGTGTTTTCTTCTTTTTAGTTGCTAAACTGAGAGCCTATTATGGTCAATAAGACATTTTTTACTATAATAACTGCAATATTGTATCAAAACAAGGGGTTTTTAAGGGAAGGTAATTACAAAATACTGAACAATAATATAACTGAAAAAAAAATCCACAATTCAAAGTATACGAAACTGGCAAACATAAGAACCAACAACAAAATAAATAGCAACGACAGCAATTGGCCTGACTTGTCACAGGCATTTCAAAAGAAATGGCGGGTTAAAACCAGGTTTAAAGGCATGTCAAACCTTACGGTAGTATGTGAATTGGTTTGTTGATGAAAATTTATGGGTATAATATACCACCAGTAATTAATAGGTTTATCCAACAAAGATCACAGCGCAATTACTGTGTACTGAATCCAAAAATTGCTATTTTGATTACAAACGTATGCAAAATGAAAGTTATTAGCTCTTTGCAAAAGTAAACGTGATATCAACAACTCCTTATATACAAGATTGATCTCCTGATTGTCAACAAATGACCTTAAATGGTACATTTTTTTCATCATATTAGGGCAAGTTTTATAAAAAATATTTACATCAGCAATCAGTTAAATAACACTTCGCTTATCAGTTTTATTAAAGGGGAAGGAAACCACAAAAGAAATTTAAGCCCAATTTGAAGAAAAAAATAATAAAAATAAGATTGACTGTTTAAAGTTGTTAAAAATTTTACAAGATAAGTCGAAAAATATTAATTAAAAATAAAATTTTTGAATTTCCCGCTAGCTCATGGGCGTCGACATATTGTGGCGCTCTTTTGCATTGAAGAGTGCAAACAGTGCAATTGTCTACGTCATTCCTACTATTCCGGTAAAAGATAGGCAGTGAGATGTATATATTCTTATTATTTTGCTTTCATCTGCACTAAATTATGCCTTCTTCCCAAACTATTAATTTCTCAAATTTAAGTTATAAAATACATGGAAGTAGACCACGAAAACTAATTGTTCAAATCTTCTGGCAATCATAGTATTTTATTAAACATCAGTGAATCCGACTGTATAAATGTAACATCAACATTTTAGAATTTGAGGGCATCGTTACGAAGTTGTGATCTTCAAGTTCTTTTGCACCAAGTCGAATTCTAAAAAAAAACAAATATTTTTTTTTGTGGTTGGCATTGTTATTTCCAAACTCGTACCAGTCCGCAATGTCCGAAATCTTCTGAGACCCCCCCCCTTTCAGAATATGCTAAATGCTACTCGAATTCAATATCCTTCAGAAATAAGATCTTTTTTAATATTATGAAGAAGACCCATCTGGTTTAATCTGTTTTTGTTTACCATATCAATTTTATCAGTTATAAATATTCTGGAAAGTTGATCATAATGCATTAGCAGATGCTGAGACAGGTTTACAAACCGGAATAGTAGGTGTGACGTCACAGATCGAACATTAATGGCTGCCTACACGGAAGCGGGAGTTTCAAAATTTATTATCACAAAATACTGATTTATTTCTTTATAGTGCCATTTTGTAACACGAACATATTTAGAAATATATTTATATAGGAATCTTCTGCAAACTTATGCAAAGATGTTTGGAGGGTTTCCTTCCCCTTTAAGGTTAAGAAATAACCGTGCGTATTAGAAAAGCTTGCTTGACAAGAGACATCGCCTACCAGCCACCTGGGGACGCGATGGACCGTTCCTTGGGTTGGGCACTTTTAGTATGTGCCAGCTAGCTTAAATGCGGAATATGTTTTTACTACATCTGTTATTTGTCTGAAATTCGACTAGGGGAAAAAAGATAAAGTTTACCAACATAAATATTATGGTACAGTATTTGTAAATAGATATTCAATTTATTCAAACGAACATTTACTCATAAGATGCATCATTACTTTGCTCTATCTGCTGCGAAGTCAAATGTTCTTTAAGATATTAAACCGTCGTAAAAGGTAATTTTGTTCACTTTTACAAAGTGTTTTTTTTTTCGGTTTGAATTTAAAGTATTTGCGAAAGAAATACCGGACTTATTTATATGTGGAAGTTATTGCTTCAACAATATGAATTTCATGTGTTTCAGCAACTACAGACTGTGAAACAATGGCTGGAAACACAAATGTGTAAGTGCTTCACTTTTTCAGTGACAATTTTCAATCAAATTCTTCAAATGAATACAAGCAACTTTGGTCAACAAAATAGGATAACTGTTTCTTTACTTATGAAGTACATGTACATTTATATCGTATATTATCAACTTGCTAAATTGTAGAATTAAATTTGATTTAACTCCATTAGCACTTGCTTGATAACGTTTTCACAACAGATTTTGCAATCATGAGATCGATGTTAAATTTAAATTATTGTTTTCATTGCAGACAATTACCTACGTCTGTAGCAACTGCAGACGAAAACGGTAAAAATTACGTTAAAGAGAAAAGAGGTCTAGTCGTAATTTGTTGCCATAAGGAATTTCACCTTACGATAAAGAAATCGACAGATGACAAAGGCGAAGCTAGCAAAAACAAAGGCGAAGCTAGCGAAGACAAAGGCGAAGCTAGCAATGACGAAGCTAGCACAGACAAAGGCGAAGGTAGCAATGACGAAGCTAACAAAGACAAAGGCGAAGCTAGCACAGACAAAGGCGAAGGTAGCACAGACAAAGGCGAAGCTAGCACAGACAAAGGCGAAGGTAGCACAGAGACAAAGGCGAAGGTAGCACAGACAAAGGCGAAGCTAGCACAGACAAAGGCGAAGGTAGCACAGACAAAGGCGAAGCCAGCGAAAAGAAAGGCGAAGCTAGCGAAGAGAAAAGCGTAGCTGGCAAAGAGAAAGACGGATCTAGCAAAACGAAAGGCAAAGCTAGCGAAGAAAAAACACATATTTTACATCCAAGACCAGCAGCTGATATTGATATGGAAAAAATGGTAGAAAGGTGGTGTCAGTTTGGTTGTGAAATTTTACAGTTTTCGGACAAAGGAAATACATTTTACCAAAATGAACTGGTTAAGGAAAGTAAGTCGAACTACATGTAAAGAATTGAAATTTAAGTAAAGGGGGAATAATATCAGTTTTATGTAACGTAAATCATATATTTGAGAATGTTTGTTTCATTTTGCATGTGCACTTTTGGGTTGTTTTACGAGCTTCTTACTAAATGTCAAAAAGGCGGGCATGCTAAAGATGTATTTAGGTTTAAATTAAAGTTATTTATAAAATATTTTGTTCCAAATGAGATTCAGTTAAGTCTTTACGAAAATAATTTTCAAAGGCAATGTCACAAAACAATTTGTTCTATTTTTAAAATTTTAAGTCGAAGTATTCATTTACAGATATTTTCAATCAAAATAGCAAAACAAACTCAAAACGAGGTTAGATACGAGATTATTCGTAAATATAAATTACTATTTACAGATTTTATTATTTGTCCTTATATATAAAATGTCTATACTATATAAATTGTATTATTAAAACGATGCACATATAGGAAATATTTGCGATATATTGTAACTTACTTTTGAAGCTTATTTAAACTTTGCAAATGTTTTCCAAAAAAATATTTACCTTACAATCATTTTAATTTCTGAGGTTAGTTAGCACTTCCGTATAGCATCAATAAGGCATAGACATTGTTATTTGTAATACGAACACAAAAAGGCGATTATATAACGTTAATAACGTACTAATTCATTGAACATGTAAAACAGCACAATAATGAAGTTAAATAGAAATTCATTAGTTCTGCTGCCAAAACAACTATGCTTTCCACTTTTGATTTACATAGGAATATCAGGCTTTAAACATCAAATAAGAAGCAACGGAGCCTAAAGTTAATGGTACTATATAACATAACCCTTTGTTCCCGTTCTATTTTTGTTTCTTCAAGGGTAACAGTTTTAATGTATTTTTCTAAAACCGATTTGTCTGGCTTTCTAGCTTTCTCAAGGGTCGGGTTCAAACTACGAGGGGTTATTTCAGTATGAAGACATGTAACCACATTTTTATTCATTTTGTTCGTTGTTTGTTTCATTTTTTGTTTTTACGGCATTTTTGTATTAAACAATTTTGTTTCACTTTTTAGAGACCTAAATATGATTTATTTGAAGAAAGAAAAATTAAAATTACGTACACATGTTTTAACATAACACGGAGAACTATTTATCTTTTTACGTTGCAACATGTCCTCTATATATTACATTATGTATGATCGTTAAAGATAATGATGGTTTATTTCAGCGCGTCACGGATTAATATCAACATAGCATGCCAACGATAATTCGAAAATGTTTTTGATTATTTCATAGAAATTTCACACTGCAAAGTAAATTCACTAGACTCAAGGAGAATTCACGTCGAAATATGTTCTCCTTTGTTTTCGTGTTAGATGATACGCACTTCGGCTTGTTCAGAAACAATTGTCTATAATTGAAGATGGCTGAAATAGACATCAAACGAGACAAAACTTAAATGCTAGTAGAATGGGCAGGGATTTGTTGTTTTGTCTTTCAATCTAGGGTGATAAGAAGTTCTCGACATTCCAGAAACACTGTAATCGGCATTCTAAAGCAAACAGAGCTGTGTTCAAACAGCTGGAAGTTTTAATTTTTTCCTGTAATGGCCATTGATACACTACAAAGAGGTATTCGACAAAGTACACGAGCTTTAACGTCTTATTCGTTACTCACAACGAATTTCAACGCATCAACAATTTGATAACAGTTTTGCCAGATTGATTTGCCATCCATTTTGTATTAATATTTTATAGCTATTTAGATATGCCTATTATTTACAATAAAATTAATCTATCCAGGTTTGACGTTCTGTAGGATATTGGCAACTGTTTAATTAAAATTAGAGTTGAGCGCCCCTTCTTGCAATAAGACTTACCTTCAGTGCTTACAGTCAAGTGATCAAAAGTAGATGACTTACTACCTGAACAACTACGCCACCTTTGCCCCAACACGTTATGGAAAAACGTTCTCGACTGTATTGTCTAACCGGTTAAAGGTATAAAATGCGGTTACGAATTGCAAAACAAAGAAATCTTAGCGGAAAATAATAACCAACAGGCAAATAACAATACAGCTTTCTACTAGGTATGAAGAAAGCCTTAATGATAGAAACAGACTAATTACACGGAACGTGGAAAGCTTTAATAAATACTGGGAAAGAGAAACTCATACGAGTAGTACGGATAACGGCACTGATATTAAATATCGGAAAGTTTGAGAAATATACATGCGCATTTAAACATCCATATGTACCTTAAGCCTTAACTGTAAAATATGCAAACTTTTTCAGTTAACACAACATTAAGACTATTACCGAAGCTCGAGTTCTTTACCCTTATACTCAGTACTCACGGGGAAGAGAAAGAAGAAGCGATTAATGAAGAAAAATATTATCAACATTACTTTTATTCAAATGACGGACAAATGCAGACGCAAACACTTATAGATAGCATCGCAAATATTGAGTTTTTAGCGAAGAAGATTAAGCTTTTTGTCATCCAGGTAATTTTTTTCAATGTTAATTATATGGATAATTAGAGATACAATAATTTATATCGATATTTTTTAAGTTTATTACCGTCATTTTTAGATACATGAATGCACCTTGTAATGAAGGAAAGTTTCTGACCACTACAAATGAAAAAGTCAAACACTATTAAAATTAGATTGTAATTACATGTCAAATGTTTTGATTACCCTCAGTGGGATTCGAACTCACACCGTTGTGACGCTGTGACGCCCATGCAACTGCATACAGTGTTGGGCTTAATTTATAGAAATATTTGTTATTATTCATGCATGCCCGATGCTTCAGAAATCCGCTGACAGATATATGGTTGTCACAATATATATATCTTCAGCACATCCACTTTTAAGACTTCAGAAGAGATGAAACAGGTCGCTGAAAAATGACATTATTATTGTGATTAATTGTGTAATGTGAATTTTAAAATATATATTGTGGTATTCATTTCCGATTGTGTGTATGTTTATTAATCATAGAAATCATGGAATATATTTTAAATACTTTTACTCATTTATGTATTCATGGTAAAAAATCTTAAACTGATCGTGTTTTCGTTTAAAGGCCTGCCGAAGCAGAGTATCTACAGAATCCCAAAATATTGATCTCGGTGCAGAAGTATTTATTTGCGAAGAAATTTCCATGACAGAAAATCATGACATTGACCGTTTACATGATACAACTAGAAATGTGCTAAACCAGAAAAACAACACGAAGCACACTGAGAGTAAAGTCATAACAGCTATTGATGCCAAGAAAGGGGAAGACAATTCAGAAGCAGCTTTACAATCTTCAATACAAATAAAGGATACAACAGTAGTCGAATATACTCCTACATCATGGATACCTCACTGTGACGACTGTATAATAATGTTTGGTAGTATGACAGGTAAGACTAAAGACCAGTTTACACTGCAAATACGAAATATATTAAAACACCATCGCGGTTATTCGCATGTTTTGCACATACAAATTAGTATAATAATGATATTTTATAAAAGAATGTGTATCATGCATTTTATTATAATTAAAATTACATGTAGTATTAGACATTTACAATATGACGCATTACGAATTATATGTATGTGTCAATCAAACTTGTTACATTATCTTCAAGAATAAAATAATAATAATGATAATAATAGTAATAATATGTCTTTACAATTTTTACGTCTTTCGGTATGCGCCTATATTTCTCAAGGAATTGTGCAATAAGTAGCTTAATCAAAGAATTTGTCTAACCGTTTGATTCTGTCATCCTTATTATAAACATGTCTCAATATAATCCTTTGTGTCGGGTATGAATACAAATAATAATAGAATCAGTCAAAATGAGATGACTTCTGTTCAAGTCGGAGGTAGTATCTAACACATCTTGATGTAGTTTTAATATTGGTAAATTCACTTTTAAATTTTAAAAGTTCTTTTCTATTCTGATCACGTTGTTAGTACAATAACAATGTTTTAAACGTATCGAGAAAAGGTAACACTATTGCAGTCACATACAGTAGAAGCTGAGTAGGCTTCATCTGTCTAAACATGTTACAAACCCGTCGCCAATTGTTCTATATGATATCTATATTGGAAAAAAAGAATAAAAAGTCATAATAGCAATAATTATAATAATAATAATAATAATAATTTATGTTTTCAGGAAAATATGCTTACTGCGAATTCAACTCACTCTCTCACGGAAGTTGGTTGATAGATGCACTTGATGAGGTCCTTAGTAAAAACGACTTGAATAACGACAAAGTTGATATATTAAATGTGCTTACAGAGACTAACAATAAGCTTGCACAAAAAGAGGTAAATTTAAAAAATTTCAAGTGGGTTAAAGCGCAGTCCTGCTTTTTTCATAACATTACAGAGGAACTTTTTCTTGAAAGGAACTAGGTATGAATATTGTCATTATCGATTATCGTATGACAGATTATAAACATGAGTTTAACTATAGTATAATTGTTTAATGCCAATATGGAATAATGCTATTTTCATTGGGCGCAAAATTGTTCATTATTATCACTAAAATAACTTGATGATAATGTTGTGGCCGGCATAGATTTTAATCTTTGTGTTTTATTATTTCATGGTGTTTAAATATTTTGTCTTGTTTGATATTTTTCTTATTTCTAGATTTATTGTAGCTTCTTTATAGCTAGTGAGTATACAGTCTGTATAGTCACATAGGTGAGTTGGAGTTATCGCTCTTTGCTCATTATATAACTGTCTATTAGAGGTTAATGTGTATTGCAGTGGATACGCATTTTGTCTATATATTTTATTTTTCAGCTAGAGTATAAAGTAATAAGTATTTTTGAGTTTTATGTTAGACACACAGTTGATGTTCAACTGTTAACATACTGGATTTACCATTTATTTTTGGATCTTTATTTTTTCCTTTAATTATTCACCATCGGCGTCTCCACCGAGTTCCATTGTATATTTTCATTATGAAGTCTTGTCACACTGATGGTATGGTATATTTTATTACAATATTTATCAATTATTGAATGAGAGTTTGACACTATTATTGTTATAGTAGTTTAGTATTTTTGTAATTGAGCGTGTTTTTTTATAAGATTCATAGACATTTTGATAAGAACAAGTTACTGTAATTTCATGGATAAATATATTGGAATCTTTAAATTTAGTTTTTCATGAACTAATTTGTCTTCATTTTACTTACTTGTTGATTTTGTATTTTTCAGAGATTTATATGGTTCAAAATATTCTTTGTATTAAATAAAGTTAAACCTTTGGAGTTTATTTTGATTTCTACACTGAACGCACCCGGCTACAATGTTTTTCATTAAAAAACAAGTTGGCAATTTTGTTATACGCTAGAGTTTTCCAACAGCTTAATTTTATATAAATTTTAAAATGAGTGTTTTAATAAACAAAATTATATAGTCTTTAAAAGATTCTACAAGGTCGCATGCAATTTGTTGGAGGTATAATTGGGAGCAGTTCTATCCTTACATTATGTTAACTTTAACCATTCAAAATCTCTTGTTAAAACTGCTTCAGAGAAAACAAATCCGCTTTTCTTTAGAAAAAAAATGTGTTTGTTATGTATCAGACGTAATATGGTGATATCAATGGGGACATCGAGATCTAAACATTAGTTAATTACATCGAAAGCAGTCAGATAGAAGCAATGCCAATCGTGACTGATGAAACAATATTAAACATAAGTCACGCGGCTGCTTACAAACAAAAATATACACCAGTAACGACTATTGACCTAATCAGATCACAACGTAGGTATTTCCTGTTGTACTTTATAGAGGATACACAATGTGATAACCTGTTACTGGTACACATTTACTAACGTTATTCCTATACCTATTTGCAAGAGAACCAACTAAGCAACGATTCCTATTGTTCTTGAATAATTCTGATATTTTTTAAGCCATACGTAAGGAAAAAACTGCACGTTTAAAGACATCTCCAGAATGCAAATTAGCATATTTATCCCCGCACTTTTACTTCAAATACAAAATATAAATATAATACCAGAGTTGCATAACCGATACATTTTAAATGCACTAAGCCTTATATTATATTATATTATATTATATTATATTATATTATATTATATTATATTATATTATATTATATTATATTATATTATATTATATTATATTATATTATATTATATTATATTATATTATATTATATTATATTATATTATATTATATTATATTATATTATATTATATTATATTATATTATATTATATTATATTATATTATATATTATATTATATTATATTATATTATATTATATTATATTATATTATATTATATTATATTACTGGCCAGCTCAATCTATTGTGAAGAATCAGTATTTTAATAAGGTAGCAAGCACTTCAATATAGTTCTTCAGATATATACATTTATGTATATCGGTTTGTTCCCACGTGTCAGGTATAGATCAAACGCGCCTCATACTAAAAACTCAATCAGAATTGACTCACTTACTAGTATAAGTAGATGTAATCTTGATAACTTTGTCATTGTATTGTATTCTCGTACAAATACATTTAAGTATTTTTACATTCACCACATTAGAAATTGCATGTAAAAGTGGAAGCGTCTAATCTAAAAATGTTCGATGTAGCGAAAAAAAAAAGAATTGGTCAAGAACATATAAAACATATATTGTTTAATGTTGAATAAAATTTTATTAATTTCCTAGTACAGGAAAATGCTGAGAAATGTTAAAAAGGAATGCAAATCGCAGAAATGCTAGTATTTTCGACTATAGCCAAAACACTTACTACTGTTCTACTATAATCCTTAGACTTGTATTGCGGAGCATGGAACGGAGTTGATATGACCTCGGCTCCGAGATTGTACTATAAAGATGTTTTTGTTCAACAAATTAAATAAAAATTTTCCTAGGCTTAGATTTATGTTATTCGAAGAAACAAATTCTAAAATTTTGTTGAATTCCTGAATCTTGATGCTCTTAAAACTGTGTTCGACATTCATGACAATTATGTCGTTGTTCCAGCAGATAAGGCCCCTAGCAACATTATTTTTATCTGCAAAAACATTACATATAGTGTTTAATTAATTAGTTAGGCATGGGCAGTTCACTTGGCAATACTACTTACACATTTACTGAAATTAAAGACACCACCAATATACTTATGTCATCCTTTTCTTAGACCTACTTCTAGCAATAGACTCATGAAAACTACAAACTAGACTCTACGACAAACGTGATGACTTCAACTTTCCAATTGTCAACTTCCCGTTTATCGTCAGCAACATTCCAGCAGCTCAAGCGTATGTTTTGTACATTTCACAACTTATACGTTATTCTACATCCTGCGATCGGTATTCAGATGTACTAGTCCGATCACTGATTTTGACTGCTAAACTACTCAAACAAGCGTTTTTGGTACCTAGGTTGATGTTATCTCTCCAGAAGTAATATGGTCGTCACCATGTCTTAATTGATCGTTATGGAAAATCAGTGTCTCAAATACGATCTCACATTTTCGTTGTCATAGGTAGTCATAGGTAGTGTTTCCTATACCTGGATTTGACTTTTCCCTGGACATGACTGTGAGGTACTCGACGGGTGTCTGATTAGAGGCAGGCACTGCTTACTCGTCCGGAGCACCTGAGTGCACCCATTTTTTATTGGGTCTGGGTTACTATCTTGCTGTGTTTTATGTTTTTGGTTTTTGTGTTGTGTTTATCTATATCTGGTCCCTTGGCTTTTGGCAAATGTTGTTTAGTTGGTTTTCTTTGCTATTTTCCATTAAGCGGTTTTCAAAAAATGCATTAAAACATAGAAAGACCTCACATGCGCATAATCATGAAAAATGAGCTTGGTGATCAAGAAATGCATTATTCCCTAATTTTCAATTTCTTTGTTGCAGATGTAAATGGCATGCTTGGCAATATACATCCAACACAAATGAACTTATTTCACACATAGAAAGTCACTAATTACATAATTTTATTATACATTTTGCATTTTTTTTTACTGTGGTTTCATTTTTATTCGTTGGTTACCAATTTTCGTCGTTTTCGTGGGTGGGGACAAACCACGAAATTAAGAATAAAAAAATCTTGAATGACTGCAAGCTAACACGAAAAACTGCTATGGGACAATTGTTTACATGGATAATGACGACTGACGTTCAAGATGCATCGTTAGATGTTTTCAATAGTTATGACAATTTTGCATTATGAACACCTTTATGTGTTTATGACACTAAATAGAAATACAATTGATAATAAAAACATCGTTGTTTTTTTTAATTACGTAATCCCGTCAGTAATGAACGCACTTCCTGTTTTGCCTTTTCGTTGTAAAGTGTTGATTTATACACAAATATTAAAGTAACTGTCTTAATTGAAATAAAGCAATAAAGCAATCTATTTTTAACAAATTCTATACTGATTTTCATCTTTAAAAGCCACTAATTATATCATCAAGTTTATTGTCAAACAAACAAACTTAATCTTTGCCCCAGAGAATGTACGACGAATTTACAATGAACTGTTTACTTAGGTTAGTTTTAATAAAATGACATGTTTCACTACTGGCTAAAATAATGACTGTAAATACCAGTTGCAGTCGTTTTTCGTCTGTCACTGACTGAGATTGACTGCAAATGACTGCAAACATGTCTGTAAAAGACTGCAAACGTTGTTTCAGACAATAATTTTTACTGTGACAGTCATTTTATGCCTGTCACAGACATATTTTGTCCGTCACGGACATTTTTTCCGTTGGCGCAGTCATTTTATGTCTGTTACAACGGCGTATTCGTTGTATCAGTCAAAAAATACCTGTCGCAGTCATTTTTTCCGTTGACTCAGTTGAAAATCGTCTGTTACAACGACGTTGTATCAGTCAAAAAATGTCTGTCACAGACATTTTCTCCGTTGTATCAGACGACTGTCACAACGCCTGGTAATTATTATTGTTAATTTATTAACAGCGGCTGATTTATATTTTAAATTTTAATTTCTTGTATGAAAATATTCGGAATTAAACCAAAACAAATCTCTATTTGGAAATTGATCTCTCGCACACTTTACGATTACAAATGTTTTAACGCCTGGTAATTATTATTTGTATTGTTGTTAACCCGTCGATTAATTTTCTAAAAGTCAAGTTAATTTATGAAAATGTTCGGAATTCAACAAAAAACTTCTATTGGAAATTTGATTATCTTCTACATTTTTATAACAATATTTTCTGCAAACAAAGCTAAACATAATATGATGACATCGCTTATTTATAAAGTAATGTCGAAAATTATTTTACCATTATAGTTAGTATAAATATGTTAGCTATTTTAAATACAATATTTAATAAAAAAATTGAAGAATGTGTCCATGGGACATGGATGCCCCTACTAATGAAGTCCCAAACAGGAAGTAGTTGTCCGACAGGTCTGAAAGTCGGTTAGGACGTCCAACTTGTGATACTGAACCACCCTGCCAAATTTAAAATTGTTCTCATGTATGGTTTCTGAGAAAAGCTTGACGGAAATTTTCATACTTGTGTTAACAAATTTTTATATCGGCCCAGTCGCAAACAGGAAGTAGTTGTCCGACAGGTCTGAAAGTCGCTAAGGACGTACAACTTGTTATACTGAACCACCCTGCCAACTTTCAAATTGTTCTCATGTACGGTTTCTGAAAAAAGCTTGACGGAAATTTTCATACTCGTGTTAACACATTTTTATATCGGGCCAGTCGGTAACAGGAAGTAGTTGTCCGACAGGTCTGAAAGTCGCTAAGGACGTACAACTTGTTATACTGAACCACCCTGCCAACTTTCAAATTGTTCTCATGTACGGTTTCTGAAAAAAGCTTGACGGAAATTTTCATACTCGTGTTAACACATTTTCATATCGGGCCAGTCGGTAACAGAAAGTAGTTGTCCGACAGGTCTGAAAGTCGCTTCGGACGTACAACTTGTGATACTGAACCACCCTGCCAACTTTCAAATTGTTCCCATGTACGGTTTCTGAGAAAAGCTTGACGGAAATTTTCATACTCGTGTTAACACATTTTCATATCGGCACAGTCGGTAACAGGAAGTAGTTGTCCGACAGGTCTGAAAGTCGCTTAGGACGTACAACTTGTGATACTGAACAACCCTGCCAACTTTCCAATTGTTCTCATGTACGGTTTCTGAGAAAAGCTTGACGGAAATTTTCATACTCGTGTTAACACATTTTCTTATCGGCACGGTCGCAAACAGGAAGTAGTTGTCCGACAGGTATGAAAGTCGCTTAGGACGTACAACTTGTGATTATACTGAATCACCCTGCCAACTTTCAAATTGTTCTCATGTACAGTTTCTGAGAAAAGCTTGACGGAAATTCGTACGGACGTACAGACGGACGGACGTGACGGACGGACGGACGGACATGAGTAAAACTTAATGCCCCCTGAAATGTCGTCGCGGGGGCATAAAAATCAAATCATGTTTGTTTTCTATTGTTTAAAATATCAGGTAATTCAGTAAACATTATAAAGTTGTTGATGTCCACGGGGCGCTTCCGATTTAAAGAAGGACACATGTGGTTTATTATGTTACAGGTAATCCCGCCTCACTGATCAAAGTTCACATTTATGAAACATTAGGCTGCATTATGTGAAAACATTTCACAGGTGACCGGTAATTAACGATACTAAAATCGGCACGTGCAGATAAATATGCAAATATCTCTAAAACTACAAAATACAAAAAAAAAATTGTAAAAACTATATTTATGAACTTACTAGTAGTTTGCGGTTTTTCTACGGACCAAATTAATTTACAGTTATAGATTGTACGGTTATCTTGTAAGTAAACTACAACCCCTTTTGTTCTACAGACAAACACTAAATTTTAAAGGTGTTTATTTTTAATTGTCTACATTGACTCTAAAATCATACCATAGAAAGGCAAAGTGCCACAGAACAAATAACGGATACACACTTTATCGAATGAAACTGAATCGAGTGCGCCGTTTCGTACAAAGTTGACATGTATTCGAGCAAAATCATTCGATATATGTCCAGTGAGCAGTTGTAAGTATAATATATAGTATATACAAAAATAACTGTGTCTGACAGTTTCGGTGTCTCTGTAAAAAGAAAACGGAAATTTTAGGCAACACACAGTTAAAGTTTATGGTTTCTAAAATAAATATACAAATCGTCTTTGCAAAAGCTTTCCCCAAATGGTGTACGATTTTATTTGCAAATGTGCGTGCTAACATAAGTTAACGATGTTATCGTTCGTACATCGGGCTTTTATCGTTCGTACGACGTTCGTGCATCGTTCGTACATCGTTAGTATATGGTTAAACGTAAATCGTTTTTCTATCGTAGAACATATATCATTAAATAATACGTAAAATCGGCCCTAATTTATTAATATAGGGATGATTAATAATTGATCACTGTACTAATATAAAAAGGTTAATAACTTTTTATCGTTCAAACCGCAGGGCCATACGGAAAGTTGTATTACCCGGTACTATCTCACCTCCGGTCTTCTGGACCAGTAAGCTATTTCGTGACTCCTTCCAGCATATGATAGATTGGCTAGTCATACGGACTGTTCATACAGGCTAGCGAAACGACTTTTACTTTATTTAATTAAAATTGTTACGAACTGGCGTCTGTATTGGCTTTTTATCGATTATCGGTCAGTCGTATTGGCCCTGGACCCTACGGGTCTCGGGACCTATACATCCAACCTAGAATCAATACCAGGGCCAATACATATTCAGCCAATTAGTAACACTGAAGCATGGTTTCTCCAGCTTGCATGGTAGGGTTTTCCTCTATTCTATCGAGAAGTGTATAAGGTTTTTACATCATAAAACGAAATAAACCATTATAAATTTGAATAAAGGAATTTGAAAATCAGACATCTTTTAGTTTTTACTGGTTCGAGTACACCACGAACATTGTCCCTGCGCATATGTACACAAGTAATAAATACACTTCAAAGACATATACACGACCTGTATTGCTTGTATTCGGTTATTGTAATTAACAAAATTAACAATAATTCTGTAGTTAAGATTTTAAAAAACGACTCTCAGAACTGAAATTAAAAAAAACTAAAGTATATTATTGTTCACACGGTCTTTTAATTTCTTTAATAAATATTTAGGGGCCTCGGTGGCCGAGTGGTCAAGGTAGTTCGTCTACAATTGATCACGTGGTCTGTCAACACCGAGATTGCGGGTTCGATTCTCACTGCAGGCAGGGTGTACTCGACTCCAATCTTAATTGATAAGTATTGCCAGTTTTCGTACCGCAGATCGGGGGTTCTCTCCGGGTAATCCGGCTTCCTCCCCCAATAAAAACTGGACGCCATGAAATAGCTGAAAAATTGCTGAAAGTGGCGTTAAAACACCATTCAAACAAACAAACAAAAATATTTAGCGTATATTAAAATATGAAAACTTACACCTTTCAAATATATTATAGGTTTGTTTTTAATAAATCAATAGTCCAAGTGTGGCAATGAAATCGCATAAATAATGTGTTAGAATTCAAACTAAACGATGTGATATCCAATTATTACCGAAATAGATAGATAAGTTTGATCGGATGTTTGCTTTACGTCCAGCGAGTAGTATTTCAGCGATATTCAGGACAAGACTAAGTAAATAAACAATTAATCAACGGAAAAAGAGGGTGGGGTGGGACACAAGTAACACAATTTAGACTGCCACTGGAAAAATATGAAGTTTTGTGTAGGGGCGGAGAATTAAGCCTTTTGTAGCAGCTACAATGAGCCTACTCTTTTTTTTCAAATCTGCAAAAGGGGCTTTATCGTGCTAGGGGACACGTTACCCACTACGGTCAGCGGTCAGGCTTTCCGTATGATGACCTAACCCTAACCCCAACACTACAACTAGAGGGTCTCCACTACAAGTAGAAATAATTGTATCAACAACGTGTACAACTTTTTCAAAAATACATTTTAAAAATTAAGTTGAAGTAATAATTTCATTTTCTTATTAAACTATACCGATGGGCTAGTAATTCTAAAGTCCATGTGTAGTTTAATTCTCTTGCTTATTATGTTTCGTGCTTGGCAGAATATTGTACGACTAAAATCAAACGGCGCACTCGATTCAGTTGCATGCTATATATATTATACAGATCGTGGGGTCTTTCCGGGGCATTCCTTTGTAATAATTTTAATGATCTCCATTGCTTGTCAAAGTTGACAATAAGAAAAGTACACCTTTACAATTAGTGTTTTGTGTGTACAAAGTTCATAATTTACCACGGGGGGGGATCGGGGGGGGGGGGGGCAGGAACAGGTATTTTTGAAGACAGTACCCATTCATCCATAACTATAAATGTATTTATTACATTATTATATTACACAATATCAACCCTTGTTCTGCATGGTCGCGGAAAAACACCGGATCGTGTCGCAAAATGTATTATACACATTATCTATGATCAGCGAGGCGGCGAGGCGAGATTACCTGTAACCTAATTAACAACATGTATCATTCTTTAAATTGTACATGTACAATTTTATAGTCTTAACTAAATTACCAGATCCATTTAAACGACAGTAGATGCAGCTTAGAAAACAAACATTCTTTTAGTTTTTTTTTAAATATTTAATATTTAATATTGAAAGACATAAAAAATATAACGACTAAAATGTCACAATTTAATGTATGTATCCGTACTAAATAAAATACTAACAGTTTCCGCCATAATTAAAGAAATTGGCGATTTTATTATATGTATTTTTTTAAAGTTTGTCCGTGTTTTAAGAAAACATTATTGTACAAATGTTTCCAATGCAATCGTTGTTATGGCTTTAATGCGGTTTTAATTTTCACCAGATGTGTAAGTAAACCATTGAATTTGGTGATAAATTCAGTGTAATAATTATAAATAAGGACAGAACAAATGCTAACATTTTCAGCAGTCTTCAGTTTTTAGAAACAGATTTATTTAAACAGACATTTATCTTTAACATTACTATTTAAATAACATTTGTTATCGTAATTGTGCGAACGTACAATTTCCAAAAAGAGATATGTTTTGTTTAATTCCGAAAATTTTCATAAAACAAGTGAAATAAAAAAAAATATTAATAATTATACAATAGTTGCTTATATAGAGAGCATTGTCATGATATCTTGACTGCACAAGGGAGAGTGGTATTGCCTGAAACATTGATAACGCCCGAGCCAAAGGCGAGGGCATTATCAATGTTAAAGGCAATACCACTGTCCCGAGTGCTGTCAAGTATCATGACAATGCCAGCTATATAAGCAACTATTATATTTATTTTATTGAAGAATTAAGAAACCATATGTTTAAGACTGTATTACGTATTTGTAACTGCTTGCATTAAGATTTGAATGCTTGGCCTCATGATATATCATTGTTTGGCATTTTTAGGCAATACATAGTAAGTTTTATAAACTTTGACATTTTTTTCCTCATTTGGGTTGTACATGTACATATATTTTTTTTAATAAATTTAAAATAAACAGTTTTATGTTGCTTGTTACTGGAGAGGGCATTACCACGGCGTGATAATGCCCTCATGTCAAATTACTGCAAATTAATTAATACCAACTGACCTTGTTTTATCCAATTAAAACATACATAATTTTACTGATATGAAATCGACGGCAGTTAATAAATTAACAATAATAATTACCAGGCGTTGTGACAGTCGTATTTTGTCTGATACAACGGAGAAAATGTCTGTGACAGACATTTTTTGACTGATACAACGGTAACGCCGTTGTCACAGACGATTTTCGCCTGAGTCAACGGAAAAAATGACTGCCACAGACATTTTTTGACTGATACAACGGATACGCCGTTGTAACAGACATTAAATGACTGCGCCAACGGACAAAATGTCTGTGACAGACAAAATATTCTGTGACAGGCATAAAATGACTGCCACAGTAATAATTATTGTCTGACACAACGTTTGCAGTCTTTTACAGACATTTTTGCAGTCATTTGCAGTCAATCTCAGTCAGTGACAGACGAAAGAAAAACGACTGCAACTGGTATTTACAGTCATTTTTTTAGCCAGTAGTGTTTATTAATTATGTTAATTATGCTTACGGCTACAAAACAAAATTTGTTTAATCTTTATTACTTCATGTTCCTTTTAAAACAAAACAGTCATTACGCCCAAGATAACTACCTAGATGTCTACTATCGCGTTAAATGTGGTATCACATGATTTTATTAAGGGCACTTTACTCAACGAACCGTCTTTTAAAATTACATCTAAAACTAAAAACAGGAGTTTATTTAAATTAAAGCACATTGGTGCGGACCAATACAGACCCTAAAATTTGTTAAAATGTTACATAATACGATGTTTAGGCTGAAATTTGACAGCCCCAATAGGAGTTGGCGCTAATAAGCAATTAAAATGATTGTCATTGTGATTTACCTTGTTTTTGTACTATTTTTATCAAAAGCTATAGAAGTTGATATACCTGGCTACTACTTCTACTAGGGGTAGGACCACCATTGTTCATCGCCTCTTCGGCTATATAAAATTATTTGATTTTGAATATTTCTGAACATTTTACCTTTGTTTCAAATAAAGAAATATTCCTGTCACATGACACATGTAACCCCTAAGTATTCTCTCAAAATTTCAGCACCACTTCATTGCATATAAGAACGAACGACTAACAGGAAGTTAACACGGTGAAAAAATCTACTTTCACTTTCAAGTTAGTCCCAAAACAGTGCATGTCATCCAATGACTCACATACATTTTATCTTTTGTACACATCAGTTATACCTTATTATCTTGTTTCCTAAATTAGTCAGCTTTCAAAAAAAGTTTGTTCCAATATCTATTATGGTTCAAAAGTTATAATTATAACAGTGAGCAGCTATTTTTAAATAGCACTACTTTTACGTACAACTTCAGGGATGGTTTCCGGTATTTGGTGGTCGTACACCTAAATGAAAATTAAAGAAACTAGTCTCAACCCAGATGCTTTAATTACGTTTGGGCGTCTTTATTCATCTCTATATTGAACTTTATCATTACGCGCAAAAATAAGTATTTGATTGGATGATACTTGTGTTGTCAAAAAATTTGTTTCCACTCGGACGAAGATAAAATATCGTTCCAAAGTTTACATTTGTATATTTTTATTAAATAAATTAAACAATTTTTAAAGTTATGCACAGTAATGAGAGAAACATAAAGTGACGTCATTTTTTAAGTATTAACATGTTTTATGGTCTTTCGGGTCTAAAAAGGGTCCTAAAAATATAGTGATTGATTTGTCTCCACCTATTGGTAGCGCAATTAAAACAAGGTGATCCCGGATGTAATAATATATGTGTGTGGGAGACTACACAGAAACCGACAAACTTTAACCCAACAATCTAAAGTAAAGCAATTACAGAAATGGTCCTGACTTGGTACAGGCTTTTCAAAAGAAATGATGGGTTAAACCAGGTTTGATGGCATGCCATACCTTTTGCTTCCATTACTGTAGTGAGTTGAATTGTTTATGAAAATAGTTGAGTATCAAACGCCACTATACTAAAGTCACAACCCCCGTTGTGTGCGTTTTTGCTTGCATTTTTTCTCATACCATATTTTTTATTACGAAAATCCATTTAAAAAAATTATCCACAATAACTCGTGCGTATTAGAAAGAAAAATCTTTATTCAGGTGAAATAACATATGTATACAATATTACACCAAACATAAACAAAGCTTAACAATTGGGTCCTTACTTTAACAAACTTAAATACCTGTTACGAGCAACAAAGCTTAACAATTGGGTCCTTACTTTAACAAACTTAAATACCTGTTACGAGCAACAAAGCTTAACAATTGGGTCCTTACTTTAACAAACTTATATACCTGTTACGAGCAACAAAGCTTAACAATTGGGTCCTTACTTTAACAAACTTATATACCTGTTACGAGCAACAAAGCTAAACAAATTTTCAGAAGTGATAAAAAATTTAAAAAGTATAACATAAAACAAGTTGTTAAAAATTTTAAAAATATATAAATTCGGATTCAGAGAGAGATCTTAGTTCGGTCATTAAAAATTTCTTTACCCCTTTTGAATCTAAAATTGTCATTTATACATTTAATTGTATTAGGTAAAGAGTTCCAATTTTTAGTTTCATTGAAATAAAAAGATGAAGATTCCATATATTTTACTCCTGGTACATAAAAATTCAGATGACTTGTCCTGGTATTTCTAGTATCAGCAGTTCTAGTAAAAAATCTTTCAAATATTCCGGACATTTGTTGTGAAAAATATTAAAAACATGATTAAGGCGTAATTGTATCACTC
Organism: Limnoperna fortunei; assembly: GCA_944474755.1. Lineage (NCBI taxonomy): Eukaryota > Metazoa > Mollusca > Bivalvia > Mytilida > Modiolidae > Limnoperna > Limnoperna fortunei. The sequence continues at coordinate 4,230,207 of OX104114.1, read as the reverse complement.
TATTACAAGTATTCAAAAATCCAACTTTTTCAAAATGTTCTACAGTAATACAATTTCTTTGAGATAAATGTAAAATAAATCTTATAACTTTGTTTTGCATAAATTGCAGTTTGTCCTTTAATTTTTTCGATAGACATTCATGCCAAGAAGCACGTGCATAATCAAAGTGAAATAAAATAATTGCTGTACATAAAGTTTTTCTGGACTGCTGATATAAACAGCTTTGATGTCTACACAAAAAAAATAACCTCTGGCTTGCTTGTTAACAAAATTGTCGATAATATATTCACCTGATAATACGTTATCTAAAACTACTAATAATAATTTAACAAACTTTTTACTTTCAGTTTTGATATTATCACAAACAACAGAAAACACATTTTCATCAATATTTGTAAGTTTTCGCTTTGGACCAAATAAAATACTTTCAGCTTTTCCAAGATGTAAGGTAAGCTTGTTGCACACCAACCAGTTTTTACACTACATTAACATAAGTGACAGCTTTTGAGATATTGCTGACGGATCTTTATGCGAAAAACGTATGGCTGTATCGTCAGCGTACACCGCAAGTTACATTAAATACATCTGAATCTGTTTTGTTAACATTAACAATTTGTTGTCTGTTTGATAAATATGAACAGACCAATCTACATATCTTACACCAACAATTTTTAATTTTTCATATAACACTTTGTAGTCTACAGTATCGAAAGCTTTCTTAAGATCAAGCAAGTAAAACCATTCTTGTGCAGAGCCCTTTCGCAGTTTGAGTCTTGATATAGTCAGTTCAATATGTAAGACAACTATCTGTAGAAAATATGGTACAAAAGCCTGATTGAAAATCATACAAAATATTGTTTTTCACTAAAAATGATTCTAATTTGGAATATACAGCCCTTTTTAAAATCTTAGAAACAATTCTTAAAATACTAACTGGCCGATAGTTCTCGGGGTTTAAACGATCACCTTTTTAAATAAAGGTTTAACTTTAACCAATTTTAAATCATTTGGTACAGTTGCTTCAGAGATTGACAGATCTATTAAAAAAGTAATATGTATTTTAATAAAAAATAGCAGCATCTTTCAAACAATTGCCGGTATTCCATCTAGACCTGTACTTTTGAAGACATTAAGGCTACACAATTTCTTATTAACACTAGCATGTTTTAGTATAAATTTAGCGTTATTTAGTTTTCTATCAGAATAAAAACTTTTCACAATGCCCGATGTAGCTTGAAAAATGTTTGCTAGGCTTGGCAATTTTTCGAAGGAATGGTTGTAAAAAACGTGTTAGAGTGGTTTGCGGTATATTTTCGAATTATTAAAACAGTTTTCATTGTCAATATTCAGCATAACGTTAGAGTCTTATTTGCTGTTCTGTTGATATCCTAGATTTTTTTTAATGTGACCACGGTTTTTTCGGATTTCCGTTATTTTCTTCAAATCATCAATAAAATAGTCAGATTTTGCCTGTTTACATTGCCTTTTCAACAGTTTCTTGTTTTCCACCACATTAACCAATTATGTAGTTTTGATTTGTGAAAGTGTTAACAATGTATAGTTCGTATGCAAATCATAATGAGGAAAGATGACGTTGACCAGAGATAATTTCGATATAATTTCAATGGATGGATGCTTTCCTCTTTACCTTTAGAAACGGAGAAAGTTCTTGTGAATATAATCGTCGTCAAAATGACTATAGTGTTCCGACTTGACTTGAACAGATTTTGACAAATATGTAGCTTCAAAGTCTATTATCATAGGCGCATAAAGTTTAAGTTATAGGACCTCTCAGTAGTTGATTCAAAAAATCATTATATGGACAATTTCACGTGTATTTTACTGAACTGTTTAAAAAAATAAAGACTTATAAGGTATCTTATTTTCATGGGTCATCGTTCTGATATTCCTCTTTTTTCCAATGTATAGATTTATGGCAGCTGATTTTTCATGGGTAATAGTTTTATACATGTTTAATATAATCTTCAGGGTAAGCTTGCTTTAATTTAAGAATTATAGTTCTTATTGCCCATCATACAATACAAAGATATAAGGTATCTTTTTTTATTGGACATGTTTCTGATTCCTCTGCTTTTACACAGTATAGATTTAAGGCAGCTGATTTTTCATGGGTAATAGTTTTATACCTGTTTAATATAATCTTCGGGGTAAGCTTGCTTTAATTTAAGAATTATAGTTCTTATTGCCCATCATACAATACAGATATAAGGTATCTTTTTTATTGGACATGTTTCTGATTCCTCTTTTTTTAACAAAGTATAGATGTAAGGTAGCTGATTTTTCATGGGTAATAGTTTTATACATGTTTAATATAATTTACAGGGTAAGGTTGGTTTTATTCGAGGATTATAGTTCTTATTCCCCCATCATGCAAAACATAGCTATAAGATATCTTTTTTTCATGGGTCATATTCAGATACATGTAGTTGTCATATATAAATATACCGGTATATTGTTAGGTAAATAAGAAAAACAACGTTAAAAGGGAAGTCATAGATGAAAATGATAGGTAACGAAAGTCAGTAAAGAGAATGCAAGGCAGAGCAATGGATAAATAAATAAACTAATGAATTAATCAATCCACTTCACATTCTTGAGGGAAACATTCTAATTTGTAAAGCCGAATAAATGGGTTGTCTATCCGAGGAGCTTGCCGTTAGAAACAACTCCAATGAGGGTTAATTTACAAATCTGAATGTTTCCCTCAATAAGAGGGAGGATTGTAATTGTTTAATTTTATTGTACGCCAACACCAAACATGATGTGTTGTTTTTTGTTTGAATATAATTAAATGTGTGTGTTTTTGAACCCCTGCCTTGTTCACCTTTTTATTTGTTTTTTTTAATTGAAAGGTTATTTACCCGGGAACAATTTTTCATTCTTTCATTCCTAGGGAACAATGGGTTGTTTTCCGCTGACTTTAACAATGTAATGACATAAAAAAATATACACCACTTTATTGTAGTTCCTTTATTATTTAGTAATGAACAGCTTCGTCAGTATCGCATAATACGCCCGTCCCATGATGAGTAAAAGGGTTATACACGTCAAGGGTGTATTAAACTATCTCCTCTGATGAGACAATCACATCTATCAATAACAATGTATCAATATTTTATGAAAATTGATGCAAGCTTTCCACAAACAAGTCCCTTTACCTACCACTAAAAAATCGAATTTCACCACGAAAAAGGAAGCTCTTTTTATCAAATTACATATTCCCCAAGATTCAAGAAAGTTGATGAGAACGTTAGTGCGCAAAGTTTGAAAACAACCCCCACCTCCTCTTCATGCGCTATGTCCAATAAATAAGAGTTTACCTTAAAGTTTACAGACCATTTCAAATTTGATTGTTTATCAATAAAAATGAATTAGTTGCTAACTATATCTTTTTTAATTATGCGATAATTAGAAGAAAGTCAAAAACATACGCGAAGACGCAATTCCAACAATCGTTTCGCTCACAAATATTTTCAGAGCAAATCTACGAACGTATAGTAAATCACTTAGTACCATAACCCATTTTATGCCGTTATGACATTGTGGATAGTAAATAACATTTAAACATAACAATATTGAAATTATTAGTTTATAAAAATCAGTATTTTAATTGGTTATACCTATCTAACTCCACCTTACGACATAAGAAAGATAAATCTAATTCATTTATTCATACGGTAGCTTGTTTTCATGGGTAGTCAATTTTAAATAGCTCCGCGGTATTAAACTTGACTACCATTAACATCCGTTAACTATTCTATTTACAGATATACCCATAATTATTTGCAACATACGCGTATATAAACGCCTATGTTTTCAATATTCACGTATATAATAAAGCATACGATGGGAAAAACCGCGTTTATATAAATTGCAATTATATTTAGATATGTATAAATTTAAATATTAACGATACACGTATATGGTTATAATTACTTCTAGTAGCATACATTTTCGCTGAGTCATAGGCAGTGTTTCTTATTCATGGATTTGACTTTTCCCTAGATATGACATTGAGTAAATCGACGGATGTCTAATTAGAGGCACGCGCTGCTTACTCGTTCGCAGCAGCTGAGTGCACCGATGTTTTTATTGGATTCGGGTTACTCTCTTTCTGTGTTTTATGTTTTTGGTTTTTGTGTTGTGTTTGTCTATATCCGGATTTGTAACTGTCCCTTGGCTTTTGGCTAATGTTGTTAGGTCGGATTTGTTTTTGCTGTTTTCATAAATACGTCTTGTAAATGTTCTACCGGTTGGAAGGGCTCGTGAACAAAAGGTAAATAAACCAGCTAATGACTGAAGAGTTTTAAGTTGCGCTTTTTTATTTTGTAAAACATATTTATTTATTTGTCATTAAGCTCAACAGTCTTATTCGATGGAATTTTGATAACCATATTATCGCAATCTATTATAAGGCCTAAATACTCAAATGTTGTTGTAGGACCCTCCATTGTTAATGTGCAATTGGTACATTCAAACGTTCACAAACAGAACGGAAGGTTGCCATTAAATTCTCGCAATCGTCTGTGCAGGCCTTTACCGCAAAAAAGAAATCGTCTAAATAATAATCTGTACCTTTGCAATTACTCGCTGTTCACATCTCACTCAATGAAAGTTGAGATTTTTTTAAAATAGGAAAAAGGGTAAGAAAGGCCCATTGGCAACATTTTGACTATATAATAATTCCCATTGAATTTGATACCTAATAAGTCAAAAGACAATGATACATTGGCATCAAGAGAAAAGCCGATTTAACATCAAATTTCCCACAAAGTTCATGTTTACCTAAGAGATGAATAATACAGACATCATTATCAAACGAAGAGTATTTAACGGTAGTATGGTACTGGTCAATATAAGAGTTAATTCCATGACTTAATGTATGCTACAAGTGGGTTATAAGTTTTTAAAGCATCCTGTATTTTAGGAACTATACCAAGAGGGCTGCATCTGAGGTTTGAATTAGGTTTTTCGCAGACAGGTCAGAAAATTCTACCTAATTCGATTTCATTTTTTAAGTGTTTTGTGCAACAAAATCGGGAAATTGATAAACTGATTTTAGATTTTTACAATCTACAGATGATTGGAAAGCCAAAACATTTTCTAAAATTAAAGCACTGTCATAGTCAGGTTTATACTTCAACATAAAACATAATTCAACAACATTTATAGGGTGCTTTACCTAAAGACCAGAGCTCATCTGTAGTAGTAAATTCTGCAATGTAAAACGCATATTTCTACCTTTACATAGTTATATGATATTTCGACGGCTGCTTAGCATTCTAAATTTGTTGAGCTTTGCTGGAACCAAATGAACAGTTTATAATAGGATGATTCATCTAACATTTAATGCATGCATTTCGATATGTGCAGTTGAATTTCTTGCATACACTCTTATAGTTGTAATCATAACAACAGTCTTTAGACGACTTTTGTCTAGAAACTCTATTAAAAGGTGTAGCTATTAAACGTAACCAGCTGAGGTTGCTGGTTCAGGATAAGGTCTCCGCAGCTATGGGACATGATTCTGCTGTTCGTGCACCGGTAATGATAGCTCTGGATCGATTCTATGTGGTCAGATACAAGTTTGTGGTTCTGGGACCCTATTCCGTAAAGGATACGGACTTCTTCTTTGAAAAGTACAGCGACCATGTCTTCGTGGAATATCAACTACTTTAAAAATGCGTTAATAAAACATTAAATTTGCAGTTATTTATATATTCTAACTGTTTACAAGAAGAAAAAATTGAAATACAAATGACTTTTATTATCGCATAGCTGTTTACGATTTCCATTAGAGATTCGCGCAAATGCCCCTTTGTAACATAAGTTCAAGTGTACAAGGAAATACATATAACTGAGAAAAAATCTTTCTTTTTCATTTGTTTTTTGTACATAACAAAGGAAGTGGGTGACTATTTAACTGTAATTATCGACTAATAATTTATCGGATGTACTTTAAGTACACAAGATCAAACTCGTGCGATCTATGCAACCACACGGTATTTGACAACATTGATCCAACAAGCAGAATAATGTACATTTTGATCTAATAAGGAAATTATATTAAGTATTCACGATAATTTGAAATCGAAGACAATGATGTACTGTTAAATGGTAAGTTAATAAATAAATATTGTTTAAATTCTTTAACAAATTTAGCGGCGGGTGTCTTTTAATTTTGGAAAACGTTTGTCATGAAAGCTAAATTTTATACTTTACATTCAGATTAAAATTTTCAATGCTGCTTTTGTAACTCTATTGACCAAGTGTGCACACTGATGCAGTTACATTCTATGTGGCTCGAAAATGATTGCTTGAATAGTTATTTCATGTCAAAAGAGCAAATACATTAATTCTTTTACAGAAATTTAGACCTTTATTATGTAAACATTTGTGTTTCCTATTTGGTTACCAGTAATTTAGTTTAATGTTTGAAACAGCAACAAACCGATCTTTTATAAATATTTTTTCTGTTTACATAAATAACAACATCCGTAAAGTCTAACCATTGTTATTTTGTCTAATTAAGTAATTTTAAAATCTAAAGTCTTATTGACTTTGACGTAAAAATGGCCCACGCCGAGTTCAATTCTACACTATTCACTTAATGATAGACGCCACGTAACAAATATGCACAAAAGGCATCTAAATGAGGAAACAAAATAAATTTGTAATTGTCGGTAGATGCCCAAACTAAGGTAAAGAAAATTCATTTTGTAATGTGTTTGACTTTTGTTTGACGGCAAATATTTTTGCAAACATTACATCTCCAATAATATTATGAATACTTTGCTATATAATTATTTTGCCATCTCAGTCGATCGCAAAAAAACTCACATTTTTTAATGTTCCTAAATTGCATACATTATTGCACTTAATAGTTTACAGTAATTCGTATCTGATCATAAATACGAAATATGTCTATCTTTCCTTTTCTTACATTAGAGAGATAGTGTGCTTTGTAAATTAAAAACCCCTTTAATGTCAATAGTAAATAGATCCCATAATACAACTCATCTTCAATCTTATCTTCTAATTGCAGAACTGTACGAAATAACTCAAAATGTGTTTAAGTTAGCTCCAAAATATGTGAACAAAAAAGCATCACACAACAAATGTTTATAATCATCTACTTCTTTACATAGCATACATAAATTCTAAGGATTTTTTTATTGGAACAAGAGGTATTACTTGGTAATATATAGTGAAGTAGCTTCCATCAAAATAGTTTATATTTATGTTATTCTAAATAATGTTTTACAAATTTTAAAGTATTTACAATCTGATAATTTTTCTGAAAAATCTTTTTCCATAATAAAAGACCTATATATACCCTTATTACAACTTTCAACTATTGATGCTACTAACCTTGGAATGTTGTTGCGTTTTAACAGAAAGATTTCACAAACCAAAAAGCGTTTGTGTCACCAAGAGTTGAACTGCCTCATTAAGATTAACATAAGTGCAGATAAACAGTATCTACTCTATGACGGAATGATTAGATTGGTATAAAACTTTTCTTCGAAAGGATTTCAATTGCCCCAACAAGTTTGAGATTATCCATAACTGTTTTTGTATATTTGTTCTAAAAGTAGGTAAACATGCTCTAGGTAGTTTTCGTTGTGGCGAACTTGGTCATATACCTATGCATGTTCGATGAAAGCGAATAATCTTCAAATACTTACGTTATGTTACAAATTAATCACCATTTGTATATGATGTATATAAAATTTTATATGAAGATTCAACACGAGATAAAAAAAAATAGCGTATCTTATATGCGTCATTTGTTAATCAGTCTAAAATAAGCTTTATCTGGTTCGATCAAAACATCGGTTGAAGTTATTAAGGCCCGACCTAAAGTTAAGGCAATATCAAATACTAAGGACAAGTTAAACAAAATATCCACAAACCTGCAAATCTGAGAACCTACAACCGAAACTACAGCAAAGAAATGATGGGTTAAACCAGGTTTTATGGCACCTAAAACCCCGAATGTGACACCAATGGTCGTAATAATGTTGGACCAGAGAGACGATCTTTATTGCAAAATTATTAATTGTTTTCACGTATCAGCAATCTTCCCCCCTTCTTATGCATATGGTTATATTATTCAATTGATCAAGTATGCAAGAGCTTGCAGTGATTACTAATGTTCTCTTATAAGATGGACACAAGTCGCGTGCTAGTTTAAGTGTAATGAAATGGGCAAAGCGACACCATATCATCTTTAACATGTTACCAGCACACACTAGCCACATACGTAAACCCCTTGACGTTAGATGCTATGGCCCTTTGCAAAATACATATGACAATTTAAAGATTCTGGGTTGGGCTGCAAGGACTACACTTCTTCATTAAACTAAAATATGTTTTCCAGAAGTGAAGAATCTACCCATTAAAACGGATATTATACTTGACATGTTTATCATGGCATGCAGATTGTTTTTCTGATAGTGCAGAAATGGTAGAGAATTTTGAGGTAATGTATTTAGTTGAGACTACAGAAGCCAATAGGGATATGACAGGGGTAATTGCACAGAGAGAGGGTAATAATGCGTTGGTTATTTGTAATGAACAAGATGAGAGTGTGAGCCATTTAAGTGAGACAAGTAAGGTTACAAAGCTACATTTAAGAATAAAAGGAGTACAGTTGAGGGAAATGTAATTGAGAGGTACGACTTTTACAGAAGATAAAGTTCTAGAGAAGATAAAGGACCATGATGAAGTATGGATAGAAAGCTGAGATTGTGAAATGTAAGGAGGGTAGTTGTAACATAGAATGTGTCTAAGGAAAGAGAGGACAGTATACAGTTAGAGGAAACGAGGTCGAGCATGTAAAGAAAGAGGGTACGGAAGACTAAAGTGGTGAAAGATTCACAGGAACTAGTGGGATAAAACCAGTGCATGTGATTGGGAATTCAGAGTTATAAAGTGAAACAGAGATTACAGAGAGACAAAATGTTTTTGTAAGATGTTTAGATCAGAGGCGTAAAGAAAGATTGTAAGTTTGAGAAGTGTGGGCAATGGGTGCATCTTATTTATTGTACTTAGGTTAAAGTGGTCAGAAGGGGAGTTTTTAAGTATGCATCTTTGGGGTATATGTAGGATTATATAATTCACTGACATTTAAATAGATATAAATTTTAATTGATGCATGATATGATTAATTCAAATTTTTTTCTACAAAAACATTCTGTTTTTATATCAATTTGATGTAATAATTCCTATTCCTGTAATATGTATTATAGTTAAAACATAAATAATCTCAGTTAGTGTACTTATTTGATTGCCTTGTTAAAGATAATTTTAACCTTGACCGATTTTAGACTACGTGACAAAATGATTCATATATTGTTAAAACCGGGTTATGTAAACAACAATGACGATAGATGCATGACAAAGCATGAAAGTTTTTAAGGTTTCTACTGCATGCTAAAGAGCCCAAAATTGCTTATGTGACCGACTACTCCATACGAGAGGAGATTAATTTTAACGTACAACATAATTTATTTACAAAACGAAGTAAAACAATTATTAGCTGTAACAATTAAAAATCAAACAAACATTGCATAATGAAGATTGCAGACCAAATGGTAATGGTAATTTAACAAAGATTCAAAAATCAAGCGCTAATTCAACGACAGGCATACGTCCCTGAGAGAGAGAGAGAGAGAGGGGGAGCAAAAAAAGAGGGGATAATTGAATTATAATAGTAAAATACAAGAGAGAATCATAGAAAAAAACCTGCACTACAAAACAGGAAAAGTCTGAAAAGGTTAGTTTTTGTACTAACATGTACTGAATTTTACTCAACCGGTCTGACTTGATCTTAATGTTACTCAACTTTACTCGACCTAAGTCTCGACATTACTCAAAAGTTTTGAATTTATACTCGACCTGTCTGAAAAGTCTGAACAAGTCTCGACCTAATTTTGACCCAGTCTGAATTAGTCTTGATCTGTCTGAAAAGTCTGAACAAGTCTCAACGTTATCTCGACCCAGTCTGAACCAGTCTCGACCTGTCTGAAAAGTCTGAACAAGTCTTAACTGGATCTCGACCCAGTCTGACTCAGTATAGACCAATCTTAAAAGACTGAATCATTGTCGACCTATCGTAAAAGAATCAATAACCGCAATTTCAAACACCATGTGTTTCTAGTTATCTAGTGCCGTTATGTATTGTGTTTTTGTGGAATAAATTGATATTACTTTTTTTGTTATTTACTGAATGCATATTTTATGATTACAAAAAACTAAAAAGAAAATTTTTCTAGATATAATTTGTAACATTACAGACTGGGTTAAGACTTATTCTGTATTGTAAGGTTGGTTGAGACTAAATAAGAAAATATTGAGACTAACTGAGACTCATTCAATCCATTCAGATTAGTCAAGACTTATTCAGCTGTTTAAACAGGTCGAGACTATTTCCCATGAAAACAAAACTAGTCGAGACCAGGTCCAGGCTAATTCAATCTTTCCAGATTGGTCAAGACTAATTCAGACTAGTCCAGATCAGGTTTAGACTGATTCAGTCTTTTCAGATTGGTCAAGACTGAGTCAGACTTGGTCGAGATCCAGTTAAGACTTATTCAGACAGGTCGAGACTGATTCAGAATGGGTCGAGATAACGTTGAGACTTGTTCAGACTTTTTTTAGACAGGTCAAGACTAATTCAGACTGAGGTCGAGACTTGTTCAGACTTTTCCGACAGGTCGAGTATAAATTCAGAACTTTTGAGTAATGTCGAGACTTATGTCTAGTAAAGTTGAGTAAAATTAAGTGCCAGTCAGTACAAAAGCTAACCTTTTCAGACTTTTCCTGTTTTGTAGTGCTGGCAACACGACTGTTTGACTTTCAGCTGCATCCAATACAGGGAAGTACAAATTATAGCACTTTTGATTCTATCGGTTTAAATTCGGTTTTCTTTGACATGTTCACTGTTATAGCTGTTCTTCTAAAATAAAACACAAAGCTAGATTCATTATTTAAAATCAGGTAATTCGATGTCTGGTGTTTTAGTTGATCTTCTAAAATAAAACACAAAAACCAGATGCACCATTTAAAGCTAACTAATACATTGTCTGGTGTCAAACAGATTCTTTTAGAGTAATTAGTATTCGTTAGTACCCAATATATAGATTATAAATGAAACATTTCTATCAATTTTGTAACGAATATCTGAAACCGACATTTAGTGATGGTTTTTATCTTTGCTGTTCCTTTAATAAAATAAATTTGATTATTCTCAAACTGCTGAATTCATGTCTAAAATTTGAAGATGAAACAAAAGAAATAAAATTATAACGAAAGAATTTGTTCCCACTGTTAAGATCATTACTTTTCTTAGCTAAGCCTTAGCATAGGCAGTAGTGAATAAGAGTCTTAGCCATATCTTGTGTACTGTGACATAATAAATATGTTTTACAAGAACAAATTACGCAAAGTAATTATATAATTATTGAGAATCTATGTGAAACATAGCATGCAGTAATGTTCTTTTTTTGTAAATGAATACTGTTACCTTCTGACATCAATTAACCATACGTAAGATTGGTTTTATAATAAAAACTTCTTGTTTTGAAGTTTTAAATATCGCGTCAAATTAATCCCAACCTGCCCTCGCTAATATTTTACATTTAAATGAGTCAGTTAGGAAATACTCTAAGTACGGGAAAAATATCTCCCATAAAATGTTTGCAGTCAGTCATTCCATCCTGAATCGAACTGTGGTTTGCAAGATAGACGGAAGAAAACGCCCAATTTTGCATAAAATACTATCTTACATATTGACGTTAAGTAATAGTTATCAACACTGTAAGGTATATTTATTTTACAAGATTTAAGTATATTAAACTTGTGCGAATTTTAGAGTTTGGATGAATGCCATGTTGTAGCTATAAATGAACTTATAAACTCATCATTTTTCTAGAGAAAATATTTTGCAACAAGACATATAATGTTACTTTGAGATAAGATCGATTCCGGTATCATATCTGTAACGGGGAAAAGGATGTAAGCCATGTTAGATAAAAATCAAGATTGAAGATAAATGGAGAAGTATCCCATTTCTATGGTTATTTTCTGTTAAATTCAGTAGAAATTGAAGTCAATACCATTTTCGCAGGAAATTTAACTATATCATAAGAAAATGGATTTCCATTTCCGTAAGCTTCGTCTGAAATTATGTGAACGGATAGAATTTGAAAATATGTTATTAGTTTAAAAAATATTTATTCAGAATTAAATACATTCTATTTAGATTTCATTACATAGCATGTGGAGGAATTGTGGTGAAAATACACACAAAACATTTTAGAGAAGAATATTGAAAATAATAGAACATAATGTTCAATTTGTTGTATTTATTACAATACAAAAGAATGTGTTCAGTTGACTCGACCTGACCACATGTACAGTTTGGAGAATCACTTATGTTTCGCAGGAATCGACACTCATTAGGATAGTCACTGTTATTGAAAAGCCTTGTGTGTAGTCCGTGTATTTGCCCTATGTAGATACGGTATTATATTTTGGACTGACAATACTACGTGGCTCTACAACGGCAGAAAATATTCAGAACAGAAGGTTGTTGGCGTGAAGAGTTAAATGTTGTTTTGATCGAAAACTAAATTTAAAATTAGGTCGCATAGATAATCCAGAGCCTTGGTGTTAATCATCTTATATAACACTATAAGTCTCAGTTTCTCTCTTAAATGCCGATATGCATATTTGAACACTCGCTATTCAGTGTTTATAACTAGAACCTTCTTGAATAATATGGCTGTCGATATTTATAAACGAAGGCTTTACTTTTTTACGAGATTCTGTTTATAATTTAAACATATTTTATTGTTCTAAAAAGCAACAAATGGATCAGACACAAGTTTAACAACTTAGAATTGTCTTATCCGATAGATACATCAAATAAATTAAATCAGAACAACATAAAACATACATAATAGGTCAATATTTTCTCAATATGAAGACAAGAAAAAAATATTACTCAGACATACCGGTACACAAGTCGACAAAACGACAAAAATACAACATATTGATTTTTACAAATACAATTCGAACACACCGTAATAACTTGCACACATAAACGTGTTTATGATATCCGTTAAGATATACTGAGTTAATTTTATTAAAAATATGGATATAAATTTATCACTAAAAAGCTGTATGTCGGTGAGTACTGTTTGATAATACTTCACAGCCTATATTAGCTACCTTTGGTATGCTGCCCCCCCCCCCCCCAATACATGTAGTGTGAACTTGGAAAAAAAAGAGAATGCAAGTCTGCATTCATTTGAAACCCATTGTATACATTGAGTGTTCAAAAATCATTTGCTAAGAAGTAGAAAAGCGTCCTGTATCTTTTATTTATTTTAAAACACAAGAAAATATTGAAACTTTGGTTTCATCTGGAAGTTTGTCGCTTCGAAATAACAAAAGGTCGGTAGTTATATGTAAACCTTCCAAGTCAAGTAAATTTAATTCAGCAGGCATGAAATTTCTAAATGTATTAAATCTTTCACATTTAAGTAAGTAATGTTCAGAATTTTCATTTTCGTGACTACATAAGCAAGCGGCACTTGGAACCAGGTTCGATCTAAATAGGTCGCCGTTCAGCGAACTACAATCGTTTCGTAATCTTGTGTGCAAAACATTACAAACCCGGTCGCCGAAATTGTAAAAAATTGGATTTCGTTTTAGTAGAAAATATTTTCGTTTAAGCATAGTTTTAAATGATGAAAGAGTCGGCAGTTGACGCAGGTTCAGATCCAATAAGTTCCACAATTTAATTGTATCAGAAAAGAACGAATGTTGATAGATAGATAATCTGCAAAACTGTTGCGAAATATTGTGGTTATTCCTTAAATTATACGGGTTATTAGGTGCGACTGTAGGTGGTGCTAGCTCTGTTAAATAATTAGGTGCTACTTTGTGTATTATTTTATGGAATAAAAGTATTTTTTAACCACTCTTCTAGTTTTCAACTTTTCCCATCCGGTCTCATTGTAAATAGAATTCATGCTAGCAAATGCCGGTAATCCGGTGACAATACGTGCAGCTTCAAGTTGAATTTTTTCTAGTCTATCAGAGTTTACGTTCCCGCAGTTATCCCACACTTCCGAAGCATAGTCAAGGACAGCTCTTATAAAAGTAAGATATATTTTTTCTAAGTAATGTCTCTTAAGTTTATATTTTAATTTTCTAAGTACGTTAAGAAGCTGATAAAATCAATTTATCTATATGCTTTGTCCACATACAGTCGCTACTCAAGACGACCCCTAAATGCTTGTGCATGTTAACAGAATTGATTGACGTTTGGTCAAAATTAAATGTTAAATTGCTTTCAACGCCCTTTACATTAAATACCATAATATCTTTTTTGTTGGGATTAATTTGACCAACCATTTGCTTGACCATTCTTTCAAGTGCGACAAATCAGTTTTGATCATGGTGTTCAATGTAGTTTCATCGTTTGCTGTATGTTGAATACTCGTGTCATCAGCGAAGAGTCGACCTAAACCTAAAATATCATCTGTAATATCATTTATTAATACTAAGAACAATAGGGGACCTAGTACAGACCCTTGTGGCACACCCGCATGAAATTTCCCAACACACGAAAGAGCATCTTTGATTACACCTCGGTGGGTACGATTGGTCAAATAACTTTTCAACCAACAAAGAAGATCTCCTTGAATGCCATATTTAGACAGTTTATAGATTAAAGCTCTTATCCAAACTCTGTTAAATGATTTGCTTATATCTGCAAATTTAATACTAGTCACATGTTTTGCTTCTAAGCAAAAAGTACTCTGTGGTACAATTCAATCAACTGGTTAGATGTAGAATGACTCCTTCAGTTAACTAACACAGGAGAGTAATGAAACGGGTCTAGACGGTAGAGACTTGTCACCGTCGTTAAACAAGGGAATAACATTAGCGGTTTTCCACTCAGATGGGCACACCCTTTCACGCAAAGATTTATTAAATAATAAGCACAAGGGTTTTGAAATCTCCTTTTTCACAGAAATTAGCATTTTATTGCGAATAGTATCAGGCTCAGTAGCTTTATTAGCATTAAGAACAGATATCATGTATACTACGTCCTGTTCAGTAACATTAACTTCAGAAAGAGTATTTGAACATCTTTATTGGAACTCGGGCATGTCCACGCTCTTGTCGTTTAACACCGAGATCAAACAAAAATAATTATTTAAAATGTTTGATTTCTCCGTTGAATCAAATACTAAGTTAAAATTGTTTTTGGGGTCGTGGATTGGAGGCAACTCGTACGTAGCGAGGTCTTTTTTCAGAAGCATGTGAATAGTTTTCCGGTAGATTTTGCAATTAGTTGATTTGAGATCATCAAGATTTTCATTAATATTAGTATAAAACCGTTGTTTCGATTGTTTCTTTAAATTGTTAACTTTATTTCTCTGATTTTTAAATTTTCGTTCGGATGTGAGAGTTTTTGGTTCTTAAATATATGTTTCTAAGTCTGTCTCGTTTACGGGACTCGCGTCGTAGTTCTGAATCATACCAAACTTTGTCGTCACTACGAACGGTTACCTCACTTCTTGGAATACATGATTTAGCTATATCAATAATTATTTTTTTTTCGAATTAGAGCAGGCCAAATTTACATCAACTTCATTTGCAATCGCATTTTCCCAGTCAGTTTCGATTATTTTTTGTTTCATTAGTAAGTAGTCTCCCCTTTTATAATCCCAGAAATCCCAGTGCGTTGAAATATATTCTTTTTACAATAACCACATTCTATAGTAACATATGTTCCGTCGTGATCACTTATTGATCTATCGATCGATACTCTATCACAATTATTAACCGGTAATGAATCTGTGATCAGTATTGGGTATAGTAGAGATGATTTACCAGTTCTTGCTTCAAAATGTGTGGGTTTACTAATTATATTTGCAAATCCATTAATTACAAAGATGTCTTGAATAGATTGTGGTAAATTATTTTGGAAAATTTTATTTAGATCCCCTAGCAAACTATTATGCCGCTTTCATCTTGCGCCTGCTTAAGCATCTGATCAAAGTATTGCCAATAATAAATATGTGATTGTCTCTCTGATCTGTAATTTATATTTATCAAAACTTTATTTAGTTTGGTCTTCAATTCATACCACATACTTTCAACATGATCATGCTCCAAGTCTACTCTTCTTTTTATGTCAATCCAATTTTTATGATACATTATAGTTCTGCCCCCATTAGAGTTCCTATCTTTTCTTTCTGGTCTTTCAAAGCCATCAATAATAATATCGTTATTTGATATAAGATTATCTAAATGGGTCTCCGTAAAGAACACAACGTCAAATTCCTCAACGAGATTAGCGATGTAATTTATTTTATTTCTGAGACTTCTAATATTGCAATTTAAAATTGACAAATAACCGTCATTTGTGTCGGATGTGCCATTTGGACCTGGGTTAGTTTCTACATCGCCGGATAACAATAATATACTCATAAGTAACAAATTAAAAGAAATTAATGAATAATTGGATCTGAACCTGATAAACGAAATGGTAAAAGGTATATATTGTATCAACAAATGGAAAATATCATATAAATTGAAAGATGCATTTTTAACTTTTCTACAACAAACCATACACACTTTGTAATAAAACAGCCCTACTACAATTCGATGTGCTACAATATCATTACCCATTATCGAAGGTACTGTTTATGTTTCGGTTTGCTGCGGATTGAATTTAACTAACCATTTCTTTTACCAGCTATGAATCTTTTCGAGATACCACTGCTCAGAACTACCCGTTGTTCCCTCCCGACAGGTAATTTTTAAACCAGTTTAAAAGATTTGCATCCACACCGTAATTTTGAAGTTTAAAAATAGAGTCCCATGTGCCATACGCGGTCAAAGGCCTTACTTATGTCACAAAACGACTCTTATTTCCTTGCCACTGCCTGAAGCTTTGCCGAACTCGTTTGATATGCTAAATAACTGGTTTCTGGCAGGATCGTGTCTGGTGAATCCCGACTGACTGGAAGTAATAATGCTATTCTCAAGCAAAAAGTTGTGAACATGCTTATAGACGCATCTCTCCGTACATATAGATACAATGTAAAGTAATATGATTGGTAAATAATTTTAAAGTTCCTCTGGTGAACCACACTTGAACACTGGCTTTCCATTTTATTAGAAAACGATAACTTATGGAGTCAGGTTAAGAGGCCTTGTTAATATGTTATATAGACAGAACGACTTTTTTGTTCTGGATGAGTTCTTTGTTCGAGAAGTGTTGCTTGAGACTTGTCTAATTCAGTTTGCAAAGCAAAGTAGTCAGTTAAACGATATTTCATTGAAGGACTGTCAATCAAGACTTAGAAGACAGCGTGTCAGCCGACAATCTGCTTACTACATTGGCATAATATTTTGCACGGACCTGTCAAACGTTTGCCTGATTTCTTTTTTTTTAACTAAATAGTCAGTCGATTTAAGTGTTTTGCGTTAGTATGGATAAGATTTTCTTCCTTATAAGCTCTTTCAAATCATATGTTACCCAGGGATCATCTAATTTTCGAATAGTTAGAACTATAGTTACAAACTTCAGTGTCTTCCGTTAAACCAGGTGGATTATTTCTAGCAATATTTCAGACCAACATCAACCTCTACCATTTACACGACGAAGGTCTACCGTCTAAAAATTTCGATGTCATTACAACACAATGCACTTGATCATCACCAATTTTGCGGCATATACCCAGAAATACCAGTGCGGTACCTACGATTGCCTTTTTATGCACGTCAACAGCACGAAACGACATCATTTCAAATGCCCGGGCAAACCTTCTCCAATTTTAAGGAGAAATCAAACGTTCCCCAATACCATCTTCGACAAGGAATCTGCGCCGGATTTTCTCTTGAAATGGTTCATGGTCTCCAATTTCAAAGCCATGGTCGTACCGATAAAAGAGTCTAATTCCTTGAAATCGACGTGGACGCAGCTACACGATCCTGTCTGTGTCTCTGTTTGCAATAGTGTGTCAGATTTATCTGAACACAACTGTATGGTCGAGTCGGATCTAGAGCTACTCTTAAGTACGATAAAATGATCCGTATTTGGGATAAAACGTACCAGAAAAAACCCAACTGCAGTTTGCCGATGCTTTTGACCAGCTAGATCAAGACGGTGCAAACCTGATGCGTGCTCTTTTAGAATCAAATAACGACGAGTTTAAACTCAATGTGTTCTTTGACGACATAAAACTCCTTTGGTCAACAAAAAAACAAGGACAAAGAGATCAAGTTTTGTCAACACGTCTGGTCCGAAAAAGGCATGTAAACATTCCAATGCGTCCATGTCTGGTTTAACGTTCGTCTTGGCTTTGGGAATTTTGCAGAAATTTTATGGTGACCGCGGTATCAATGTATAAAACTAGCATCGGCAATTTCGGACTAGCCCGTCGCTTGCTGTTTGTCAAAGGTCGTCATACGGAAGCCTTGTTTCCCTTGTTGGACGAATCGAACCAAGATCTATATTTCATTTAAATATGGTTATGAAAATAGTAAATTTTCTGAATTTCAATATCAGAGTGTAATAACCTGCATCCCAAAAGAAGAAAAGGATAGGAGATGTATTTCCAATTGGATACCAATAAGTCCCCTCAATGTTGATTTGAAAATAGCATCCTCAGTAGTTGCTAATAGATTAAAAAATGCCAAAAGGGTTTATTAAAGGGCGTTTCATAGGTGAAAACACTAGGTTACTGTATGACCTTATGCATTATTTGGAAGAAAAAAACATGAAAGGCTTGCTTATACTAATAGACTTTGAGAAAGCCTTTGACTCTGTAGAATGGGATTTCTTAATTGAAGCACTTCAGAGCTTCAACTTTGGACCCTCCATTTGCCACTGGTTTCAAATATTGTATGAAGGTGCAAAAAGCTGTTTGATCAGTAGTGGTCATATGTCGTCTTTCTTTAACCTCCAAAGAGGCTTTCGCCAGGGTGACCCCTTATCGCCCTATCTATTTGTAATAGGTGTAGAGTTGCTGTCTTTAAAATTAAAATCTGATCAGGACATTAAAGGAATAGTTGTTAATAATTGTGAATCAATTGTCAGTCAGTATTCTGATGATACTTTTTTGACATTGGATGGTTCTGAAATATCACTGAAGAAATCATTAGAAACATTTGACAAATTTTATAATACATCAGGGTTAAAAATGAACAATTCCAAAACCAGAGCTGTCTAGATTGGCACTAAGAAATTTTCAGACAAAATTTAATGTGCAGAACATCCATTAAATTGGTCGCATTCAAATTTTAAACTTGTAGGAATTAATTTTTCACTTTTTTACCAGATATGATTGAATTAAACTTTAAACAAAAAATTAAAGAAATATCAAAGCTTCTAAAAAGCTGGCAACATAGGAAATTAACACTTCATGGAAAAGATACTGTTATTAAATCACTGGCATTCCCAAAAATAAAACATCTACTCACATCTCTTCCTAATTTGACAATTTCCATGATAAATGAACTTAATCGGTTATTTTACAGTTTTATCTGGGATGGAAAGACAGAAAAAATTATAAGAAATACACTAATTGGTAATGTTTCAGAGGGTGGCTTAAAATGATTAATCTTTAGTCCTTAAAACTACGTTGTGTTAAGAGACTTATGTATCGAGAATCTGGTTGACCTGATTGATATAACCACAAAAACAGTTTATCACTTTGACCAAATGAGCCAAAAAAGCAATATCCAAAACTTTCTGAAATGTTATAGCTTGATAACAGGTATTCCATGTTCGAATAAAAAACAGCTTAAAGAATCTTTGCATGAAATGACAACCTGTGAATTAAAAAATACTAGAGTGTGTAATAAATTTATGGAAAAAATTAAGAATAGTAAGCGCATCAAATATTTATATGTAGATTTGATAAAGGATATATTTGTTTTGCCAAATTATAAAATTGATACATGGCAAAAGCATGTAAATATGGAAAATTTTGAGTGGAGGAGTTATTTTACATTAATTCAAAAATGTTGTAAAAACTCTTATCTTAAAAACTTCCAATTTAAGCTACTGCTTAGAGTATTACAAACAAATACTTTTTTACACAAAATTGATATTGTAGATACTGTGCAATTTTCGTAGAAACTTTGATGAGACCATTGAACATGTGTTTTATGAATGTGTACATACAAGACAAACTTTACTGTTATTTTTTTATCACTTGAAAACAATTTTTCCTAATTTAAATCTTGAAAAAAAAATTTTATTAGGTTATAATGGTGAATCTACCTTACTTAACTTCCTCGTAATAATAGCAAAAAATTATATTTACAGATGTAAACTTGATAAAACTATTCCAAATATTACTGGAATAAAGCAAAAAATCACTTATTATAAAAAAATAGACTTGTACAATGGAGCAAAAAATAATTTTTTTCTAAAGATAGAAAAATTTTGGGCCCCATGTAAAATCATTATTTTCTTTGTCATTGTTTACAAAATTGTATAATATAACCAGAAATATATGTAAGAGCAAGTATATGTTGATTAAAATATTGTTAAATTGAGAATGTTCGAACGTGGGTGAGAGGATGTTTGAGGTGAAAGAGTCTTCTTGATAATTTTTTTTTCTTTCTCTATTTATATCAATGTATAGGTATTGTATTACTATTAATGATAAATTAGTCAAATACATAAATTAGAATTGAATTCCCTCTGTACACCCTAGTCAGGTGGTGATGGTAGGGGTATTGTTCAAACCCTGACTTCTCAAAACAAAACAATAAAAAAGATCTATATTTCACCATTAAACAAAAATGACTTCTTCTTCAATCCTCTCTAAGAAGTCAGTAAAACCTACATGTGAAACAACAACATCGATAAACTGTGTAAGAAGATTCTGTGGTTCGATACCAATGCCCTTTATTCATGAAGTATCGACAAAGAGATTCCGAACGGAAGCTTCGTCCAAAGATGACTAGATAACGGATTCAAACCTCAAAAGCTGGATAGACACACCATCATGTACGACATCCAACATAAACTTAACACGGAAGAAAAGAAATGGGTCGGTCTGTATCCCGTTGACGGCTACAATCTCGATACACACACCGTTTATCAATTTCACAAGACGTTCGAGGTTCGAAGAGACGACCAACTAAAATCGTTTTGTGTTGTGCGCATCAATAATGATTTGTCACGAAAAGCAAAAATTCTCACAGAACGTAGCCAATTGACGACTTTGTATTATGGTGGAATGCTACATCTGGGTTCCAGACGAATGACTGACCTATTTCGGACTTCCGACGATGATGGCATACCAATGCTTTGAGGAAATGACGAAACTGTTTTGCACCACTGACGTCCCGTTTGAATTCATTGTAAGTGCATGCAAGACCACGTTTGTCTATTTAAAATGTTAGAGAAACACCGTCTTCCGTTAGTTGGAAGCATGAGGGCTCTTCGGATATTAATCGCCATCCCTCTCCTCAACTGATATTTGAATCACGGAATGATCGTAGTTAAAATTTACTAAGTCGTGAAATTTAAGATGTTTTCGGGATTTCTGAGAAGTTAGCGGTAACCGGAGACTCGGGGATGCATACCCAGACAAAACTATTATTGTTGACACCTCCACACTTTTCGGCAACATCTCGAATGGTTGGAACCATTATGAATCAAGAAAATGTTTAATCCGTCTCCTAAGTCCATGCCGAAAGCAGGGTCTTGATCGAAGCAAACAAACCATAATTCAAGAAGCTAACGAAGTTACTCCAATAAGCCGAATATTTGAGGTGAATAATTCAAAGGAACACCTCGACATCAACATATCCACACAAAATGGATACTTCATTCTCCAATACGCCAAACCCTGATTGTACCATTTCTACTACGAGTTTTTATATGTTTACATTGATTGTACCGATTTCCAGTGCTGTGAAATAGACACGGATTCTGCCTACATGGCCCGGTCCGAACCCACCTTCTCTATATTATCAGACCAGAAATTCTTTTCGCCGATCAACGTGTCTATCAATGTATAAATTTTGACGACACAAATTCAACGGTTTAGAAATAAGAACGACCTAAATTATGAATGAAATGAAACGAAAGTGTTCAAAAACGCTACTGAAATCCTATAGAAATAATAATTTTTCTGCATTTTTAGTCATTTTTCAACATATTTTTTTTTATGTATGAATTTTGATGCCATTGTAAAAACGAGAATGTTAACAGATGTTTTTCATACACAAAATGACATAATATTTGTTTGTGTATAATGTTTTAACATGTGTTATTTCTCTTTTGTCTATCGGAGCTCTGATGGAATGTCGAACCGTACCTTTCTTCGCATAATGCCTACAGTATGCTAAGCATCAAATTTATTACACATATCAACAAAGGTATTTAAAAAGTAGGTTGATTCGGCTCACAGGTCTTAAATATATTTCTGTTATTAAATAGAAAAGATTGCCAGTAATATTCTCACTAATATTTGACGGGTTGTTACAAAAAATTGTTTTGTATTATAAAATACTGTTAACTGATATTTTTTTCAGTTTGATGCGACTTTACTCTTTGTTGATAGCTGTAACATAAGTAGACATCCAATATAAGTAAGTTTGCTTTATAACACAGCTTTGTTCATTAAATTATTTCACAAAGTACAACAATTAGGAAGTAGGTTTAATAACCTGTTATACCCATTTAGCTTCAGGTGCAACAAGATTTACTTTTACTTTAAATTATTGTAGTTGTCTTAAGATTCATACGTACAGAGTATTCGGTGCTAAATTGTGTACTATAATTAAAAATTGTTTATTGACGTTTTTACCACATTATAGATATATTATATGCGACACCAACAAGTATTGTGTGGTGGTCGAGTGGTTAATATGGTTAGTCATCTACTATTGATTATGCGGTTGTTCACCATTGCGGGGAAGGCGTGCTCGGCTTTAATTTAAATTGACAAGGATTGCCAATTTTCGTGTCAACGGTGGAGGGTTTTCTCCAGGCACTCAAGCTTTCTCACCCCAAGATCAAGATAAAGTGAACAATTACTGAGAGTGACGTTAACAACCATTTAAATACACAAAAATTATTTTTGACATCACCGATTCTACAAATTAAATCAATGTGTGTATATTACATCTTATAACCATTTGATTTTACTTGCTAAAGTATGAACAGATTTCGTTATTTGCGCCTTGAAACTTTGATGTTAAATAGATTAGAAACTAAAATGTAAAAACGCCTGAGTAACACACAAAGAGAATGCTAATATATTGTAAATAAATATACAATTATTGTAATAATGAATCTTATTTTATAATAGGGTAAAAGACTGAGTAATAATATCATTGCAAGTTCAAATATGTTCATTTATTTTTTAGTATATACATTGCGATTTACCTTGTGTCGCACCATGAAAAGTGTTATGGCGTCGAAAACTAAGCAACATACTGAATGGTATGATGTTATTGTTAGGCTACCAACATTGGAAGAAATAATGACTGACGTCGAACAAAAAAAACAAAAATGTTAACACAGATTTTGATAATTCTGACGAAGATGAAGAAACTAAAATAGATAATAAATATAAGAAAATAAAAAAGGAATTAAAAGAAAAAATAAAAGAAAAGAAAGAACAAATGAAGAAACAAATTAAAGAACGACACACAAAATTGAAAGACGAATTAAAACAAATGATAGATGAAGAAAAACGTAATTTAAATCAAACGAGAGCTACAAAGAAAAGACAAAACAAATCAGATTTGGATATTGGTAATTAATATTATATTCATATTTAGGTTTTTGTATAAAAGACCAATAAAATCGTTTTTGGCCCGTGGTCTTCGCCCCCTCCGCCCCATCAAGGTTTTTCCTATGACCCACTGGGGCCTTTTAGCGGTCCTCATACCCCGTGGCGACATTTTCAGGAATTCTACCAAAAATATGTTGGCAAGTATGCCATAGTGGGTAATATCTCATGTCCCACGATGTTGCAAATTCAGATTTCTTCGTAGATTTTGCGAAAGAGTGTGCTCATTGTAGCCGCTGCTTGTTTCCGTCCTAAAGAAACTAAACAAACCTATACTTAATCAATCAGTTAAGACAATCTATCCAATTTATTGGAAATGATTTTTATTTTTGTTTGGATTTGAGGTTCGTGTTTGTCCTATGAATACAAAGCTTCAAATTATCATAATGACAGAAGCAAAGAATGACAAATGTTAACCATTTAGAAAGCTAACCAATGAAAAATGGAAATAAGATTATATTTCAACAACGAGGTGCACAATTTTCCTTATTCTTCAGATCAAAGCTATTACGAAAAAAAAACCAAAACAATTATTAGATATAAAACATTATTCACAACATTTTGATATTGAGATGCAATTAAAATTTGATTAAATCAGGTCCTTATTATTCTATTTTGATTAAACTACTAACCAGTCTTGATTTTTTATAAATATCACAACACGAATATCACAATGACAATTTGACAACAGAAATGTTTTTTACCAATTGAAAGTAATCAATAAAAACAAAAATATTGCAATTTCTTATATGTCTAATATCTGAGATCTGTAATGAATAATTACATTTGCAAAAACAAGCAGTGGGCGTTAAATTCAAGTTTTCCTATAAATGTTGTTTCGGTCACCTTGAATTCAGTGCAGGTAAAGTTTTGTAGGAAATACAGGACTTCTACCAAATTATGCAACACATTATTGAATTGAAAAATGTTATTTATTTTTTAAAAAACGAATAAAAAACATTTTTTATATTTTCAAAAGAATTGCAAAACTGTATTCATTTCACGAAAAAAATATTAGAGCATTATCCATAATTAGGAACCAGAGTGTTGAGTATATATACTCACTCAAAAAAGAAACACAACATACAAAAATGTGAATTTTACTTCATATATTATTTGAACAATTTATCATCTGTTTCTGTTGCAGCAAAAGTCCTGTTCCGTCGATGAAGTAATCTAGTGTAACGATTCTGCGCCTGAGGTGTAACACGCGGACGCCCTGAACGTAGTCGGTCTGTCGTAGTACCAAGCTGCTTGTAGCGTCTCCAAAGACGCGAAATTGTGCTACGATAAATATTTTACGTTCTGGCAACAGCATTCTGTGATTCTCTGGCCTCGATTCACAGCAACTAACCTTGGCATAGCGTCACCTTATCAAAACTTTATTTGATTAATGCAGTCACGAAAAGAAATAACGGGGTTTTATACCGATTGTCTGAGTTAAATAAATATCCATGATTTGCACGTTAAAGTCGAACCTTTTTAAGAATGCGTAATTCGTACTGTGTTCCAGATTTCGACCACAGTCGTTCACGGGTGAATGAAGTTAAATGCTTTCACCTGGAAACCTTTAATTAATGGTGTAATTATGATGTTGTGTATATATATTTGAATATTTATAGGTTATTTGTCCGCAAAAAATGATTTAAAAAATAATCTGATGTTATGTTTCTTTTTTGAGTGAGTATATTTCAACCTTTATGGTATTTCTATGACGGGCTATTGCTACTGTAGATGATGTGGTCTACGGGTATTCCTAATTATGGAATAGTTTTTAAACCCCTCACCTCTGATATTCTAGAAGAGACAATGTCACAATATTTTTCCCACCCTGTATCTGATATTTTTATTACTGTTTTTTTTTTGGAAAATACATTTTCCAATTTGTTTGAAAATGTACCAAAAGTTTTACATTTTGGAATTTCAGGCGTTTTAACCCATACAGACGGTGAAACAAACCCTAAAAAAAAGAATGAGTAAGTTATTTCTTTTTCTCAGTTACAATTTTCAATCAAATTCTTACATCTGTAGTGTGACCATTAATATTTAGTTTGAATGAAAGGAAAAGTAACAATTCTGTCATTTATGGTTGAATTTGGCAACAATTTGCCGAAAGTAAGGCTTGAATTCGCAACGTAAGTGTTCAGACGTCAAGGATCGTTGATGACTAACCTCTACAACTTGGCCATCTAGGTCTCTGTTTTGTTCCGCTATTATGCTCGACAGTTTTAATGGCCGAGGTAAACTGATTCATAAGATAGTGACGTGCTATGCGTCTGTTAGGATGACGAGTAGTAAATATTACTCCGTGGTCGGTCATTTGTGCTGCTTTGGTATTGAAACAAGTCGGCAGACGTGTAATGGTCCAGGTAGCACAGTTGATGTCGTAGGCTATAACTAGATCGGCATGCAGCCTACTAATAGGTTGATTGTTGTATCCTCAATCTTGGTAAAACAGTGTGTAAAAACTGGACCTAAATCAGCAAATTTGTTTTGTATTTTATACCTTTACTTAAGCTCAAAAATCACGAACATTTAAGTTTTCTTTTGTTTTCCTCTGGTAAAAGGCTTAAGGTACAGACGTTCTATAACATCAGTAAAATTCATTCAAGAGAAAATTTTATTTAAATATGATTTACGACAATTTTGTGTTGCAATTAAAACATGTTTTATCAAAAATAGGAAAAATGTTTGGGGTATTTGAAAAAAAGTTATCTTAAGTGCAAAGTTTCTTTGCCGTTCAATATATATTTATTTTGCAGATATCTAAATATTTTTGTTTTTGATTTGTTTTATGGGGTTTGTCGCCATGTGTAACAATTTTTCAGATATATCCTGACGTCTAATTGTTATGGAGGGAGGACATAAGAGTACTCGGTGAAACACCCAATATTCGGTTATAACTAGAAATCATTTCGACTAAGATTTGAACGGGATGTATCTACAAATACAAACTTAAATGGTACATATTATACAATGTATGATAGGTCTTATATACTTATATACATGCATCAATTTTAGAGAATAATCTTTAAATAATGCTTGTTTTAAAAAAGTCCAACACTTTTTCGTTCATGGCGTTAATATTACATTGGAATTGTTCTTTTCATTGAAGAATCACACCTCAGTTCATATCAACAGTAGATGGAAACAAGCTTGAAGAGAAAAGAGGTCTCGTCTTAATTTGTTGCCACTCGAATTTCAAAACAAAAAAATATGATTTATTGCCTAGAACCGCAGCCGATTCTGACATGAGCAAAATGAAAGAAAGATGGTGTCAGTATGGATGTGACATTTTACAGTATATGGACGAGGGGAATGATTTTTACCAAAATAAAATAGTAAATGAGAGTAAGTCATTAAAAACTTAACACCAGCATTTGTAAATACAAAACAAAGCTAGATAAGCGCTTGGAGACATTGTAAACGGCCAACAATACGCTTTGAAAAACTATTCAAAACTCAAAAGTATCGCTTAGGAAGTTTGAATTTGGCTACTTTCCGCATTCGTTTTCCGGTTATATCATGTCATTAAGTGGGGTAGTGCAAAAACATGTAAGGAACATCCAATCTTTAGCGAAAAATCTTTAATTTAGTGGAATCAATCACACGCTGTTAAAGTTGTATTAAATGCGCAACCTTAGTGTTACAAAATTTTATCTTGATACATGTACCAGTGAAGAATTATATGTAAACTATTCACTAACAATAGGCGCAAACTATTTTAGTTATATATCGACTTTTTATCATTTTCCTATCATTATATTGCATCTTCTGTTAAAAATTTACATGATTATTAACAAAAGAACGTTGAAGTGATCAAAGAATTTTTATGTCACTTTGTAAGGTATTGAACTAATGGGGCGGGGGGGCATTGACAAGTTGTTAAATATTTACAGCCTATTTTATTCCGATAAACATACGTAATACATACACATACTCAATATTTACGTAAAATCGTGCCAAACTAACTGTGGTCATTGATAATGTAAACATTAATAAACTACATGTAAATCTTATGATAAAGTGTTTGTTTAAAGGAAAACTTCGCGCAAAAATGAAAATTTGATATGTTATTCTTCAAATAAAAAGAAATATAATTACCTGTTGATGTTTTATTGTATTCTTAACCGTTACGCTTCCAGAGTGGATTAAAGGTGCTAAAATTTTGTGTGTGGGGGCTGCCATATTGACAGTATTTTATCACGTGACTGCGTTTGTGACGTGATAAATGTAATTATCCAGTAAATATGATAAATAATCCAGTTTAAAAATATGCTTTTCTGCCTTTGCTCTTTAAAGAATATTAAAACTGTGGAGATGACTAATAACCTGCTGACAACATAAGATTCCCAAATACATCTTAATGTAATCTTAGTATTAATAAAAGTATTTTAGACACACATTTTAACATCTCTTTATTTAACTATGATAATTACCTAAATAATAATTGTAATAAACGATAAATTTGTATATTTATTTTTTTAACATAAAATTCCGTAGACGTAGAAAATTTTGCACGTCTTGCATGCAACGGCAGTTGTACCTGGACGTGAAAATATTACAGGTAAATCATTACTCGTTTTTGAAGGGTAATTAACAGAATTAGCAGGTAAACAAACCGGATGTTTATTGCAATTACTAGGTCGTTTGACGCCGACTTTGAAGTATGAATATTCGGACATTTTCAAAAGCTAATCAGATCGAAGGTTAATCTTGTACTTCGAAATTAGAACTGCACGTCCCTCCTGCCAAGAACAGGTATGATTTGAATACACCGAAATGTCAGAACACAAGATGTATATAAGACTTCGAATACCTTTAGATGCCAGAGGAAACGTAAAACTGACACGTTGACTCAAAATATACACATGTAAAATTTTGGAAACTGTGTTACGCACACGCACAATAAATGTTACCAGTATTAATAATAATAAACGTACTAAACGTGAAGTGAAATTTTGATGCGCGAAAACGGTGTATTTAAAATATTTCATTTAAGACCGTTATTTCTAAAATAGTCAACTTAGCAAAGATTTTGTATACAAAAAGTTTCGTTCAATAAGATGCATAATCTGATTAAGTTGATAGTAGTAATACTAATAATTTTCAATTTAATTAATATTTATGGACAAAATTCATACGAATATTCGATGAAAAATGAGGTCACCATACCATTAAACTATTCTCTATTTAACTCTGGAAAATGATATTCGCATGAAGTTGTTGCTGCTGTGTCTTACGTAAATTGGTTAACTTTTTGTTACACAAATCAGTTTTTGCTTAGATCAGAAATACGAAACGTAAACTTGCCACAGCCTTGTCTTACAGTACAACCTTCTGTTATTGGCCGTTTCGCGTTATTATCATACAGCGACTTTAAGGTACTTAGATGTCCAGGAATCTTTAGTATCGCCATCTAGTGACGAGATAGTGACAAGATGGCGGACCTCCATAAGTGCATTTTTACACGGTAAATTCAATGTAGAAACTTAAGCATTGAAAATAAAATAAAACATTAAGAGGCAAAAGTGTTTCTTTTTATTTGAAGAATAACATATCAAATTTTCATTTTTTCGCGAAGTTTCCCTTTAACAAACAAACAAATGCGTTTTATATAAAAAGCAATATTTATTACCTAGATAGTTCATACCGACGACATCGTAGCGCATTGAAATGACATATACATTGTTACATTATCTAACGTTGATAGATAGCTAGA
This sequence comes from Limnoperna fortunei, assembly GCA_944474755.1. Classification (NCBI taxonomy): domain Eukaryota; kingdom Metazoa; phylum Mollusca; class Bivalvia; order Mytilida; family Modiolidae; genus Limnoperna; species Limnoperna fortunei. The sequence goes on along the minus strand of OX104114.1, from coordinate 4,200,606 downwards.
ATTATTCGAACGTATACAAAAGACAATATTGCCATTAATTACAATACAGATTACATAACTGTCACGTGATGTCGGAGAGGTAAAATAATGTACTTGCGCGTTAAACATAATGGGAATTTAAACATTTTATTTACATAACAAAAACGATTGTTTTCAGTCAAAGAAAGATTAAAATCGTTAGAGAAGCTTGAGTTTATTACCCTTATTATCAGTACTCACGGAGAAGAAAAGGAAGAACATACTATAGATGGGAAAGCATATTTTCAACATTACTTCTATTCAAATGATGGAATAATCCAGACGCAGAAGCTTATTGACGATATAGCAAAGATTGACTTGTTAACAGAAAAGATTAAGATGTTTATCATCGAGGTAATAATAGTTATATAGGTGATCTTAGGTAAGTCGTCTTATGTTGTGAAAACCGGAATTTGGTTTATAGGTTTGTTTTGTTTGTTATATTAACTGGCATTTAGTAAATTATAGTTGAAGTCTATAACACTATGCCCTAAGTCTAATTCGATGATTATCAAATGTAGATCATACACTATATTCTATATGAGAACATCGGGAGCCCTAGAAGTAGGAGATTATCACACATGATTAACATTATTATGAAATAGCGTTGTACGTCGATTCATTTGACTCTCAATCTGCTTAATGGATGCACGGAGTAAAGTATGAAATGATTCTTTAAATTAACTGACATCAGTATTATCATATACAGTTTTGATTGTTTTTAAGAAATTTGTAAGCATTTTTGCAATCAATTTGGTATTTATATTATTCCGTCAAATTTTGTTTAGAAGTAAGCCTAGTAACCGATGGGAGCCAAGACTATTGAATTCTAAAAAATGAAATGATTGTCAATAAGGGTTGGGTCGAAAAAACATTTTGGCAGTTCAGCACGGTGTTGTTTTCGTATTGTATGTATATCTTTCAGTTAATCAAGTATTCCTTATAGTAAATACTTAAGAATTTTTATTATCCAAATGTTACTTATTGTATCAGGACTGGAAACTAATCCCGGTCCATCAGAAGATGTAAGCGGGAATGGCTCACACAGTGATATTTCAGAAAACTCAGATATTTACAGTTTATATGAATCACTTACCACCTCATTATCTTTTATACATTTGAATATTCAAAGTTTGTTTCCAAAGCTAGATTTAATAACTGCCGAGTATACCGAATTCGATATTTTATCATTCAATAAGAAACACTTTCGGCTAGGAGGGGAAAACATCGACTTATTCAATTATTAAGATTATAAACAAGGAATCCCCAAATTATTTATGGGAACTTGTTCCTAGTTCAATTGGTGATCGACATTTTACTCATTAAGTCGAAAATATTGTTAATGTTCATACAAGAACGAACTTCTACTCTGAATATTTTCTGCCTGCGACCATTAACATGTGGAATAATTTGCCATTAGATGTAAGAAGGTCTACCTCGTTAAGTATATTTAAAAATAAATTGGAGACTCGTAGCAAAGTAACCCCAAAATACTATTACGTCGGTACTCGAAAAGGGCAGATTCTACATGCAAGGCTTCGTAGGAACAGTAGTTCACTAAATGAACACCTGTTTCTGCGAAACCTTGTGGATTCTCCAAAATGTACATGTGGTCATGTTGAATCAACCTATCATTTTCTTTTTGAATGTTATAAGTACGATCAGCTTCGTTATAGTACCATACATACTCTTAATTTAAACCAACCTGTCGATGTTAACTTATTATTGTATGGATCAGATTTTCTAACATTAGATGAAAATATTAATGTCTTTAATCTTGTTCAAAAATATATTGTTCAAAGCAAACGCTTTTTTAACTGCATTTCACTATTCCATCATTTCCATTGTCATATTGACTGCTTCGTGTATAGATTACACTTCCTGACAACATTTACATGTCCTTCTATTTCTATTCATTCTCTAAGCATGCTTATAGTTTTGATATTACATTTTGTCGGAATTGTAAGGAGACGGATTAACAAAAGCTTACATGCTTATTTCCGAATCCTGTATGTTATTCTTTGTATGATGTATTTTGTACATATTATTGAAATTTATATTCATAAATATATTTAAACTAAATACTTAAGCATGTCTATGCTTATAGGCCTGTCGATGTAGAGCGAATCCAAATACAGAGTCTTACAATATTGATAAGGGTGTAGAAATACCTATATCAAATACTATTCCAACAACCAGTTTTAATGGTACAAGTACAGATGATCAGAATCAGAAGATCAACATGAAGGACACTGAGAGTAGAGGCGAAACATATTCTAATGCCAGTAGAGTTATGCCGATGCATACCAAGAACACAATAGACACAGATATCCCCACGACTGTGATACCGCACTATGACAACTGTATAGTAATGTTTGGTTCTATGACAGGTAAGATTAAATACAGGAAGGACAAGTACTATTTCCGGCAAAATCGATGTCATATTTCAATAAATGTCGCGTGTATTCAATTTTGATGAGACGGCTTGATATACTATTTTTTACACCAACAACACTCGATAACCGTTATAACATATTTATAAGCTTGACACTAAAAGTCGCATTAAAGTTAATTTTTAACATAAATGTTTCATTACGAATCTAATGGACATAAATAACTTATTTTGTTTTAAAGTTCAATCTTATGATCAACAATAACTACAAAATCATGATGAATAATTTGAGATTTAAAAATTATTACATGGTCATTTTCAGATTGGCCCTTGTATCAGCCACGAGTTTCCCATATCAGCTACGAGGGCTTTAGCCCAAGGGCTTATATAGGTCAATGGATTATACGTCAGCCAATATTGAAAATGACCATGTAGTAATATACATTTATCACACTGAATATATTTCTCGAGTGCGAACGTCAATATTTCTCCTGTACTCCATATCTAAAATCCACATTCGCCTTGATGGCTAATAACAGACACCGATTTCCAACCTTTATTACATGGAAAGGTTCCCTATATGTACTCTAAATATGTGATAATTATAGATTATTACATTGTATTTTTCATATCGACCCGAGTATCAACCCCATACTTCAATATCAAGGCCAAGATATGGAACAATGCAATATTATTGTATATTTATCACAAATTAGAACCAAAATCAATCTTAAACTTGTCATAAAATAAATTGTTTTTTGTAATTGCAATTCATTTATAAACAAAATTATACATTTCTGGATACAACATAACTTTCTTTGATCCACGACGTCACCATTGACGGCAGGCTGATATCGATGACGTTACTACTAAAGACAGGCTGATACTTGTATCAGCACGTCGTCAATGGTAACGTCGTAAACATCAGCCCGTCGTTTCTGGTAGCGTCATCAGGGCTGATACAGGGTTACAAATTTCGGATATATGGGATAAATACGTCCATATCACTGCTAAATATGTGATGAAAAGTATTATTTATTTCCTCCAGGTAGAGCAATATTATAATTGCCCACATCAGAATTGCTTTAGCAAAAACGTGCTTAGGAAAATCAGCACAAACTAGTCTTCTTTGAAACAATATAAATTGGTAGAGTTAATATTTTGTTCTATGAAATATAAATGGATTCTTTCTTGATAACAGTTTATTGGTTTTGTCAGTCCGAAAATTTCACTTTAATGTTTTACACTGTGATCTGCATCGTGGACATGTCTAAATATTATCCGAACTGTCGACATGAATACGTCAAATAGTATAAATAAATGTAGATGAAGTCGGAAGTCGTGGAATTCTATCCAACGGAAGTTTATGAATAAATAAATGTATCTTTTAAATTAAAATTTGTTCCTCTTTTAGTAAAATGGATCAATGTTTGTTTTGAGGAACATCTATCACTGTTTCAGATAGTCTGGGTCTAACACTTCAAGGTCACGAAAACATTTCAAAATGATACTTACCCCTTTTCACAACAGGATTCGATAATAAATCTGGATCAAGATAATTAAAAATACAAATTATTATTATTATTATTATTATTAAAAAAAAAATAATAATAATAATTAACGTTTGCAGGAAAATATGCTTACGAAGTAGAAAACGCATCAAATAAAGGAAGTTGGTTGATAGATGCTCTGTATGATGTCCTAGAAGAAAGCGACATGCATAACGGCAAATTGGACATGTTGTATGTGTTGACGCAGACTAACAAGAAAGTTGCCGAGAACGATGCTGACTACAAAAAGTTTATTGATGGAGAATATATACCATCTGTCAAAGCCCAGTCCTGCTTCTTTCATAACATAACAGAAGAATTTTTTCTTGTCAGGAACTAGATGTGAATATAGTCATTTACAACTTAAATTGTTAGCACGTTTATATTATAAACATGTACAATAATAATATTGAACTGTGTAATGTCCAAGAAGACTTTTGTTATTTCCACTGGCCTTAAAATTGCTTAGTAACAAAGATATTGATGCGTTATTACTAAAAACTAAAACGCCAAATGCGGTGGCTAGAAAATAGAATCTAAGATACCGAGGAGTGTTTAATACACAAAAATCCTGGTTAAACAAAAGAGAGAAAACAACAAAACAAGCACACAACACAATAACCTAAAATTTAGTAATAAAAATGGAATGCATGTAAAGACCTTTCAACAAACTCGTTTTATATAAAGCGCTACATTTTTTGAATTTGAAAAAAAGTTGATATACTTGCTTTGGAGTTTCCAACAGCTGGTTTTGGGGGTATAATGACTGTTTTAAATACAAAAATAAATTGGCATCGTCTTACATGGATTTTTGACAAGGTTGCTTGAAATTTGTTGGGAGCACAGTTGAGTGTGGTCCTAACCTTACATGGAGTTAATTTAAAGAATAGTCTCTAAAAATCTCTGGTACAAAACTGTGCTTTTTTAAGAAACAAATAAGCTTTTGGAAAAAACCATCAAACTCTTCAATTTGACTGCTTGATTAGAACAGAATCAAATCAAACAAAGGAACAATGGCTTTATTTTACAACCACGTAAAATATGAGTCATTTCTTCAATTGTTAAACATTACTTTAGATTTATATACATCTAAACATTATGCCTAACACTGTTAGAATTAGGTTTAAATACTGTCTAAAACGCTGGACATTATGCAAGCGAATGGGTGCCAGATTGTCACAACGGTGTGAGTTTGCATCCCGTTGATGGTAAGCACAAAATTAGACAGTATTACTATCTAATTCTAACAGTGTTGGGCTTAATTTGTAGACGTAAATATATATGACAATCACATAATATATCCATCCAGTGGACTTCTTAGCATCAGAAATACAGAATTGATATCAAATATTGATATATACGTCTACAAATTAAGCCCCCCTCCCACTACAAAAAAATGATAAAGCTCCCGAGCAAATACGATTCTTATAGATATAAATTAGTAGTATCCGAATCGATTATCACAATTTCAGATTTCGGTAGCTTTTGGTAAAGGTTGGGGCTTTTTTGACTGGCGAGTTTGTTTCATGTGGCTATGTGACACTGACATTCCGAATACAGTACAAAACATGGTGCAGAGTAAGCAGTGTCTGTCCCTAATTATACAATCGTCAAGTGACTCAAAGTACTGTTCGCGAAAAGTCAAATCCAGAAAAAGCGAAAAAATGTCGCATTTTGGAAATAATTTTTGTCAAATTTATTTTAATACAAAAATACTATTGAGGCTTAAGAGATGCAATTAAAAAGCATATACAACATGAACAAGTCATTTCTGGGACCATATTATACATACAAAAATCCTTGATGAGACCTAAGAGATGCAATTTGAAGAATATTACGCTTATAAAATTACTCCTGACGAAGACGAGACAAATGCTTTACTACCTAAGACACACACGTGCACGAGAGGGGGGAAAATATAATTTAAAATATGAGTTGAAAGACACAATGGGAGATTTAGTTTCAATGTTTGTCCGCAAAAATGTTCTGGATAGTAAACAATATCAGAGTACCAATTTCCATTGAAAATAACGTAGCCATCACTGAACTAAGAAATGTATGGCCATTGTAAAAATTCTAAAACCGATGTTTACTGAACTTAACTACTACCGTAAATTACCCCTTTTCACTTTAACAATATGCATTCCAGGCGTCTCGACACCTACAGATTGTGAAATAAACCTCAAAAAGAAAAATGGGTAAGTTAATGCCTTTTACGCAACCTGGATTTAAAATGTGTATCGTGGTGACAAGTATTTTGTTTCTGAATGGGTGTAAGATCATTATAAGCAAAGTTTTTAGTTTTATCTGATGTAGTAGCCAGAGTACTATGTACAATATACGATTTTCGTAAGGAAAAGTTACAATTTTTTCAATTAAGGTTGAAGTTGAAAACAAGTCTTGAAATTGCAACATTGTTGTTTATACGCCGGGGATCAATAGCATATGATTAAATTTTACAACTCAGCCAGCTAGGCCTTTGTTTTGATCTGACAATATGCTGAGCAGTTTTAATGGCCCTGGTAAACCGATTCATAAGATGGTACATGTAACGTAAATACCGCTGTTCTTGGGACGGCTATTAACTTGAATCTATTGCTTCGTGGCCGGTCCTTTGTGTTGTTTGGGTATCGACAGAGTAAACATTAATGGTCCGGGTAGCACAGTTGATGTAACTCTAGCGGATTGCCTAGCATGCAGTGCCGCGCTCTCTCTGTTGTGAACTCAATCGCCTTGCTTCTGTGTAATATCTGCAACTGACAATCGTTAAAATTTGTTAGTAATTTATACATGTATACTACTGTGCCATATACCACCTTCAGATTTGTTGTGAAATTCTATATGCCTATAAGTTTTGTCACTTATCACTAAACTTCAGCAGAGGAAACTAAAGTTTGTTTCAGAATTGTCATACAATGCACTTAGGTTACATCTGGATGATATGCACGTTAGAAAGATAATCAAATCTGTCATTATGAAATTCTTTGGTACGTGTTAAACAAGTATATGTTTATAAACTCCCATTCTTTTTGTTCTTATTTATATATTTTAATATATTGCAAAAGTTAAACATATTCAAACGATTGAGTTAAATGATGATCTACAAATAATTAAAATCATGTTGATGCAATTTTATAATATAAATATGAGACAATTAATTAATACATATATATTTACATTTAATCAAAACCAGTGTATATCAATTACAATGTATAAAGATGTGAATTTTGATAAATGTATTAATGAGGACTTCACAGATAAAACAAGGATACAGAGATATTGCAGTAAAAAATGGTAAGTATATATTAATACATTTTTTAAATATACATAATAATATTACTTTTATAAAATTTTTGTTAACAGGTAATGTTTTCCATTTTTCAGCATAATTTGTTTAGTTAAACTAAGTTTCCTTACACGCAATCTAGAACAATATGACAAAGTTATGCTTATAATGTACCCCTGCCCTACAACAGATGAACTGCTGGTCTCCTAAATAATTTGGCACATTTTCATGCACAATGACATAGCTTGTAAAATTGTCATTATTAATTGATTTTTATGGTTTAAAAAAGTTTTAAATTTTAAAAAAAGGTTAACAATTCATAATTTGAAGGCTCTACCTAGGGTGGAGGTCTTGGCAGAATTAAAGTTATGGGACCTTGATGAAATCGCGGGTTCTAAATATGTGCTCATTGATGACTTTGTAAATTTCCTCCGTTGTAAGAGATCGGGGAAAGACATCAATAAAATTTTGAAGAAGGAAACTGTTATAAGGGAACTACAAACTCATGTCAATGGTATACGAGAACATAACAGCCGGAAATATACTCTAATTTCATCTGTGTATCGATATCTTTTTAGAAATTATGACAATTTTGAAATATGTAGAAGTATAGGAGATGAAATTATAGATCTTACATTTATGTCCAAAAATGTGCCAGTAGAAAAGATAGAAGACACTCCTACACTACAACTGTATAAGACACTCCTTAAATCTGACTTTTTGTGGTTTTAATATATATGTTAAATTACCAGCCTACATAATACAAGACTATAAGAATTTTCCTGAATTCAGTCATGATGAAAACTGGAATAAAATATTATATTTAGAAGATCATTTTGAAAGGTATTCAGGAGTAACAGAAAAAACATCATTTGAAAACACACTTATGAAGAAATGGGAATTTTTAAATATGTGTCAATGAATGAAAAATAGGCATTGCCTGTAACAAGATAGCATCCATAGTTTCACAGGGGCCTCGGTGGCCGAGTGGTCAAGGTAGTTCGTCTACTATTGATCACGTGGTCTGTCAACACTGAGATTGCGGGTTCGATTCTCACTGCAGGCAGGATGTACTCGACTCCAATCTTAATTGACAAGGATTGCCAGTTTTCCTACCGCAGGTCGGGGGTTCTCTCCGGGTACTACGGCTTTCTCCCCCAATAAAAACTGGACGCCATGAAATAGCTGAAAAATTGCTGAAAGTGGCGTTAAAACACCATTCAAACAAAAAAACAATCCATAGTTTCACAGGAAAACATGATGAGAAAAAATGCGGAAGAAGTATTAAACGGCATCAATGTAACTGAAAATAATATCCAGCACCGTCCAGAAGTAATAGAGAAATCAATTGCTCACCATTGTAAGATCTACAGTAATCATGACCTTTCAGGAAATTTTTCTGGTCTTGGCTGTACCAGGAAATGCTCTCACAACCAAGGTGTGCACTTATACATTTGTTTTGATGACACAAATTTAACTACTATGGCTGATTTTGCAACAATTGAAATATCTCTAGTACAGGGAGATCATGCTGTTCATGTTGTTGAAGTAGTATTGTTGTATTCTGGAGTGATCCAAACAACAGAGAACGGGGTGACAAAACGATTTGAATTGCATGATAGTCTGCCATGCCTTATAAAAATGGAAAGATCTTACATGTATATAAACCACCAGAATGTTTGGTTGAATTAAAACCAACGATGTACTTGAACAACATATTTGTTATCACTGCTTTAAATAAAGACCTGTGTAACCACCTTGATGATAGTCTTGGCATTGAAAATTTCAATATCATAAATGAATGGTTTAATACTGTACCTCTTCCAATTCAAGCATACCTTACAAAGTCTTTCATTTGTAAACAAACACTGAGAAAACAGACCACAGAAGATAAATACTTTTTACGTAACAAGATTGCATCGCTCTTTTGCATATGGGAAAGACTTATAAACACCTTAAATCGACAATATTCAGGTACAAGAAATAAACACAGATGAACTATTAGTAAATTATCACAATATATCCACAGTTTTTAATGTTACCTCTCATGCAGGTGTACGCCAAAGTTAAAAACAGGAAATAGAAGACTTCAACAAAAGTCTGATGCTGACGTTTGCTATTTAAATACATTCCTTAAAGCATATCCCTTATCATACACCCAAGCTGGAGCACAAGAAATGAAACTTCATTTTGTGAACTTACGTCAGTGTCATCTTGCATTATTGATATATGACTTGGTGCATCTGTCAACAAAAACTGACCCTCTACCAAGAGAAAGCAGAACAACACAGGTCTGCACATTACCAATAACCATAAAAGGAGTCCTTAAAGACTCAGAGTATGCAGCACACTAGCATCTTGAAACTTTTGCCAAGTCAGAGGACTGTGAATGTTAACACCAATCAGCCTTTGAAAAGATGACATAGACACTCTGCTGCTCAATTTAACATCAGGGGAACAACTAGTTTCACACAAGTTTACAGTTCACTCAAACTGGGGTATACTGCCCTTATTGTTGGAGCTTACAACCTTGCAGTTCGACCATAAACCAGACAGAGAACACGCTTTCGTTAATATCTTCGATACATCTATGGAATCCATAAAAATACTTGATCAGACTGAAACTGATGAATACAAAGAAGTAAATGTACAAGGCACAACTGATAGTACATTTGAAACATCATTGAGTTACACACAAGCTGAGGTTTCTAACACCACGGAAACTTCTGAAGATCACCTTGGAGATTTGCTAGATAGAATTGAGAGTTTTAAAGTTACAGACATCCCAATATCTTAGAATGTAACCACACTATTTTCTAAATTTCAACCTCTTCATTTATTAACACGACATCCCCCACCAGCATCTGGCAGAGATTCTGACATATTAGTTTTAAAGAACGTTTTGGATGAAATCATTGTCAAGACAGAACTTTTGCCAGGTCATAAAATTTTGTTTGGACCAGACTTTAAAATTGCTCAGAATATTTTTTAAATTAATAGAACAGAATTCAAAATACGAATTTGTCCTTCCAGAATTTCCAGTTTTGCACTTACGGAAGTCCAAAATAACAAAATTTATTTCAGCAAATAAGTCATGTGGTCTAATACATATACTTCAATATATGAAAGATGAAGAGACAGTGAAAGACTGGAGCAAACTTTTGTCTATTGATAACAATGAGAAAGCAACAAGAAATAAATGGAGACTGTCAACTGCGTTACAACTGGCCTTCATGACTAAGTTTTATGACCAACTTACATATGAAAATAAGAAGCAGAAATGGAGGACACTTGGGGTGAAATGTAGAATAAATTTATAAAAACTGTAAAAACAATGCGACCTTCTGTATGCATCATGAAATGAAAGAACACTGTAATGAAGTTATAGCCATAGCAGTTGCGGAAAGACTTGGGGAGAAGATGGATATAATTTTCTTTTCTAAATGGAGCTTCTAGTTGGTTTCTGCTGGTTTCTGTGTTAAACTGCTTATTGAACACTTCAGGGTGCCGTTTCATAAAGCGATCGTTAGCTTATCGTGCACGTTATTCCATTTAAATTGCTTTGGATAACGAGCACGTTAATTTGCGATCGCTTTATGAAACGGCACCCAGATTAAGCCATTTACATAAAAAATATGAAAATTCGTTTTTTCTCAGCACCTCACAATAGTAGCACTGTCAACTTAGGTTTGGACACAGCAAGGGAAATTGACCAAAGAATAGCAAAGAAATGTATTCGACCAGGATTATCTCTAGAATCAATAATACCCTAAATGTGCACAGTTTATGAACAATATATGGTGCATTCAACACAAAAGAATCTTTTATTACGATCAAAATTAGATACGGACCAAGAGGAATCAGATACAGAAAGTGTTCATAGTCTTGCTGAAAAGTATATGGGAAAAACAATATCACCCACAGATAAGCAATTCATTTTCCGAACATCAAGACTTATCCTTCGTCAAGGTGGCTGTCAACAGAAATAAATAATATTCTTTATATTGTGTATCATACGACTATTCAAGAGCTTTCAAAATCAATATTAGATCTTGAGACATATGAAATAGGCAGCTATCTCATCAAAAAGTACCTAGCCCAGTCGAATTTACTTGGAATGATGCTCCAGATGTTACAAAACTGTCAGGACCAAAAACACTAGTAGCACGAGTACAACAATCAAAGAGCACCACAGTTGCAAGAAGTAGAGTAAAACTTTCCACAGCTAAGACTGTCAAAGAAAAAGCTGAAGAAATAAGAAAAAGGCAAGTTAAAAAATGAGGTATGAGTATGATCATCTCACATCCTACATGAATACCTGCAAGTTAGTTTTCAAAGCTGATGGAAGCAAGTTATCAACAAACAAATCACTTGGTGTAAAGAATGCTCTTAATATTCTATTAGAAAAGTGTGGACTCCAGTACTCAGATTTGATTCTGACAAATTTTAAAGAGTTACCTGATGTAATTCGGAAATCAGCCACTAAAGTAATCAATGAGTTTGCTGGAACAAAATTTAAAATGATCAACAGGGGACCAATATATATGTTAGTACGTCCTCAAATCGAAGTCGCTTTCTCAAATCTATGGCAGATGACGTCACAGACGAAAGTAACTTCTATGATCAATGGTGGATGACGTCACCAAACATTGATGAACTATAAAATAAACAACTGATAATATTTCATAAATCGTTTGCAATAAAACCTTAAACTGTTCTTTATCACATTAACAAAAAATAATTCGCATGTGGCCTTTTTCTTTTAATTTTGTTTTCGAAAAAAAACAAAAGGTAAAAAACAAAGAAATTATTTATACTCTTATTCACACAAAATTATTCGTTCGTATTGAAAAAAAACGTTTATGCAAAGACAATTAGCTCATTTGGTGATATTCGGCTGTTGTAACATATGTATTTACTTGTTTTACTTGAAGGCAGTAATATCGTTTGTCCAGACTGATTGCAGTTTAATAGATCATTGAATGTTTGCTTTGCGTTCCACATTAAACATTTTAGCTTTAGTTTTTTAAACATTAAGTTTATGACTGTTTGACTGTCATGTAACATGATTGCGCAAAACATTGACACCAGATTATACAATAGTCATTTGCTTCATTTCTAAACACATTTCACAAGTTGGATTACACCTGTAATAAAACTTCCTTGTTGTTTTAATTTTATGTAAAATTTATACATGTAGACGACATTCTGTTGCATCCAACAAATTTCATGGTAACGTGTAGTTGATCTCATTCGTTATACTTAATTATATTTTTACCCCTGTTAGATTTTAGCAACCAAAATGTGCCATGATTTTGAAGCGTTTATGACGCACGTGCCATAGATTTGAGTGTTTTCCGGTTGTATGACGTCATCTGCCATAGATCTGAGAATATTCCGTCGATTTGAGGACGTTCTTCGATCTGAGTCTAACATATATACAATTAATTAATTTGGAACAGATTCACAAGAGAAAAGGAGAGGCAGAAATGTCCATGGTTGATTGGATACCAACACTTAACAAGAACTATCAGAAGGTGAAAGTATCAGCTGACATTGACACCGTTGTTATACATCTATTTGCGTTTAGCTTAAACTGGGAGAGAGATAGCTCAGGGAACTTTAAATGGTCTGACTAGGTCTGGCTTCAAAAAAAGAAACCTGAAATTTTTTAAATTACTTGATTGATAACTGCAATAATTATCTTGAAATTGAAAATGCCACCAGTAGAGTTGCTTTAATATTAAGTATGGGAGGACTTTTTACGTAATTTTCATGGTATTTTTCATTAAAAAAGACTATTGTCATTCGTAGCTTATGATACACACCTTTTAGAAGTTCTGTTCAAATTTGAAGTATTTCCAACTGGGAGAGCAATTACAATTGATAGCAAAGTGTACACAGATCTTGTTAAAAGGATCTTCTGGCAACCAAACCTTGATCATACAAAACTTTCAGCAGTCAGACAGCTTTCAATAAAGCCACCAAACAAAGACTATAGAAATCCACAAATTTGGATGCCACCAATATCAGCACTCGACTGTCTAAGTGCAACATTGACTACTTGTTAACATCCTGGGACCAATCAGCGAAATTGCCTGACTTTATGAGTATGGTTGCTTTTTTAAGACAGATTCTGGAGTAGTGCTATATAATAACGGTCTTCAAATGCATATATAGGAGAGACAGAAACTTTTAACATTTTCTGAAGCAGATTTTAGTTTGGCTATAACAGATGCTAAGGTTGTACGAAGGAAAATATTGTCATCAAAAACTCCACACATACATAGTGAAAAGACTTTGTAAATATCAATGATGATGAGTTTAATATTGAAGAAGTTGAAAGCATACTTAGTGAAATACCATTAATTGAAATGTCCCTTGATGACAGTGGAACTGATAATGAAGAAGATGAGATAATCTTTTTTGATAGTGAGTCACTGAAATTTATAGCCCAGACAGAAAGACATTTGAGAAAAGGCCGCTTGATGAAATACCAGGCAAAGAACAGCAGTCCTCAAAGAAATGTCCAAGGATCTCAACACCAAAGTAAGCTTACATTGACAATGTTTTAACAAAGAATTTGTATTACCTTCTTAATAAGTTTAGCTTTTCTACATTCAACTCTGATAGTTTCCATATTTTCAACCCCTTACACATGACAATATTACCAGATTTCATCTTATATTTTACATAAAGCCAGACTGGTTTTTAATAAAAAAAATTAGTTGTAGTAAGTAAATATATATATCTTGAACGAACTGCATTGTCATCCCTTACCTTAACATAATAAATACTAATATGTTTATTTTATAACAGTAATGTGATTTAAACTTTGTTTAACTGATTATAAAAGAAATAAAATTAATAATTTGTTCTACTTGGTTTTATTCAGGAACAGAAAATCAATACGCACTTTAGAACTTGGAGATGCATCTGCAGAATAAATGTGTTATATAAATGCCCCATGCCCCCTTTTGTGAACAATTGTTTGGGTGAACCCCCTTTTGTGACTCCTTGATCTACAAATGGTTTGGTTTTTATGTACATACATTAATAGGGCAAAGTCTCAAGTTTCGCCTGCACATTAATTGTAGAAAAACTCTTTTTGAGAAATCTAAACTTAGACTTGACACAAGTCCATTTGAATTTTTTGCAATTAGAGAACTAAATCTGTTTAGTCCAACGCCTTCCTCATGTGTATACAATGAACATGTGGCAAGCCTTTGTCTGCATTTTTGTATCACCCATATGGTCTTTAGACAGTAATTTTAAAATATTCAAGCATTTTCAGAATAATAGTGTAAAAAATAAGAGATTAAATGCTTAACTTTTCTTTTCTTTTCATCTAGTTTCAACGCTGTTTAATAAAAAGTAATTTTTACATGCTCTTCATATTACGGACAATTTTTCTTTGCCATCGTGGTTAATACTTAGTAAAATCATGTGATTCAATTTATAGTACCATTATTTTAATTATAGGATAATTAATTGGGCGGAGTGAATATCTAAAATATGATCACGAGTGCCGCAAAACGCATCTGATTAAACGAGTGCGCACGAATTTAATCTGATGCTTTATGCAGCACGAGTGATCATATTTTGGATATACACGATGCCTATTGATTATCCTATTCATTATATTGATCAAAATTGTTTTCGAAGATTTTAATGCTTAATCCTAAATTTTATGAACTGCGGATGAATATCTGTATAGTACAAAACCAACTGACATTTTTGGCGGGAAAAAACCCGAGAGTGAAAAAGAAAAGATAATTTTAACATGTGATTTACCGTGATTTCTGTCACTCGTAAAATTCGATATTTCATCTCTATCTATATAATAATAAAATTTTCCTTTCAATAAATCTGTATCTATCGTAAATGTTCAAACTGTATTCCTTGTTCCAGTCTTGTATATATGAAAGTAATTAATAACATTCTGTTACCTCAGCTGTTAAAATGTCAAAATTGACAAGTGTAGCTTGTGAAACAGGCTATAGAAAAGTTTAATGCAATTGAATGACACTGATGTCAGATAAGAACAAAGCTATTATGGGATGGAAGATCATTTTGTTTGTCTATGGCATAGGGGTATGTACCAAAACACGAAAATCATGAACATTTCATTTTTCAAATTTTTATTTACCGTGAAGCGGTTCCTACAAGAGGCTACATAAAGTGGAAAAGCATTTAAGGGAAAAATTTATTTAAATGTATCTATCGATAATATTGCATTGCAATAAAAATTTATATATTTTTTGTATTTTGTCCGTTTGAAAAG
Organism: Limnoperna fortunei; assembly: GCA_944474755.1. NCBI lineage: Eukaryota > Metazoa > Mollusca > Bivalvia > Mytilida > Modiolidae > Limnoperna > Limnoperna fortunei. Next base: position 4,185,076 of record OX104114.1, on the reverse strand, counting down.
TGTTTTACCCCATGTTCGGCAATTTCTCAGGCATCCAGTTGTCATTGGGTAGGAAAACGAATTAGCCTGAGAAAAACCCCGAACTTTGGTAGTAGAATTAGCAATCAATTTAGATGGAGTCTAGTGCACCTTAAAACCGCAACCTCTGTAATAACAGACCACGTAATCAATATTTTTTATGCAGATATGTAAATATTATTGAAATGGGTTTTTATTGCCATCTTTTCATATACATCATGACTGCCAATTTGTAAAGAGGCAGGAAACAGTTTGAGAACAGTAAAACTTACAATATTCGGCTATAACTGCAAATCGTATATAACACATATAAATGTAAGATTATATCCTTTTATCGCCAGTTTTGGTCATGTTTTTCGGTTAAGTTTTTTTTTAATTTTGTAAGAAACATAATGGAAAATAAGACAAAATATCACACCATGTACCGAAATTGAGCAAAATGATATTTAAATAAAACCTTTCTATCTACAAGAAAAAACGAGAAGGATTTAACACAACTTAAATATGAAATACCTGTTGCATACTTATAAAATACATGTATATGGTATATGTATCAACTTTAGAGAATAAACATAGAGTAGATTTTCCAATCATGTCGTTGATGTTACATTTTAATTATTATTTTCATTGAAGGCTTATATCTCAGTGCATATCACTAGTAGACGGAAACCAGCCTGAAGAGAAAAGAGGTCTGATCGTAATGTGTTGCCATTTAAAATTCAATCTCCTACATCGCTTATTACCAAGATTGTGACATGGAAAATGAAAAAAAATATGCAGTCAGTATGCGTGTGAAATTTTATCGTTCATGAACAAAAAGAATAAGTTTTACCAAATTGATATAGTAAATATAAGTAATTCAACGAAAAACGAACAATTACAATATACTCTCTAGCAAACAAAACAAAGGTAGATAAACGTAAAGTAAAATTTTAAATGGCAAACAATACGGTGTAAAAAAAAAACAATTCGATACTCTTTCAAGATTTTAATTAGAAAAGTTCATTGCGTGTTTGTTAAAAATTCGGTTTAAGTGCTTTCAGCATATTTTGTACGGCTATATAGTGAACGTATTTCATTGTATTAAATTTCGATTGGGATAGGACACAAAAATATATAATGACAACCTTTTTTAACAAAAAATAAATGTCAATTCATGTTGAAGTCACGCACACTTTGTTGAAATTGGGCTCTAACGTTCAATATATGTGTTACACAATGTTATGCTAACTGTTCACTTCCATAAGGTGAAAACTATCTTATTTATATATCGACCTTTCATTATTTTTCTATCATCCTATTGCATCTTCTGAATAAAATTTATATGAATATTAACAGAAGAATTTTGCAGTAACCAAAACATGTGTGTCAGTTATTTTGTCAGGTATTAAAAATTATTAACTCTTGACAAGTTGTTCAAACATGCACAGCCTTTTTTAATTCGATAAACATCCGTAATAAATAAATGTCTTATTTAGCGTCACAAACGCATTCCGAAACTATTAACCTAAAATCGTTTGAAACTAATTGTGGTCATTGATCAAGTACACATTTATAAACAACATATACATCTAATATTTTAACCGCCTATGAAATGCTTGTTTACTAACTACACAAACACCTTTTATATAAAAGGGAATATTTATCACAAATATATATAATTTACATGATTTACTTAATCGTAGCACATTAAAATTGAGTTTGATAAATCTAACCTAAAATTATCCACCGTTAATAGATAACGAGAACTATTCGAACGAATAATACAAAAGACAATATTGAAATTAATTGCACTGCAAATTACACTTATACTTAATATCGGACAAGTTCAGAAATATACGAGCGCATGCAAGCATCATGGGAACTTAATTATTTAACTTAAAAAACAAATCAGTACTCACGGAGAAGATAGGGAAGAACATAATACTGATAGTAAATTAAAGTTGGAGTCTAGTACACTCTTTCATTCTAATTAGAAATTTAATTTAATAATTGTAGATCACACACTATATTAAATATGCGATCATCGAGAGCGATAGAACTAGGAGATAATCGCAAACGATTAATGTCATTATGAAGTGTTGTACGTCAATTAATTTGACTCAGTCTGCTAAGTCTGCCAACTGGATCTATGCAGTACAGTATGAAATCATTCTGTTAAGTTAATTGACATAAGAATTGTATTATACAATTGATATTGTTTTTAAGGAATTTTTACCCATTTGCAATCAATTCGCTATCCATATTATCGCGTCTGGTTTTATCAATGAGGAAGCCGAGTAATCCGTGTGAAACCAGACCATCGATTTCAAAAACCTGAAATCCATATCAAATATGTTTAGGGTTGAGCACACATTTTCGTATTTTATGTATGCCTTTCATTTATTCAAATTTTCCTTATTGTAAATACTTCAGCCTGTGTATGCTTATAGGCCTGTCAAAGAAGAGCAAATTCAATTACAGACTCTCACAATATTAATAAGGGTTTAGAAATTGTTATATTAAATACTACCACAACAACCAGTTTTACTGATACAAGTAGAGATGTTCAGAATCAAACGGTCAACATAATGGACACTGAGAGTATGGGCTTAATATCTGCTGATGCCAGTGGAGTTCTGTCGATGCATACCATAAACACTATAGAGACAGGTATCCCCACGACTATGATACCTTACTGTGCCAACTGTATAGTATTTTTTGGTTTTCAGCTAAGACTAAATACAGGGTTGAAAATGAATTTTTTCCAGAAAATTCAATATCATATTTTAATAACTATTGTGTGTATAAAAAAGCATGGTATATTATTTTTTCCACTCGCGATATGATTTACTTATATTCAAGGTGTAGATAGCCTAAGTCGGATTTGTTATAACGTTTTTGGTATTTTGGTGATAAAAGCTCTACAACATCTCATTCATTGTGGATTTTAAATATTGTTTGGGTTCAAGCGTCACTGATGGGTCTTGATTAGACGAAATGAGCGTCTGGCGTAGTAAATTCTATTAACCTTTGTATCTTTAATTACATTTTATTGATAAGCTTGACAATAATGTCTCATTAGAGGTCATTTTTTAAATAAATGTTTACTTAAGAATCTAATGGACATAAATAACTAATTTTGTTTGAAAGTACAATCTTATGATCAATGAATGAAGGTAATAACAAAATACTGAACACCGATGAAACTGTCAAAAAAGACAATCCACAAATCAATGTCCGAGAAACTGGCAAACTCCAGAACCAACACCAAAAATATAGTAACTACAGCAATATTAATTGTAATCTTATAATCTATAATTTAGTGATAAAGTATTCATTTATGTCCTCGATCAATGCTGGGATTGTATAAATATTATCCACATGAATACGTCAAATAGCATCAATAAAGGTATTATCCGAACTGTCCACATGAATACGTCAAATAGCATCAATAAAGGTATTATCCGAACTGTCCACATGAATACGTCAAATAGCATCAATAAAGGTATTATCCGAACTGTCCACATGAATACGTCAAATAGCATCAATAAAGGTATTATCCGAACTGTCCACATGAATACGTCAAATAGCATCAATAAAGGTATTATCCGAACTGTCCACATGAATACGTCAAATAGCATCAATAAAGGTATTATCCGAACTATCCACATGAATACGTCAAATAGCATCAATAAAGGTATTATCCGAACTATCCACATGAATACGTCAAATAGCATCAATAAAGGTATTATCCGAACTATCCACATGAATACGTCAAATAGCATCAATAAAGGTATTATCCGAACTGTCCACATGAATACGTCAAATAGCATCAATAAAGGAATTATCCGAAATGTCCACATGAATACGTCAAATAGCATCAATAAAGGTATTATCCGAACTGTCCACATGAATACGTCAAATAACATCAATAAAGGTATTATCCGAACTGTCCACATGAATACGTCAAATAGCATCAATAAAGGTATTATCCGAACTGTCCACATGAATACGTCAAATAGCATCAATAAAGGTATTATCCGAACTGTCCACATGAATACGTCAAATAGCATCAATAAAGGTATTATCCGAACTGTCCACATGAATACGTCAAATAGCATCAATAAAGGTATTATCCGAACTGTCCACATGAATACGTCAAATAGCATCAATAAAGGTATTATCCGAACTGTCCACATGAATACGTCAAATAGCATCAATAAAGGTATTATCCGAACTGTCCACATGAATACGTCAAATAGCATCAATAAAGGTATTATCCGAACTGTCCACATGAATACGTCAAATAGCATCAATAAAGGTATTATCCGAACTGTCCACATGAATACGTCAAATAGCATCAATAAAGGTATTATCCGAACTGTCCAAATGAATACGTCAAATAGCATCAATAAAGGTATTATCCGAACTGTCCACATGAATACGTCAAATAGCATCAATAAAGGTATTATCCGAACTGTCCACATGAATACGTCAAATAGCATCAATAAAGGTATTATCCGAACTGTCCACATGAATACGTCAAATAGCATCAATAAAGGTATTATCCGAACTGCCCACATGAATACGTCAAATAGCATCAATAAAGGTATTATCCGAACTGTCCACATGAATACGTCAAATAGCATCAATAAAGGTACATAACTTCTGCGTCAAATTCTATTTTACTAAAGTTTGTGTATAAATAAATTTAGCATTTAATTTAAAACTTTTTTCTATTTTAGTACAATCAATTAATAGTTTGATTTTTAGAAAAATCTGTCTCACACAGTCACTTTTAGGATGTCTTTGTCTGTCTAACACCTCAATCGAATACATTGCCTAACTCTACTCGCTTCTTTTCACAACAGGATTTCGATAACACACCTGAGTGATGATAATAACAATTATTATTATTATTATTATTCACGTTTTCAGGAAAATAAGAGTATAGTGTAAAACATGCAGGAAACAAAGGAAGTTGGTTGATAGATGCACTGGATGATGCCCTAATAGAAAGCGACTTGAATAACGACAAAGTGGACATGTTGTATGTGTTGACGTAGACTAATAAGAAAGTTGCAGAGAATGATGACGACTACAACTAAACTAATGATGGAGAATATATACCATCTGTTAAAGCCCAGTCCTGCTTCTTTCATAACATTACAGAGGATTTTTTTCTTGTCAGGAACTAAATGTGATTATAAATGTCATTATGTTGTTACAGACTTTATAGGTAATTTACCTTATGCCCCTATAAATTTGGTAGAAAAAAGTGCGTTGATTGTGAATGCAAGCAAGTCACAACCGGTACCGTTTCGTCTACAAAATTGTCGATAAAATGGCATTCTGAGTTTGTGCATTAATATCGACCTACATATCAAATTATGTTGAAATTGTACAAAGTTGACGTACTTTTAATGGATTAACACGGGCAGCCATTTAGTAAAATATAAACCCGATGTACACAACTAGACGTGAAAAACTATGTGTATGCAAAGTTTTCTGAGGATCCATTGACTAGTTCTACAAGAAATGCCGGACAAACTCTCTGCAAATAAGGAAGAAAAATACCATGTGCTGGTGTTGATTGCAAGCAATTTACAAATAGTGTTCTTCCATCGAGAAAAAGTGGAATTCGGCGCCAATTGAATAATTGGCAAGTTATAAACAAATTTAGTTTTCGCCATCATGTTCAGAATAGCACATTGTACGCAGAAAACCAATTTTTCAAAGCAATCCAACAATGTTGTGGAGTAAAAAAGGATCTGTATTTACAATCATGTTCCAAATACAAATTTTACCAAGATAATCTATTGTCAAGATGATGCAATGAAATCATATTGTTTTACGCTTGTATAAGCGATCATTATAAAACAGCGACTTGAACAATTAATCTAAAACCGATGTGCACAACTAAAAATAGAATTCCGACACTTCGTGGTCGGGGACTTATTAATACGTAATAAAACAAAACTGGACAAAAAACAATAATGGTCTTAATAAATAAGAAACTGTTCAAAAACAATAAGGCCTCGGGCACTTCGTGACGATAGGCTTAATTATAATAATGCGTACCCTAAATGCGAGCATCGCACATTTGATGTTTCACGACGTTACTTCCGAACCCCCTCCATTTTTGACGTGACCTTTTCCCTTAAGTGTTGGAGACGTCACATAAATGTCAGCAATAGTCTAGGATAGCCAGAAATTTTTGCTCCACCACACCAATCTTCATGCAAAGGATTCTGGGAATCCTACATCAACCACAATCAAGTCTGCCACAAATTGGTTTACGCCTAGAGAAATATCTTTCATGGCAGATAAGATTCGCGTACAAACGCAGTAATTTTAATGTTAAACTTTATCCAAAGTGTATAAATAGAATATATAAAAATATAAAAAATTGAGCGGGTATGATTTTACAAACATCAATCTTTGTTAACAAAATGTAGACCCGCAGTAAACGGGTGATGACTGGCAGAGGTTATATCCGGGAACCAGTTATGTTCTTTGTGCCGGGTAGTTCCACCACACATCATCTCCATTTACCGCGGGACAGCATTATCGTCTTTCCGTAATGTTTGTAAACAGAGAAGGATTTTTGTAAAAAGAAAATACACCAAATCATATTTATGTTAATATAGTCTCTTTATAAACTGTAGATACAGTTTTACATAAAAAGTACTGCGTTTGAACGCGAGGCTTTATCCGCCATGGTAGATCTCTCTCGTGGCGTACAACTGATGTGGCAGAGGCAGAGGTGATTATGGTTGACGTAGGATATCCGGGATTGTTCATAAAGGTCACGCTCCGGGACGTCAACAATGACGCAAGAATGTTACATTCAATCCATGTATATCGATATTATTAATTGATAGGCAACATTTACAAAAAGTTGGGATAACCGTTTTTTCCAAACATGCATTAAGTCTTCATATACAACTATTAGCGACATTACGTGACTTGCGTTACGATTTTTGTCAGCTATATTGGATATTCCACTCAATAGAAAAATATCCTAAAAAACGCAGATATCTTGTTAACTAAATAAAATATATATGTTTTGCACAGTGTTCCTGGTAATACAGTCTCATATCTTCTGAATGATATATTTTATCAGTTTAAATTACTTGCAAAATGTTTCCCACTTTGTTTTGAAACAAGCCTTATTTTCTGCCTTCTAGTTAAATTGTTTCAATGCGAAATAGTCCATTATGCACCACTTGAATTGCATAAATACAGCTGGTATAAAATATGTTTTATATTCAAACAGTAAACACATTTATGTTTTTGATTTCATATTAAAAATACTTTAATTGCTGATCTTTGTACTTCCCAGTTTTACAATTTTTAACACGGTGTATGCATCTGTGTTCAGAGAGGAGACAGGGTTGTGTGGCATTTTCATGATCTAATTATATCTTACAAATTTGTAATATTTTTAATTTAGAAGTAAATATTTTGACTATTAAACAAAAAACATTTAAGAGTATTTGACTTAGAAAATACTGTCATTAGAAAGAGTAGAACTAACTGCAATTGCTTAGTCTTGTCTTGAATTGAAAATTTGGTTATGAACTTATGGCCAATTAAGTGAACTGAGATGTTCGTAATTTAATAAATTAAACTTAATGTGCGTTACAAACGTGTTGTAAGGTTTATCACATCAAAGTATCATAAGAAGAAGTGAGACAATGCGAATTCCATAAGCAAACTTTTATTACATCGATATAATCGGCAATCACAAGATGTACATCATACAGAATTCGATTCTCTGAAATAAATAAATGAACTTACATACAGAAAACAAATAAAACTAAATATTTCACAAGTTATTAAGTAAACATTGTTATTTACGCATATTTTAACATTTGAATATTTGACGTATAAAATAATAATACGGCAACTTCAGTTTACCGAAAATACTTATATTAATTGTAAAAATAAAAGTTAACTTGACAAAATATTATTAAATTGTTTCTTATCAATGTATATTACATGTACATAAAAATTAAATAACATATATATTAAAAATTTTGACATATTACATACCAACTATTATCTCTACAAAACTTCTGATGTGAAACCGTCTTTCTTTTCCACCGCAAACATATCATGTAATCTAGCAACGTCGTTAGTAACTTAAACGTAGTAACTTGACGTCATACTTAATAGTAGAAATACGGGAAAGAACGACGTTGTTCTAAGTAAAAACAAATTATAAAATACTTGAGCAAAAATGACACTCATACAAATATGATATGAATAAATAATACAATTAATAATAATTGAACATAGTCAATAGGCTTTACACTCCCCACCATGAAATTATATATAACAATTTCATAAAAAAATCAGATAATTGGTATTAACAAGCACCTGCTACTGTGAACATTCAAGCAAACATAACTTAGAGATGGGTCTTTTTACGATGGAGTCCTTAGTTCTTACCACACAGCTACGGACTAGTCCATCTCTTCCATCGACAACATCTAGGATGCGTCCCATAGGCCATTGTCCTCGTGGTACTTTATCATCAGCAATTAGTACAATATTACCAGTTTGCATGTTTTGTGTTTTCCTTGTCCATTTTTCACGTTGTTGTAGAGTAGGTAAATATTCCTTTATCCAACGTCGCCAAAATATATTTGCCAGGTATTGGACTTGACGCCACCAACGTTTTGCATAGTTGCCACTTTTGTTAATTATTAATCCTGAATATGAAGTATTACTTTTCATCAGAAGTAAGGTATTTGGGGTAAGTACTTGAAGATCTCTTGGGTCGTCGCTAACTTGTGTAATCGGACGGTCATTAATTATTCTCTCTGCATCTGCCATAAATGTAAGTAATTGTTCATCGCTGAGTAGTTGCTCATTTGCTAGAGATTTCAGAATTTTCCTAACAGTTCGTATCATACGTTCCCATAATCCACCACGGTGACTGGAGTAGGGAGGGTTGAAATTCCATTCAATCCCGTTTAATACCATATGCTTTGCTAATTTAGACTGGTTCCATTCCAGTAAAGCATTCCGCATCTCCTGTTCTCCACTTACAAAGTTTGTTCCATTGTCACTAAAGATTTTTTCTGGTGATCCTCTTCGACTAGTAAAACGTTTAAAAGCTGCAATGAATGAATCCGTAGTCAGGCTGTGAGCGATTTCCAGATGTATAGCCCTAGTAGTTAAGCATGTAAATAAACAGCCATACCTCTTAACAACTGACCGACCACTTTTGATGTTTAATGGGCCAAAATAATCAACTCCGACGAACGTAAAAGGTGGTTTGTCTGGTGTTTTTTGCTCTTCGAGTACAGGTGCCATCATTTGTGAACCAAGTGTTCCCTGGTATCTTCTGCATTTAATGCATCGCTTCAAGATATTTCGTACCGTATTTTGGCATCTAGGTATCCAGTATTACTCTCGTAACAAGGCTACTACTTGGCATGTTCCAACATGTCCATTTTCTTCATGAACAGCTCTGATTATTAAATTAGTTACGTGATTAGAATTAGGCAATATGATGGGGCACTTTTCAACTGGTAAGTCTAATCTCCCGTTCGCACAAATTAGCTCATCACGAATCATTGGGTTTAAAGAAGCTAGATGACTGTCTTTGTTTACTGGTTTTCCCTTCGTGAGTTTTCTAATCTCATCGGCATACACATTTGTTTGTATACAACGGAAAATGTCTTTTTGTGCGTTCTGTATTTCAACTTTAGTCAAATCGTCGTTTTGAACATCTATTGTATGCTTCAGGTATCGTACTCTGCAAATGTTTTTGAATCTAGTCAACCAGACTATGGCTCTCAGCAGCTTCGTCCAGCTGGAAAAATACGAAAATATGTCATTAATCGGTTGTATCATAACTGCATTGATCGTTGTGTCTTTCTTGATTTCAACATCAGCATCAGCAACATTTGGTTGAATATTCGATTGTGGCCATTCGGGTGGAGATTGCAATAGAAATTGTGGTCCTTGTAACCATATGTTTATTCGTTTTCTATCGAAAGCATGCACTCCTCGTGAAGCTACATCAGCTGGGTTAGATTTCGTGTCGACATACCGCCACTGGTCATTTGATGTCAAATCATGTATTATGCTTACTCTGTTTCCAACGAAAACCTTAAATCTCCTGGTTTTGTTATTTATGTATCCTAGTACAATCATTGAATCCGTCCAAAATACAACATCATTCAGCTCAATTTCAAGTTCATCTCTGATTGTCTCATATAAACGACAAGCAAGTACGGCCCCGGAGAGTTCCAATCTAGGTATAGATATCTGTTTTATAGGAGCAAGTCGGGATTTCCCAAGAACAAAGGAGCAGTTTACATTTCCATTGTTGCCAACAATGCGCAAGTAAACACAAGCTCCATATCCTATCTCGGAACCGTCGCTAAAGATGTGCAGTTGTACATTAGTGACGTCTGAGGCTAGTTTGAAGTATCTGGGGATGGATATCTTCTCTAACTCTGGTAGAGCGGTTAACCATCGTGACCATTCATCTTTCTTTTGTGTCGGTATTTCATCGTCCCAACTAAGCTTGGTGCGGCATAGGTCCTGAACAATAAATTTCGCTTTTAACATCACAGGCGATAAAAATCCTAGAGGGTCGAATATCGAACTCAATATTGATACAATCCCACGTCTAGTAAACGGTTTATCGTTCAGTTTGACTTTGAAGATTATTGAGTCTTTTTCAACATCCCATTTCACTCCTAACGCACGTTCGGTTGGTAGTTCTTTATCTACGCTGACAACAGTAGGAGCTCTTTCTGGATTCCGGAATACTTTGTAAAACGTGTTTACTGTTGCTGAGCCATTTGGTCAACCTAAATCCTCCTATTTTCATCAAGCGTTGAAGCTCTTCTGCAAGAATAATCGCTTCCTCCTCTTTAGTTACGGACTTTAGCATGTCATCTACATAAAAGTTCTTTAAAACTGTTTGCACAACTTCCGTGTTGAATTTTTTGGTGTTATCAGTAGCAGTTTTTTGTAGCGCATAAGAAGTGCAACTAGGTGAAGACTTCGCACCAAATATGTGTACCTTCATTTTAAAGCATTTCGGCTCTCGGTCCAAATCTCCATTTGGCCACCATAAAAAACGCAATGCATCAGAGTCTTCGTCAGACACGCGTACCTGATGAAACATCGCCTCGATATCTGCAGTCAACGCTATGCGTTCTTGACGGAATCTCAAAAGTACTCCGACTAAATTGTTCATTAGATCGGGTCCTTGTAGTAATTTGTCATTCAATGATATGCCTTTAAACTTTGCCGCACAGTCGAAAACAACCCGAACTTTTCCCGGCTTGTTCACGTTGGTGACAGGGTGGTGAGGTAAATACCAAATACGATCTGAGTTTTTATCAACATCTATAACTTCTTCCGCATACCCTTTTTCAATGTAGTCGTTTACGGCCATGGTGTACATTTCGTGTAATTTGGGATTTTCACGAAGTCAACGATGCAAATACTGAAGTCGGGCTTTAGCTTAGGCTACGTTGTTAGGCATTATATCTTCACTGTTGCACCATGGTAATCCTAGTTTGTAGTGTCCGTCCTCATGTCTAATAGTAGATTCCATAATATTCAAGGCTCGTCTATCCTCTTGCGACATACAAGTCTTCTCGGTCATACTGGTGTCCTTAAAATCAGTACTCCAAAGACGTTCTATCTGTCGATCAAGTTGTTCATTAGTAATTTGTCTGAAGTTGACATTCACATCTTCACTTGAGTTCTGGGTATTAATCGGTCCTCTTACAACCCAACCTAACCGTGTTCTTATAGCGTACGGCTCATCATCGCTTCCAGTTCTAACCTCAATCGATATATGAGCAACAGGTACATCTGTGCCAATTAGAAGCATAACATTGGATTCTCCAATTTCCGGAATGCGCAAGTCGGATAAGTGCGAAAACTTTGAAAGTTCATCATTTTTAACAGCTGAACGGGTCGAAATTGGTAATGTCTTAACTGACCATACATGTTTTAAATCAATATCTTTGTCATTGTTAACGCCTTGAAGCTTTAAATTAACCTCTCTACCCTCTTGTTGAATCTTAGAAGATGTTGCTGTAGTCATCTGAAATGTAACTGGTCTGCTATTTATTTTCAGCTTCTTTATAAGTCGTTCATCGCAAAGCGATTTGTCGGCTCCGTCATCTACTAACGCGTAAGTAGTTAGCGTATTTCCATTGTCACCCTTTACTACCACGGGTATAATGCCAAGACAGTTTTTTTGTGGTATTACAAGACGCAGAGCAGTGGACACCTACATTAGTGGTAGTGTCAGTTTTCATACTGGGCTCATGTAAACTATCACCGTGGTTACTAGCAGCTGTGTGGTTTTCACTGAACTTAACCCAATCGTGTAATAAAAAATGGTGCTTTACATTACAATCTGTGACATTACAACCTTTCAATTTTCTACAATCTTTAGAAAAATGTTTGCCCTTAAGGCAATTATAACATAACTTAAATTTTCTAACAAGAGAAATTCTATCAGATAAATGCATAGACTTGAACTTAGTACACAACTCTAAATAACTACATGTACCCTTACAACATATACATTTACGCTCCTTTGCATTATGATTTACATGTGCATTATTTATAGCAAAGGTAGATACTCTCTCTTTTGTATTAAACTTAGAGTGTTTGTCAGTACCATTTTTAGCTGAGTTCTCTTTTACTAAATCTATACCATACATTGATGATGCCATGCGTGATTTCTTATCAATGAACTTGGCTAAATCTGAGAAACGTGGTTCTCTATCTGTCTCAGTTATTGCATGAGCAACATCTACCCACTGTACCCTTAAATGCATGGGTAACCGTTTAACAATCTTCTATATTATCTGAATTGTCAATATCTGACACAAATCTTAACTGTGAAAGAGTAATTTCACACTTTTGCATTTCAAGTGATAGTTTTGACAATGACTCATAATCTGATGACTTGATTTGTGAACCATTAACTAAGTTATCTATGTAAGATCTTACAATCATATGCGATCTTCCATAACGGTTATATAAAATTTGTTTAGCACGTTCAAACCCCTCTTTAGGTTCTAACAATACACAATCCTCAATGGAGGATTTAGCCTCACCTTTGCAGTATTGGATCAAATAACTTAACCTTAACTGATAATCAGTTACTCTTTTTTCTACATTAGTCTCAAAGTTCTTAATAAACTTGCAATAATCTGTGGGCTTTCCATCAAATGTTAAAAGTTCAGGCTTGGGTAAATTAAATCCTTCTTGGAGCGCGGAAGCTAATTTCTGGAATGCTGTATCAATCACACTGGCGTTTGTTGAATCTTCAGGGCTGAACTCGTTTCTTCTCTCCGGTTGTTTGTCAATCACTACAGTGCTATTCTGTGTTCGGTCTAAATGTTCTACATTGTTAACTTGTTTTACACTAGCACTTTGTTTTGTGTTGTTTGTCACTTGATAGACGTTCTCATCTTTCGAAGCTTCCTCCCACATTAGCTCTTCAATCTTAGCCTCTTCGAGTCTACTTCTGCTTTCCAGCATTTGTTCCTTCATTTCGAGCTCTCTACGGGCGCGCTCGATTACATGCTTTTCTTCCGTCTTCTTTAACTGAAATTCCACTTTAAGTCTATTTGCCTTTGCAAGTCTAAGTTTGTGTTGCGATGAAACATGCGATACTGAAGACACACGACTGTCACAATCGTCTTCTGTCGGATTAATATCCTGTTTATTCCATTCTGAATATCTTTCACGAAACTCGGTGAAGTTTTTCATACAGCTGGCATAATTCATTTCCAGTGTCTCGATAACTTGTGAGTCTTCACAAATGTCTAAGCACTCTAGGTGTGAGGTTTTATACTGCTCAAATCGATCGCACAACTTGCGGTATAGACTCTGTACAACATCGACATCTTCTTGGCTAACCATTTTCCTTTCAAGTTCATTGTACAATTTAGTTAACTGTGCTAAATTAGTTGAACGGATCTTCTTTAAACTTTCGAATGTCTGGGGATCTGCCATATCCTGTTGCGTATCACTTCCAGGCATCGTAACGAGTAGTTGAGAATTGTAAGGTTTATCACATCAAAGTATCATAAGAAGAAGTGAGACAATGCGAATTCCATAAGCAAACTTTTATTACATCGATATAATCGGCAATCACAAGATGTACATCATACAGAATTCGATTCTCTGAAATAAATAAATAAACTTACATACAGAAAACAAATAAAACTAAATATTTCACAAGTTATTAAGTAAACATTGTTATTTACGCATATTTTAACATTTGAATATTTGACGTATAAAATAATAATACGGCAACTTCAGTTTACCGAAAATACTTATGTTAATTGTAAAAATAAAAGTTAACTTGACAAAATATTATTAAATTGTTTCTTATCAATGTATATTACATGTACATAAAAATTAAATAACATATATATTAAAAATTTTGACATATTAAATACCAACTATTATCTCTACAAAACTTCTGATGTGAAACCGTCTTTCTTTTCCACCGCAAACATATCATGTAATCTAGCAACGTCGTTAGTAACTTAAACGTAATAACTTGACGTCATAAGTAATAGTAGAAATACGGGAAAGAACGACGTTGTTCTAAGTAAAAACAAATTATAAAATACTTGAGCAAAAATGACACTCATACAAATATGATATGAATAAATAATACAATTAATAATAATTGAACATAGTCAATAGGCTTTACACGTGTATTGCAGGGTCTTTTGATCTAAGACTTCAAAGCCAAACCCCGACTGCTCTTGCCACAATCCTCTTCTTTTGGTGTCAAAATCAAAGTTGAAGATTGTGATCTCCCATTCTTGTTTTGGATACCAAAACTTCACAAAAATCCATACAAACAGCGTTTCATAGCAGGATCGTCTAAGTGTACCACCAAAACACTGTCGCAACTCCTGACCACTATTTTAACAACAATAAAAACGGGAATTCAAAGACACAGTGACACTTTCTACTGCAGGAGTATCATAAATGAAATGTCGATATTAAACAATTCAAAAGACCTGGTAGAAATCTTTAGGTCTGGATCTCTTTCCAAATGTAGCAGCATTAACACATTTAATTTTTCGGCACTCTATACGGCCATCCCTCATTTGCAGCTTAAAACCAGGCTTAAAAATCTTATTAAAACGCTGCATTTTCAACCAAAGTGGAAAGAGACGATATAAATACCTGGTAATTAGCCATGAAAGAAATTTCTTCGTCATTAATGACTCTTAATCGAATAATAAATATATTGAAGACCAAATATGTCAGATGTTAGATTTTCTTATCAACAACATATTCGTCATGTTTGGAGGACACGTTTTTCAACAGACTGTTGGTTTTCCAATGGGTACTTATTGTGCTCCTCTACTCGCCGACCTGTTTTTGTAATCTAATGAGGCTGAGTTCTTAGAAGGCCTGCTGCAGAAGAAAGAAAAGACACTGGCCCAGACCTTTAATTTCACATTCCGCTGTATTGATGATGTGTTGTCTCTCAACAATGCTAAATTTTGTGCCTATTTGCATTAAATTTACCCTAGCGAGCTTGAAATTAAAGGCACCACCAATACACTGAGGTCAGCCTCTTACTTATACCTAGAAAGAGACCCAAGAAAACTACAAACTAGACTCTTCGACTAACGTAATGACTTCAACTTCAAAATAATCATCTTCACGTTCATCGACAGCAACATTCCAGCGGCTCCAGTGTATGGTGTGCACATTTCACAACTTATGCGTTATTCTAGGTTCTGCGATCTGTATTCCGATTTTTTAGAAGGGTTTGTTGTACTAAGGTTGATGTTATCTCTCCAGAAACTGTATGGTCGTTCACCTTGACGTAATTGATCGTTATGAAAAATTAATCTCTCAAATACGATAGGACACTTTCGCTGAGTTATAGATAGTGTTTCTTATTCCCGGATGTGACCTTTTCCTAGAGATGAAGGGTGTCTAATTAGAGGCGGGGAGAACTTACTCGTACGGAGCAACTGAGTGCACTATAGTTTAATTGGGTTCGGGTTAATATCTTTCTTTTTTGTGTTGTGTTGTGTATGTTTGTCTATTGTAACTGTCCTTTGACTTTTGGCTCTTGTTGATCGTTCGGTTTTCTTTGATATTTTTCTTTAAAATGTGTCAGAGACATAATTAGCACATCAATTGTATTAAAATTTATTAATTAGCTGTGCAAGCTATTAGGAACCCATATATATCTCGATTTTGTACATGTTATTCGGTGCTTATCGATGCCTACATTGTCTTCGTAGTACATAGAGTGCTGTTTTCCTGTTAGACCTCGTGCGGAGACTATCATTATTATAACTAATCTTTTTGTAAGTTTTGTGTTTGTTTTCTAAAAAGATGTATTTGTTGCAAGTGCAAAGTTGTGTCAGTAGACGGGCCGACTTGTCTTATCATGGACCAGAAATAATACATTAGACATAATGATATAAATCAACCTGTTTAGGACATATAAATACAAACTGGTTATTAAAAGCTTTTCCTCATTTACCGACATCAAAACCCATTTTTACGAAGTATATTTTTTAATAGAATACATGAAAATATCAGGTCTTTTTTGTCATGACTGATACCTTTAGAAGCTGCAAAACCTTGCGAATAGTAATTACTAGATAGTTATCTCCTTAAGGTAACTCGTTATTTCAAGATAAGTATTGTCATAATAAACAATATAATCTAAAATAAAGTATGTATCTTGTCAAAATCTGAAAAAATGAATTGATACAACCTGTGTGATACAAAACCTTGTATCATCTATATATGTGATACAAGATGTACTTTTGTTAGAACTACTTCTTGACGTCCCAATGAATGGTATAACCAATGATTCGTTGAATTACTCTCATTCTATGAATGAATTATGACGTTATAATACGTGCCATGTCAGGTTAAGATATTTTGATGGCCGAGTGGTTAAGATATTTCATCTACTATTAATCACGTGGTCGGTCAACACTGAGATTGGGTTCAAGTCTCACTGCGCTCGACTCCAATTTAATTAGTTTAAACATATTTATTTCTATTCATATATCAATATATTTACACCAAAATACAGACAGGGATTCGAAAACAAGCTACAAAGCTTATATAAATCCGTCTCCTGAAAATGAAAGACATATAGCAGTTTACGACAGTCTTGGAGTACATTTAGTATGAATATGTAAAAATAAATAAATAAATTAATTAATTAATTAATTAATTAATTAATTAATTAATTAATTAATTAATTAATTAATTAATTAATTAATTAATTAATATAATAATTATACTATCATAATAATGCAATAATAATGATAATAATAACAATAATATTGAAAATAATTATTTTTAGTTTCAACCTCTATAAACCTAGCATCAAGAATATAGTAATCTAAATATCGCTTGCTTTTCAAAATGTAATCTTGCACCTTAAGAAATATTTCATTTTTTTGTTGGAGTGATAGAGTATCAGAGCCGTTAATCGCGACATTTTTTACGAGTATCGCAATAGAAAAATGCAAGCTGATAGAAGCATCACAATTGTGACATGAACGGCCACTGATAGAAACGTTCCGTTGCTGTATAAACGGGTTAACCTTAACACAGTTTGAACAGATTTTGAGACCTTGTTCATACACTTTCCCTCGCAGTCACTACGTAAATAGCCGTAGATACAACAAGATATTGCACATGGCTGAGAACAATTACTTTGGTGAAGTCACCAAAGTTACCACAATTGCTAGCTATCTGATTACAGTTTATTGTAACATAGAAAAAGAAATTAATATTTATTGTGATACATAGCAGCATGTAATAAACATCATTATTTAATAAAAAAATATATAAAAACGAGAACAGGAATATTATTACTCTTGTAGGTAGAACGGTAGTTAATGTTTCAGTAATAGTGAAAATAATAGCAGTTATGTAATTTGCATACCTTTCTAACACTGATCAACATTTACTTGCTCTTTTAAAAGCTTAATTCATGCAGGGGCTAACAGACAAATAATTATACACATGTTACCACTATTGACCCAATAAGAAAACAACGTAGGTATAACTGTTGTACTTATTGTACTATTGACCTTACCAGAACACTATGTAATTATTCACTGACCTATACTTAATGTAGAGTATACAAATTTGGTAACTTGTTTCCGGTACACATTTACTACCGTTATACCTGAACATTACAGCAGTGAATGGAGAAGAACGGTTTGGTAATACGCGGAATTTTTGTTCATTCCACACAACAGGACCCTCTAGTTATTCTGCCTGATCATGCTATTGGTGCTGTAAATGGAAAGGTGTGTAAATAATACTTTATCTAACTTCTGTTTATCTACCGTAAGTTTTGTCTCCGGTAAGTGAATACAGCAAAAGTTGTAGGATATATAATGTTTTACTAATTTTATTGACAAATTTCAAATAAGCAATTAAAACAAAATAATCCATTTTAAAGAGGTGGTTACGTATAATTATAGGAAACTATAAGAGGTTATAATAAAATTAATAAGCATAAAATATATCCCCTATAATATGTTCAATTATTTCAAAAAATACTTGAAACAACGCAGCATTCAAACACGAATGTTACCTTTCAGAAAATGACAAAATACCCTTTGGTGAAAGTCACATAAAGTATAAATATATAATTTACATCCGTGTAGTTCATTACACGTACTATATGAATGCAAATGCGGGGTTAAGTAAATATGTGCTAAAGTTTAAAATCCATTTATGATGAATACTTCGTTTGTCCGCATATTTACTCCCAATTGTATACATGTTCATTAAATCATATATGTATGTGTTCATGAAATTTTTTAAATTGACCATATAGTTACAAAAATAATTGAACATATGTTTTTTAAAAATATATAAATAAAATGATTACACAATTAAATAATAAATTAAAATAATTTAAATTAAAAAAGTTAAACAGGAATTGTATATCCATGATCCGGGTGCCTGTGTTGGACCGATATCTTTTAACTGGTAACCAATTTTATCCTGAAGTTATTAATAGTGATTGGTTCAAGACGATTACGGCATGACGGTCATATCCCATCAAGCATCTGTTTTCTTTTTTTCAAATTGCGTAATTAAGAAACGATTAGCAGAAAATACTTTTTATTACAAATTTTAATGTATGTATTTTAAATTCAGACACCATACAAAAATAAATTAGACCAGGAGGTTGACTCAGTCTCTGCACCGATATTCTACTTCATTATTATTATTATTATATGCAGTGTAAAAGCACTTAAAATTATGGAATAATAATTCAATTTAACCGTTTTTATTCGATGATTCTGAGTTTGACGTTAAATTTTTAAACCCATCTTACAGCGACCTGTTCAGAAAGTGACAAACACATGTTCATATTTAAGTAAATACGACAAATCTGTTGCTTATAACTCTCTAATTTGTAAAATAAAGTAAAAAAAAATATCCACATAGGCTTATTTTTTTGCTTCACAGATGAAAACGCAAAATATGAACTCGAAAAGATGAAATATGAAGGTGAAACAGATAAATTATTATTTCGACCTTTCGTCGAATATATCGTTATGTTATTTGCATATTTCTATTTTGTTCGAGATTTCTCGAACTTTCGCGTTTTCTGCTATTTGTGTTAAAATTCGACTTTTTCGCCGGGACCCATACTATTTACAGTTTACCGGTCCGCGTTTTTTATAAATTTAATATCCCTAGCTAGAGCCATAAATTGTACAGTTTACATGTCCGACTTTCTAACTAACTTTAAAGCCACTGACCCTTGAAATTTACTATGGGTCCGCATTCCTTATTAAACTTTTTTGCATATCTCCGGAGCCCTACAATTTACATATAGGTCCGCTTTTCATATGAGTTGTATAGCTAGCCAGAGCTCAAGAAATGTATGATTTACCGGTTTGCCATTTGTATTATTTATTAAGTCATTTCAAAGCCGAGGAAGACATGTTAAAAGACATATTATAACTGCACTTCCGGTCAAGAGAAATGGCGGTAGATTGAAAAATTGCTGAGAAGAATATTTGGGGTTTTTTGTGTTTCCTTTATATTGTACATACAATTTTCATTTTTCATGTAACACACACATATACCTTGTGATCCTTAACCCATATTATGCCTTTGACAGAGTCTGCCCGTGACCAGACGGGGACATATGAGAGTCCACTGACCCAGTTATTTACTTCTGAACTTGATGTATATTCAAAATAGTCACAATCATCATTAATTCCGAATCGTACTCCTAGCCATGATATATCAGTGAGTCAAGACTTTGTCCTCGGTCAAGAATATATCGCTATGATTGATAGAGAACTTAAAAATATCCCAAAAGACACATATGTAAACAAACTCCTCAGACAACACAATTACACGGTACAGGGAAACACTTGCAGGACGTGCTCCAGGTGTACAGGGGTTTCCCTTGGGGAAATTATTCACAAGAAATAATACTGTGCATAAGACATCTACTGAAAGATACGCGCGTGATTGCTTCATCATTCAGGCTTTTCTATTTGGCCACCCGAACGGAATTGAGGATGTTTTCAAATCTGACACTACGAGTAAACCTAAGCCTGCAAGCGACAACAACGATAACTGCTCTCTTATTGAACTCAGAGTTACTCTTCAATCGTTAATGGCTGGGGTAGTTGAACTTGAAAAAATGAGAAAGGTCATGTCAAACAAATTGAAACTTTACAAAAGTGTAATAAAAAGCTCAGGGAAGACCTCGATGAAAACGTTGAAAATTTGCACGCATTGCGCGTATCATACGACCGAAAGTGTACTCAATATGATGTGAGCATAAAACTGTTTCCTCGGTTGGAGAGTTTAAATATGACGAGTATACCGCGTACAAAAGACGCAGTGACTGGGAGACCGAACGACTAGGAAAATTAATTACAAATTTACAGCGTCAACGATTTGAAATCATGCAGCCAGTACTCAAACGCCGAAATTACCCAACGAGAGCCCCGTAATTTAAAACCGTTGACTTCTACTGGACATGATATAGAAAATCGTAGTTATTGTGTGCAACCACCCATTGAAGTCAAAACAAACGTTCAACCACAAGTGACAAATGATATTAGCTCAGGTTAGATCGATACGCGGTCGTCTGTGCGTATCGATAACAACGTACCTTCGCATAATAGTAAAAACGTAGAAAGAGTACCGATTGTCGAGACCCAATGGTCCCTGATAATCAATAGTATATTGCCAACTTCCTAGGTCACGGTGTCCCTATGGTCCCGGATAATCAATATTAGATGGCCATCTACCTAGACCACATGGTCCCAATAGACCCTGATAATTAAAAGTAGATCGTCAACTACCTAGATCATGTGGTCCCTTTGGTCCTTGTTAAGCATAAGTATATCGTCAACTACCTAGACCATGTGGTCCCTTTGGTCCCTGATAATCAAATGTAGATGACCAACTACCTAGACCATGTAGACCATGTGGTCCCTTTGGTCCTTGATAATCAAATGTAGATGACAAACTATCTAGACCATGTGGTCTCTTTGGTCCCCGATAAGCTATAGGAGATGTCCAACTACTTCGATGTTTTCCCTATGGTCCCTGATAATAATCGTACAAACGATTTAATAAATTGTACAAACGAAATAATAAATCGTGCAAACGATTTAATAAACCTTACAAACGGTTTAATAAACCGTACGACGATTAATAAACCGCACAAACGATTTAATGATAAACCGTACAAACGATTTAATAAACCGTACAAAACGGATTATAAATCGTACAAACGATTTAATAAACCGTACAAACGATTTAATAAATCGTACAAACGATTTAATAAACCGTACGAACGGATTAGTAAATCGTACAAATGATTAAATAAACTGTACAAACGAAATAATTTTTTTTTTCGTTTTGTTGTTTGGCACGAATAAGCCGTCGTAGAATTGTGCCTTCGTGAGTGTTTCTAACTCTAACACACATATTTTTTTTACTTGCATTTATTTTAAATGACAATAAAATCCACGCGTTCGAGTGTCGTCTGGCACGTACGATTTGTGTATTTCACAGAACAAAAATCCGTTTCCTTTTTCAATGAATTGAACTTAACATTCCATTGATATACACTGTCACAACTGCATCATTGCTGACGTCCTGAAACGTAATCTTGATGACAATTTAATATATATCGCGATCATATGTAATATACGTGTGTACGGTACGACGTCTCTCACTGCGGTACCGTTTCTTGATAGTAAACAAGCCTTCGACTACGTATGGAGAATAGGTCTTGTGTACAAGCTTTTTAATTTAGGCCTTATAGGTAAACTGTGGTGTATTGTAAATGATTTACATTGTAACACTTATAGTGCTGTTGTTGCTAACCAATCATTGTCTTTTTTTCCATGTTTCACAAGGGGTACAAAAAAGGGGAGTTTTATCTGGCCTTTTATATTTAGTATTTATAGATCAAATGTTAAACGAATTGGAAACTTTTAATAATAATGTTGGTGTCATTAACACTGTCAGTTGTTGTCCTGCCTTAGCAGATGATGTTTGCTGCATTAGCCTTTCTACCTCCGGGCTACACGATATAATTAACGTATGTTCAAACCAATGCCAATGGCATTTTCACAAAAAGCTCCCGCGAACCTCAGTTAGTTTTTGCATGGTTTGTAATTGTAGATCCAATCCCTATTCAAGAAGAGTACTCTCACCTTGGTGTGCAGATGAATCGATCTTTTAAATCGTATGATCGTACTGTTAGTGCGTGTCGGAAAGGACAAACCTCATTTTTTGCTCTGAATAAACTAAAAAGTAAATCTATAAATCCAATTGTTCTATCAAAGTTATACAATAAAGTTGTTTTACCGTCCGGATTATATGGCTGTGAAGTTTGGACTAATCTGAAATTTGCTGATTTTAATGCACTTTACATCTCGTAACAAAACAGATACTCGATTAAAGAACAAGAGCAAGATCAGACATGTGTCAATCAGTGTTAGGACTTTATCCAATATCGGTGGAAATTGAAAAGAAGAAACTCTTATTTTTACAGAAACTGATATCATTGAAGGTCTTTCATAGACCAAAACAGATATTTTTGGTTCATGAATTTTCTTTTTTGACTGACAACAACCGTAAACATTTTGGAATTGTGCCTGATGTGTTTAAAATGATACTTTCATATGACCTATATGAATATTTATTGTCTGGACATTTTCCGTCTAAACACGAATTGATGTTTATGGTTATGCAATCAATTCATAGTATTCAGGACAGTAACTGGAAAAGACGCACCAGCTCAGATAGTGACTTCCGTAGATTCGTACAAATAGTCGACCGAACTGAAATTGCATCATTTTTAAAATTGTCGAAAACCCGTTATGAACTTAAGAACTATTACTTTTTTAACTAAACTACTGACTGATCCACCCAAGGGTATAATAGGTACTTGTTAACTTTGTAACCGAACGTTCCAGGACTTTTCCGAACATATATTTTGTACTGTCAATCGACACTTCCGTTCTAATACTTAATTATTGAAAACTTTCCACTCGATCTCTTCGTTAAACTGTAAGAACACGATGAAACGCAACTTTACTTGGTGCTTTTAGGAAAAACAATACCGGACGTTGATCGTGATGAGTACAACTTTAGAAGGCTCCTATGTGATAAGTGCTAAAAAGATATGAAGTCCCCAAGGCATCGACCTTCATTGTCACTGATCTATGATACATTTTTCCATTTTAAAGGTCCTACTTTGAAACATCGCTTGAGAAACATACACATTTTAGAGTTATAGCTAGTCCAAGTTGGTAAAATCGGATGAACATAAAATAATTTAATTTAATTTAATTTTAAAGTCATTCGCGTGTTCGCACATTTATTTAATATGTAAACTAGTTGCATTTACACCATAACGAAACAAACATACATTTACAAAAGTGAAGTATTAATTGTTCTTTTTTACCTGCGTAACCCTTATGTCAAATAGAATGGACCGTTATCAGTTATAAAATAATAATAATAATAATAATAATAATAATAATAATAAATCGCCTATTAATTTCTAGTATTTCCTAGTATTTACATCCAATTACTGTATTTTATTATCACTATTTGAACCCATATAAGGCATTTATTAGAATTTAAGTTATTGTGTAGAACGTACTTAAATATTCATATTAGATTCTTATTTTATAAAAGTAAAGAAGACAATAACGACCCGGATACGTAAATTGGGCGAACCCATTCTTATACGGGTGTACCTTAAATTATAGAGACCTAGACCAAAAATGTTATTTTTACGTATACGACTGGATACGTAAATTGGGGGAACCTAATTATGCACCGTTTTCAAGATAGGTAGTTAGATGTATCCTATCACGTGATTTTATTTAGGGCACTTTCCTCAAAGCACCGTCTTTTAACATCGAGTTAACAGCATAAAATGCAATAAAACTTGACCCCTTTCCAGTGTTGGCTTTGCACCCCGTCACAACACAGCACAGGTTTCGTTTTGCATCGTCTTTCTTACGCCATCTCATTTCATAACAAATGTTGCTGTTTTAAACTAAAAGTGCCCTAAATGTGTTATGACGTCACGTGATCATCATTACAATTTCTACCTCCTTTAACGAGAGCGATTATATT
This sequence comes from Limnoperna fortunei, assembly GCA_944474755.1. NCBI lineage: Eukaryota > Metazoa > Mollusca > Bivalvia > Mytilida > Modiolidae > Limnoperna > Limnoperna fortunei. The sequence goes on along the minus strand of OX104114.1, from coordinate 4,160,392 downwards.
TTGAAAACGACGTATTACATGACATCGGTACACATTTCTACCGTAAAACCTTAATATTACAGCGGTAAATGGACAACCGTTTGGTAATTCGCGGAATGTTTGCTCATTCCACACAACAGGATCCATTAGTTATTCTGCCTGATCATGTTATTGGAGTTGTAAATGGAAAGGTGTGTCAGTAGTGCTTAAATTCACATCTGTTTATCTATAAGTTTCGTCGGTGAATACAGAAAAAGTTGGTAATTTTATTGAAAAATGTTAGATACGCATTTAAAACGGCATATTTTTCCGTTTTAAAAAGGCGGTTACCTATAATAACAGGAAACTTTCAGAGGTAAGAATTAAATTAATGAGCATAATAGCCTGGATAATTTGTTCAAATATCTCTAGAAGAAGTTCAACTTGAAAAAAATACAGCATTTAAACACGAACGTAAACTTCTGAAAATGACAAAATACCCTTTGATAGACGGCACATCAATTATAAATATATAATTTACATTCGTTTAGTATATAACACGTACTATGAATGCAAATGCGAGGTCAAGTAAATATGTGCTAAGTTAAAAATCCATATATGATGAATATGTCATTTGTCCGCATATTTACTCCAAATTGTATGCATGTTCATTTAATAACCACATATGTATGTGTTCATGAAATATTTAACATTCACTATATGGTAACAAAAAGTAATGTAATCTTTAAACAATTAAATAATAAATTCAAACAAAAAAAGGTTAAACAAAAAGTGTATATCCATTATCCATGTGCCTGTGTTCGACCGAGATCTTTAGCAGTAAAATTTTTATCCTGAAGTTATTGATTTCATTGATGGGCTCAAGGCGGTAACGTCATGACGGTGTTAATCAGGCATCTGTTTTCTTCTGGCAAATTATGTAATTAAGAAACTTATTAATAGAGTATACATTTTATTTCAAATTTTAATGCATGTATAGTAAATGCAGACACCATTAAATAAAAATAAAATAAAATAAAAACAGGAAGTTGACTGAGCCTTAACACAGATATTTTGCTTTCTTTATTAGCATTATTTGAAATATAAAACAAAACCTACAATTATGGAATATATATTCAGTTAAACCTAATTGATTTGCTACTTCTTGGTTTGACGTTAACTTTTTAAACCAATTTGTCTTATATAACAAGCGACATGGAAACCTGTTCAGAGGGGGACTAGCACGTGTTCATATGTAAGTAAATGCTATGAATTTGTTGCTTATAACTGTCTAATTTTAAAAAAGTATTAACAAATATCCACACAGGCTTTTACATATTTACTTCGCAGATGAAAATGCGGAAAACGAACACGAAAAGATGACTATTTGAACGAGAAACAGATAAATTATTTCTATTTTTCGAGATTTCGCTTTGCTTTGTCAAGCTTTTTGTGCTGCAATTTTTCGACCTCGCTGTATTGACAAAAATATAGTTTGTCATGTAGGGACAGGGTGTGGTATTTTGTACCGCCGCTTTTCGTATCACTAGATGCCTATGTTAGTAAAGGTCATATCTTCCACAAGACCAGTTATCACAAGGTTATAAGTAGCCAACACGTGATATTGTTTTCTCACAGATCATATTCTTTGATGATGCAAAAGAACTCGATAGACACATGCAGTCGAATGGTTGTAGTAACCTGAAAGTACGGAATCTCGTCTCTGAGGGTAAGTATAACAAATGGCAACTAGTATCGTATTTGTGGTAATTGCGGTTCTATTTTTTCAGTGTCATCTTTATTTTAATGTTGGCGGATAAATCTTTCGAGAAACAAAAAAATATATTGGTTTATATTCTAAAAGACAATCATCAGAGAAAACATGCTATACTAAAGATTCAAAATACCATCAATAAACTAGGTTGTACTGAGTTTATTTTTTTAAATAAACAATTTGCACACTATGTCACAAGATATCCATCGTTGGTACCCTTTCATTTAATGCCATTATTTTCATCACGCCATCTTTTTTAACCTACTGTTGTTTTCTTTACTATCCTCGCAACATCGATGGTACCCATTAGTTGATCAAAAATACTTTCATAGCACCATCAGTTGTAACTAACAGCTGACTGCATTACGCTACTCATTTTATCACCCATGTTCATTCTGAACTGTACATGATGCTAAGTCATGTAGACGCCGGTATAAGGTTTACTGACAAAAAGGATTGAAAGTTCATATCTCGCTTTTTTATTGGCCAATTGAAACTGTTGAAACGAAGATTGCGGTATGATTGTGACTCTATAACAAAATCTCATAACCAAAGTGAAGAAACAAAGCAGAAAATCCGATTGCACTGTGACCCATGCGCTCTGAACTCGTAGGCATCGCTTGCCTCTTATTAGATTTCAATGGGGTCATTTATCTTTATTTCCTAGAACATATCATTTTGAAGAAGCGGAAGTCAATCTATGGCTTAGAAAATCACATCACATTTGAGAAAAGGATTGTACTTTACATTCAACTTGGTCGTGGTGAATGCTATAATCAACTATCCTTTTAGACCAATTGTTTTAATCGGGTAGTTTATAGCAATGTTTTCTATTAAATACATACACTATATAAACGTAGGAGAGTTAATATTTTTCATTTTAATAAGAAATGAAAGGTTTCAATTATGTTCTTAAAAATTGAATGTTGATCTTATTTTATTCAAACAAAATGAGCGGTAAACATCAGTGGATAAATGGTTCAAGGATACAAAGCATTTTGAGCCGTAGTAAGTTTTATAACGTTTTATTGTACATTTTATCTATAACGACTATATCGATGTTTTTAATCGTGGCGTTATCACCAGCTCAGTATTCACACTTAAGTAATGATCTGACATACTATAGGTCCTTCCATTGTTTAGAAGAAAACTGTAGTAATGTTAAAGCTTGTGGCATTTTTGACTCCCTTCATTTATTACAGGAATAAAAGCTATTTTGATAGAAGTCATCAGTATATGAAAAGACCAAATCAATCGCAAACAACATAAATCGAGGTAAAGTTTGTGAGTGAGTTGCAGCATTCACATATCAATGACTTCAGTTAAAACAGCTTTTATTCCTTATAAATAAACCCTTTTCAGAATAATTTTTAATTTTTTTATTTAAATGAATGCATTATTTTTGAAAAATGTATTCATACACTTAATCCGTTCATCTGAAAATAAGGAATGACTAAACAATGAATATCGGAATTATATATTTGTTGGTTTCAAAAATCAATGACAATTAAAAGCATCATACTACTGCGGCTTCGAAATCTGAAACGTTTAAGACATATTCAGCGTTGCGTAATTTTATGGCTACACACGTGTTTTGTCCCTGTTGTCATTAAAAAATTGTTTACATGTGTGAATCCTGTAATATTTAAACTAAGCTGAGACCGTGTAACAATGATTCGTTTTTGGACAATGATGCCAAATGGAAATGATACAAAGATGATGCTGCTTCACACACTGAAAATGTAAATGTTTGCAGACAGTTCGTCATACCTGGCTTTATAGATACCCATATTCACGCTCTCCAGTATCCAAACAGCGGCAAAGGACTCGACGTTGAATTGCTGGAATGGTTAATGAAATACACATTTCCAACAGAAGCCAAGTTTCAAGATTTAAAGTTTGCTGAGCATGCCTATGACAGAGCTGTGGTATGTACACGTAACAACGCTAAAAGTTGGACAACACAGAATCATAAGGTTTAATTTTTGTAACTCACCTGGTAGGAAGATACATGTAAGCTTTTTTATTTACATGGCGTCCGTCCGTCGTAAACTTTATTTAAAAAATTTTCCTTTGTAACCACTTTTTTTCAAACTCAGTCACTATCATCCCTATAGCAACGGTACCTCAGTGACCGAATAGTTAAAGTTGTTCGTTTACTAATGATCACATGGTCTGCCAAAGCTGAGATAGCGCGCTTGAGTCTCACTGCGGGCAGGATTGTACTCGACTGCAATCTTATTGGACATTGATTGCCAGTTTTCCTGCCGAAGGTCAGGGGTTTTCTCCTTATACTCCGGTTTCCTCCTTTATAAAAACTGGACAAAAGACATGATATAGCTAAATCATTGATGAAAGTGGCGCTAATCATCAATCATTAATCAATCAAACATAAATCCTTAAAGTGCCTAATTTAAAATGTTTCTAATGACAAAATGGCGGTTGTTACTAAAGTAGAACAAAGTATGGAGGTCTAAACATGTTTTTATGAATCCGTAAATAGCAACATGAATCAGAAGGGCAAGGCTTACGAATCTTTATTTGTTGGAAAATTAGAATTCTTATGGAGTTATTGCCCTTTAAATGCTAGATTTTCTAAGAATTTTTTTAGTTTCTGTCCTGTTACTAGTACTTAAATTATTTAACTGCTAGAGGGAAAACGATGTGAATTGCAAAAATGAATAGCAAGACAAGTGTTTCAAATAACTTATTTGGTAAAAAAAATTCCAAATACCAGTACATGTTCTTCTAGGCTTTATCAGCATTTAATGACATTTTTGCCTTAAAAATTGAAGAGTAAAACTGTTTAAATAGCAAAACAAAAATCAAAAGAAAATGGCATACAAATCATTAATGGTCCAAAAATTGTCTGATGATTTATTAAGGATTTATTGCCATTTATTGACTTTTTTGTTAGCTATTAGCTTGTAAACTTATATAGACATAAAATATAAACAGCAAACAAATTAACATATAAATTAAGATATAGTTTATCTGACAACTTCGTCCTGTAAAGATAGCTTTTTGACAGTTTACCTGAATACTTCCGGTATCCCGCATTCTGTACTTGACATTGTGACGTCAATCGAGCTATAGGTACTTGTGCATTGCGTGTTTGGGGTTCTTAAATTTCACTCAAACAGCAGACGGTTGACGCTTCAAAAATACAAAACTAACATTCGTCACATGAGGATTATTTGTTAGGAATGTGATTTATGCAGGTAGAAGATCACAGGTGGCCCAAAGGCTAAAATTTCTGACCCTGTCCATTACGACCTCCTTTACCTTTCATGCCCGTTAGATTGCTGTGAATCGATTAAATTGTGTTGACTTGTCTGAATATAGCTAAAATTGACACGCTATATGTTAAATACCAACCAATCAATCAAACGATTCTTACCTCGCAAGGGGTTTAGACTAAGTACATTAACAGAAACGTCTATGGTAGTATAAATGGCGAGTCTATGGTAGTATAAATGGCGATTGTGTCCGCGCAGATTTAACGGCAGATAAAATTTAAAAAAAAAACAATCTAATTAAAAGAAATTTACTTTAGAATATTTGAACTATAGAAATGTTCGTTTCTTGTTCAGTGTGTCTGTACATGAAATAGATTATGTAATAAAAAGACAAGCATAATTCATTTTTGCAGATAATAAAACCATTTTGTTTCAATAGCATTCTTAATGCAGCACCTTTTTTCAGAGACGAGTTGTGCGAAACGGAACAACTACAGCATGCTATTATGGAACAATGCACACAGATGCCAGCCTTCTGTTGTGCGATGTTATTGGTAATCAACATTTAGTCCAATTAAAGGGTTTATAAGTCATTGCGACTGTTTTGAGGAGAATTTTACAAAATATGAAGCGTGTTAAATGCTTTAAATTACCTTTTACATCACAAATTAATTTTTTCCCACAATATCATCAAGTATGCCTGAGTTTTACCTAGACCAACGGTATTTATTTCAGGAGTCTTAGGTTTCTCACAATTACACTCGTCGCCCGATATAACTAAAATATAGGTGTAAGCTGCTTAAGCAACCGTTTAGTTTTTGTGTTAGGTTACATAGTTACATGTATATTGCTTTGTATCACATTAATCCTTCACCTATATGGCATTAAAACCCGTTCAATTCATTTGCTGCAGTCTTTTGCTAAACATGTCTACTTGACATAAACACAATATACATAAGGATCATGATTATAAACGTGGAAAATTTTAGAGTACTTATATTGTCTGTATATCAGTACACAGATCTTTTGTTTATTCTGTAGTTATTAGACGATGTTTGTTCCACCTGGTACACAATTTTGGATTTCTATTTATTTTAAAACGACAGTCACACTTATATCAAGCTTAGACATCGCGCACTGTAATTTGGAATGTATTGCCTTCATGTGTGTTTAAATAACTTCAGCAAAGGTATTGTGTATTCAAGTTCATCCTCATATGGCATCAAAATCTATAAAAATAAGTACAATCTTCATACAAAATCGTTTAATAAGATTGAAGCGTTTGCCGTTTTTGAGTTCCCAACAACCGACGGGAAAAAAGATTCGTACACACGACTTTGGAAAGACCGAGTGATCTTCCACAAGTGATAGACATGTGATGTCTTTTCAGTGGAGCGCATTAGAGGGAGCAAACAGACATACACATTTTTTTGGCGAGTAGAAGATCACACGAGCTTCTCAAAAGCTCGTGAAAGTGCATATGTTTATCTCAATCTAACAACTTTCTTTTCGAGATATCCTCTCAATTGCTAAATATCCGACAATAAGAAATTAGAAACAAAAACGTTTATCATGAACGTTGCTACGTTACCATAACACCGTTCTTGCTAGAGGTTTTTTGATTGGATGAGGCAACGATAGAGGTTTTTTGATTGGATGAGGCAATGAGTACATGTGAGTTGGCGTGATCTCATACGTACTTGTTCCTATGTACCAGAAATCAGATATTTACAGAAGAATCAATTAAAGACGTAAGGCTTCCAGTTGACAAAAAACCTTGTCTTCGTGTCAAAAACAATAAGGATACCAGGAGACAATATTGTATATCACATTCAACATGTATGATCAACGTATTTGACCTGCTTTAATAGGACTACTACAGGCTAAATTACCACGTACTGTGAGTCACTTTAAGCCGAAACATATACATACCGATCAATCACTCCATCCAGTCGTTTGATAATAATAAAAAATTCGATGATTTTAATTAATGTAGAAAATTAAACAGCAAGGAAACAGACCGAACAAGCGAACAACTAGAGCTTAAAGTGAAGGGACAATTGCAAATTCGAATATTAACAAACAACACAAAACAAAAATCAAGATAAGAAATCATAAAGTGAATAACCCACACCTAATAAGATCCATGGTGCACTCAGGTTCTCCGGAAGAGTAAGCATTGTCTGCTTCTAATTACACACTCGTCGAGTAACTAATTGTCATATCTAAGAAAAAGTCAAATCCAGGAATACACAGACTATCTATGACTGATCGTATTTGTGAGATGGATTTCTCATAAAGATCAATTAAGTCATAAAGTGACGACCATAAATTTTTGAACTATTTCTAACAAATCCTTGTTTAAGTAGCTTAGTAGTCATCAGCAGTAACAGGTCTACAAAAATCGGACTACAGTCCACATGATAGTATAACGTACAAGTTGTGAAATGTACACCCCGTACTTCGGAGCTGTTTGAATGTTGCTATCGATAAACGGGAAGTTGACAATAGGAAAGTTGAATTAATCATGTTTGTCGTAGAGTCTAGTTTTAGGTTTTCCGGGTCTATTTGTAGAAGTAGGTCTAAGTAAGAGGCCGACCAGAAGAATCAAGCGTATAAAAAAGTGTATGTTTAGATTATAAATAACCTTAACCCAAAGTGTAACAGAAAAGTTTTGGCACAAAAGTTTTACGACTTACGATCAGTCGTAAATTGTATGGTTTGTATAACATTTAGTAGCTGTAGTTAAGTGGTTAGACTTTTTGTGAAACAAATGCTTGGAAATTTAAAATACAAAAATTTTTCCAGGAAGCCTTAGTTATACATACTTGTGTTTCAGAGAAGTATGGTCAGAGAGCATTTGTTGGTAAAGTAAATATGAATCAAAACAGTCCAGCCTATTATATAGAAACCACGAACGATTCCATTAAAGACACAGAAAGGTTGGTATAAAACCTTAGAATAATTTCAATTTCTCTAGATTATTTCTACATCATTTCATATCTCAACGTTGGAATCGTCTGAGATTTCCACGCATATCATTGATACGAACAAAATACAAAAATGCATTTATCAAATAATATTTGAATTTTCATAGTCATAATCTAGAAATAAATTTACTTCAGAATACATCACTCGAGATAATATTGTTTTTTTTTAAATAAAAAAAATAAATAATTTGCCTTTTCCGCTATTTTATTACAGATTTGTTACAGAAGTTTTGAAACGTAAGGTAGGTTTTTGTATCAAGTCTATTTTTCTTACATTGAGGCGATACATAGTGTACATATCTATCGTTTGCGTCGTGCTATATTGATCCATTAAAAGTAATAGAACGTAATTATTTGTTTGAATTTACAGCTGTGTCATGGCGTCCAGTTTTTATTCTGACAAACCTCAAGTACCTGGTTGAAAATCACGACAATCTACAAGAAAACTGACAATCCTTGTCGATTTATCCAGAATGAAACTAAATAGGTACAATGTTTGGTGTCAATAGCTTTTGTTGTGCACCATCCGTTCTTATTTGATTCGATTATATAATTGTCAAAACATTTTTTTCTTTTGCTTTGTGATATTGATGACATGGTCTGACCGTAACACTTACTATTGGACCATGCACACTTTGTTTGTAACTAACTACCAATAAGTTAATGCGATTTTATTTTGCTTTTGTGACATTGACAAAGTGGTTTGGATATCTTGTATTAACATCTAATCCTTACCACTCTAAAGAATTAACATTCTTTGGTTTGAACTGCAAACGCTTTTCTTTTTCCGGATTTTTCCGTTCAGTTCAGTTCAGACTGTTTAATTTATAGACAATGGAATATAATAGGGGATCAATGATTGTCTAGATAAGTCCTCTATTCTGTATTGTCTTTCATTATTTTTCAACCAGTTTTCTGTATGAAATGCTTTAATTTGTGGTGACCAGTACGTCACCACTATTAATCACGTACGTGTCTGTCGACGCGTACTCAGCTCCACTTTTAAATTGACAAGGATTACCAGTTTTCCTGTATTCTGGCTTCCTGGCTTATTAAAACACCAGCCCCTATGGAAGTGCTGAAAAGTGAGAGTGATATTAAATACCGTTTGAGCAAAAAGTTATAATTTTAACTTTCATGAAATGTTTTGTATCATTATTATCTTCAATTAGTATTAAGGCCAACATGTCAATTCAATTAATTCATCAATGAGAAAAATACTACTGTATGACTGGCGCACTACTGTATGACTGGCGCATTTTCTTTCAACTATATTATTGCGCCTTATTGTTGTGTATGCATACAACTATCTGTTACTAAACTAATAAATGCAACAAAAACGACAGCATTTTTAATTGCCTGCAAACAGCTGTAAAAGTTATCAGTAAGAGATGCTACCCTATTCATACATCTTATAATTATTCCCGGCTCCATTCTGCATGTATCTTCACTAGGGAAGCAGGAAACAGTATCTGGTTTGACCAAAGTTATAATTTCATGCACTTCCGCAATCATGGCGGAACAATGCAGTATATGTCCATTTACTGCTAATTAAACACCTGTTTCAGCTGATATAGGTGATATTGCTAAATATAACGTCACGAATAATTTATGGTTTTATCACTGTAAGAAAAAGTATGTATATCTTGATATGGTCTGGAAGCTTGACACAATATATTTTGTCGAACTGATTTTTGAATTTTTTGAGCATTTAATTATTTTTTAATGAATGAAATTATAATTTTTGACAGAACGCAAAAATTCATCCTATTATCACACCACGAAATGCTACATCATGTGACCACAAAATGATGACATCATTGGCCAAGATAGCAAATGATAATGATTTGAATATACAGGTACGAAGACATTTTTGTATCTTTTATTTTGTTACCTTTGTTGACAAGGATCGGTTTTGTTAGCAACAATCCTCTATTTAGAGAAGCATGAAATGTTAGCACTCTTAATGATATATTGTGTAGCTATATGTTACTACACACGGCGATTAATAAAGAACACAAGTGACAATATTAAACATAAGACAAATATGAAGGGTGCATAATCGCAAACAATGCTAGATGACATTTTATACTTTTTATACTTCTGTAAATTTGTAAACACAAACACCTATGTATTTGCAGAAGATAAAAGTAATAAGCAGATTACAAAACATAAGCATGTTCCTATTATAGACTCATATCAGTGAAACAAAAAGACAAATAGAATGGATCAGAAATCTTTTTCCAGACGAGGAACATTATGCCGGAGTTTACGACAAGGCCGGACTATTAGGAAACAAGGTATGTAAAGATGGAAGAGAAAATTATACTTTGTACACGTCAAGAACAAACAATAACACGCTTAAATATCCAACCACATTTGGTAAAGTTATGACATTATATTTGGTAATACAAACCTAGATGGCTAGTCATAAATGTGGTAATAAAAACCTAGATGGCTAGTCATAAATGTGGTAATACAAACCTAGATGGCTAGTCATAAATGTGAAATCTATCTAATTCGCACTAAAATGCAGGCTAAGTTTTCTCAATGAATTGTTGACTGTAAGTTGACAATTTGAAAGTTATAGTGATCACGTTTGTCGTAGAGTCTAGTTTGTAATTGTAATTTTATTGAGTCCATTTCTAGAAGTAGTTCTACATAAGAGACCAACCTAATTGTATTGGTAGTGTCCTTTTATTTTTAAACTCTCTTTGATAGATTAAATGGAAATAGCCACCGAATTCATCATTGATTAGGGACTAAACATCATCAATATAGCGGAATGTGAAGTTAAAGGTATAGGCCAGTGTCTTTTCTTTCTTTTTCACCCTCTAGGAACTTAGTCTGATAAGGGTACGAAGATAGGTCGGCGAGGAGAGGACCACAATAACTATCTATTGAAATACAACAATTTGGCGAAAAAATATGTCCACCAAACATCACAAATATGCTGTCCATTTGTTAATAAAAAAATTTAACATTTGACAGATTTCGACTTCAGTATATTTATTTTTTAATTTAGTATCATTGATGACGAAGTAACTTCTTTCGTGGCAAATTATCAGATATTCCTATCGTCTCTTTCCGTTTTTATTTAAAAATCAGCATTTAGCAAGATCTTTCAGCCTGGTTTAAAGCTGCATATGATGGATGGCCGTGTATGTGTTGAAAATTGTTATGTATTAATGCTGTTGAATTAGGGAAGAAATCCAGTTTAGAATTTGCAAGGATTAACTTTAAATTCATTGATAATTAAATAATACCAGTTTGTAATTAAAGATTCTTGGGGCGATTTCGTTTTTTTTTGTTAGCGAAAGGTAAAGAACTGAACGAGGTTCTGGTTCATCTTTGGGTGTGTTATAATAATAATAATAATAATAATAATAATAATAATAATAATAATAATAATAATAATAATAATAATAATAATAATAAATTCTTTATTTAAAGAAGGTAACACAGTTAGTTTACAAAACTAATCTTCCCTGAGGCCCTCATTAAACAACTTATTAAACAAAACAGCATATAAAATGGAATATTACAATGTGTATTCATACTACAGTACTATAGACAATTTAATCATAATAACATATATATTGTACAGAACATTGGTATGGTTTCAGACACTGTCTAGCAATAATCTTATTTGTGTAAAAAGTTCTTTATGTTTGTTTTAAAAGGGTTGTTGTTTCCTACATTATGCAAGCTCATAGGTAAATCATTCCACAATACTGAAACAGAATACAAAAATGAGTGTTTGTATAATTCAATATTAGGTTTGGGAACAAATAACTTTTTCTATCGCATTATTACGTAATTGGTACGGATTGTCAGAAAACTTAAACATATTTTTGAGGTAAATTGGTACTTCACTGTTAATTAATTTATTCATCAGCAAATATTTTATTCTCATGTCAACAGTCATCCATTCTAATTGTTTAAATAGAGGTTCTGATGGTGCTAATGGGTCAGCATCTAGGATGACTCGAGCAGCTCTCTTTTGTAGTTTAATTACCCTAGACAATTGGTCAGTTCCACAGCCTTCCATCGGGATTTTCTCAAGTTCTAGAGATTAGCTGATTGTTAACATTTTATGTTTATAGACGATTCTTGCTCATGGAATTTATTTAACACCAGCCGAGCGAGAGTTAATAAAGTCACGTGGTTGTGGTATATCGCACTGTCCCAATTCAAATACATCGTAAGTAAAAAGTGAAGAAGAAATTGGGTTATTGACATTAAACAGTCGATCAAAATGACTTGAATAATTGCTCTAAACCTACATTGTGTCACTGAAGAAGTTTTTATATTTTACAATGGAAAATGACGGTGCATTTGCTAATTATTACTTTACATTACGTCATATAAGAATCGCTTACAAATAGTATATATCAAGGGATCTGTGAGAGGCAAAGCGAGCTACACTTTTAAAACAATATTTAACTATGGAACGCCACAGCTGCCTTATGATACACAAACATATATCATTAAGGCAACAAGCATACTATTTAGCTATTATTCTACACCATTAAGACATTTAGTTATACTATATTGACGCTAATTCACATCAATAAGCAACATTTTTAAACTATAAAGACGTTGAAATACACCATAACGATGATCTTTTACACTATTTAACTATTATGCTATAACATAAAGATACTTCATTTTATCATGATGATCATTTACTATACCACGAAGACACTTAACTATACTATGACGTCATCTTATTATACCATAAAGACACTTTACTATATCATTAAGACATCTTAATATACCATGACGATGCTTGAGTATATCATGAAGACATCTTAGTATACCATGACGGTACTATACTATGACGTCATCTTATTATACCATGAAGACACTTTACTATATCATTAAGACATCTTAATATACTATGACGATGCATGAGTATATCATGAAGACATCTTAGTATACCATGACGGTACTATACTATGACGTCATCTTATTATACCATAAAGACACTTTACTATATCATTAAGACATCTTAATATACCATGACGATGCATGAGTATATCATGACATTCAACACATTTACAATAAATGGTAATAACCCAAATAAAAAATCAAAATTAAATGCTATATATCATTTTGATATGATGTTTCTATCCACTAAAGGAAGATTGGTATTGCATTTGGGTTTTCTGGCCCCTACCCTTCCAGAAAAAGGGCTAAAATGGGTGTATTGACAAAACTTCTGTAGAATGTTTATTTTTCATCCGATTTTGATCATTCGTTTTTTATTGTATTCCTCAGTAAATTCTGTCAACTAAATGTGCAACTGTTTTTATGTATCTTGCACCGTTACATTGCTAAGGGGGGTCAAAATTAAACCTTGCCCAAAAAATCAACTTTTTTATTTGTGATCCTATTTTCAAAATCTTTTTTCATTGGAATCCTTGTGAAAATCCCTGCTTGAATATTACAATCAGATTTGCAATATCTCTTACCGTTTTCAAGAAATTAGGGTCAAAAGGGCCAAAAACGCCAATTATAAGAGTTTGTCTGGACAAATGGTTTTATGCAAGAACTTTAGTTGTCGTGGGCCGGCCAATTGTTATATAGTTTTAATATAATGTTATTAACCACTAAAGGAAGCTTCCTCTTGCATTTGGGGATTGTGGCCACTACCGTTTCAGAGAAAAAGGGGCCAAAACGGGAAAAATGGATGTTTAAACAAAACTTGTAGAACGTTTATTTTTCATCTGATTTTGATCCTTTTTTTTTAATTGTATTCTTTAATCAATTCTGTCAACTAAATGGGTGAATGGTTTTTATGTATCTTACACTGTTACTATGCTACAGGGGGTCAAAATCCGGCCACGCCCCAAAAAATCAACTTTTTTATTTGTCGTCTGATTTTCTAAATCTTTTTTTCATTGGAATCCTTTTTGAAAATTCTTGCCAGCATTTTTCAATCAGATTTGCAATATCTCTTACTGTTTTTGTGATATTATGGGTCAAAGGGGCCAAAAACGCCAATTATAAGTGTTTTCCTTAAATGTTGGTATAAATATAAAAAAAAATCAAATATGCATTGAAAGTCTACCACAGAATGCATATGTCAAAAAGCTTTGTGAGTCCACCATGGGCTGCATGTGTCCACAGCATTTGACAATCCATTTTGGGCCTCCAACATACAGGGTTCAACATGTTGCGTTCGTATCATGATGCGCTCGGAGTAGCTTTTTATTAAAAAAATCTTCTCCTCTGAAACTACTGAACAGAATTTAATGAAACTTGATAGGATTGATTCTTAGCGAATACCGCCCAACATATGTTTCACTTTTTGATTCCTCAAAAAACATGGCTGCTGTTACTAAAAATAAAAAATATGGTAAAAGCTAAGGGTTTGTCCCTTTTAATGTAAAAAAATCATATTTTTTCATGTTTTTGCCATATAGAATGAAAACTATTGCAGATAGAGAAAAGCTGTTGCCTGCTTTAATGTTCAGCTTATTAAGCTCTACAAAAGTCTCCAAAAGGTTATGCCCTTTTAAAGGTTGAAAATCCTGTTTTGGCTTTTAGAATGTAAACTATTGCATATAAAGAAAAGGTGTTGCTTGCGCTGGAATGTTCGGCTTAAAAAGCTGTTTGACTAATCTGTTTTAGGTGTTATGCCTGATAATATAGACCCTTATGGACCAGGTGAGCGATTCAGGCTCCTGGGAGCCTCTTGTTTTTCCGCCAACAATTACTTTTGATATGGCTGACTGATTGCTATAAAACTTTATAGTGATTTTCCTTACTATAAAAGGATGATGGGATTGGTTTTGGGTCAATATATTCCTTGTCATGTTTTTAATATTTTTTGCAAGGTAATTTGTGACACATATTGGTTACTAAACAGATACAGAATTTTTTTCCCTGAGCCCTTTTTTTCTGTTAGGAAACTAATGGCCAAAGGGGGTAAAATGATCTTTTTTATTTCTTGTCTGATTTCAATTTTTTCAAGTTTAGTGAAAAATCATGGAAGAATCTTTTACAGATCCCCCTTTTTTATACGAATATTGTATTATGTTATGGCGTAGCTTTTTATTGAACTTTTGTGTTTCATTGTTAAAAGTTTTTGTAACAGTTTTCTAAGCAACTACTTCTTGTAGACTTTTGAAACTTTATATGTGACACATTTTTAGGTCCAAAAGTACCAATTTTAGGTTTAATCAGATGACTAATTCATGTTAACTGACTTAGTCATTCAAAATTTGTGGAAGGCAAGACGTGTTTTTCTCACAACAGCATGTTTGGCCTGCAGTAAGGCTCCATCAACTATGATTTCTGGTCCTTTTATGAGTTCATTGTTGGCGGAGGCAAATAGATGTATGTCACATTTTTAGTGTTCACACTTGTTAAACATTTGTTGACTTGATTTCATTTTTAGTACAATTATAATCAATTTCGTCAATGCAAGGGCTGTTGTACATCTAAATATTATTGGGCCCTGTATCGAAGATACGGACACCCTATAGTTTTCACTTTGTCAGTCCATCTGTCTGTCCATCCATCAACAATTTCTTGCGAACAGTAAAACTTAAAAACTATTAACAATACAGTTCTGAGATTTTGCACAGTTGATATGCAGCTTGTCATGTGAATATTAAAATTTCATGCAAATTGGTGAAATTTTTTTTTTTTTGTTTTTGGGGAACAACTTAAAATTTGTATAGAAATTAAATTTTGAGAATTGGACTTTGTGAACACTTATCTCATTAACTTTTGACAATACAGTTCTAAAATTTTGATGGTGTGCTTATTTAAATTTTATGTAATTCCGTTAAATATTTTTAAAACACTTAAGATTTTTTTTGCTGAGTAGGCCCTTTCTTGCTTTGTCAGTATTCTAGTTTTTGTCTCGCCTGCGAAGCGAAGTGACACATAGGTGTTACTTTACCGGTGGCGACGGAGGCGGCGTTAACTCAGGCTTCAACACTTTTGTGTTGAAAAACATATCAAAGCTATAAATTTTTCCGCTTAAATTTCAAAATTGTCAAAACCCTAAGGTTCTTCCTACACAGACATAGGTTGATCTTGGTCATAATTTGGTTTCCAGTTCGGAATATTTGGTTTTATTTTTGTCTGCTCTTCATATTCATATAGTGTTTGGCATCTTCAATCTTTCGGTAGAGCGCCTCTGATGAGTTTTGAATAGACTTTTAAAACGCTGTTTTTAGAACTTTAGTCAGTACTACTAAAAACCGACATCGTAGCACTACAAAATACTGTTGTAATATTTGTTTGTTTGTTAGTACACAGAAACTGCTCACTATTATATTGACATGTGAATTTATTATGGAAGCGTGTCTTTCTGACAGAGAAGTGTGACATCATAGAAAAGTAAAATGCTATAATGGTACTTATACATGGCTTAGTGATATATTAAAATGTCTTTCTAGTACAACATGTGATCTCCTTAATGTAGTAAGATGTCTTTGTAATATATTAAAAGGTCGTCATGGTACAGTTAGATGCCTTCAAGATATAATAAAGTACCGTCATGATATACTAAGATGTCTTCATGATATACTCAAGCATCGTCATGGTATATTAAGATGTCGTAATGATATAGTAAAGTGTCTTTATGGTTTAATAAGATGACGTCATAGTATTGTTAAGTGTCTTCGTGGTATAGTAAATGATCATCATGATATAATGAAGTATCTTTATGTTATAGCATAATAGTTAAATAGTGTAAAAGATTATCGTTATGGTGTATTTCAACGTCTTTATAGTTTAAAAATGTTGCTTATTGATGTGAATTAGCGTCAATATAGTATAACTAAATGTCTTAATGGTGTAGAATAATAGCTAAATAGTATGCTTGTTGCCTTAATGATATATGTTTGTGTATCATAAGGCAGCTGTGGCGTTCCATATTTAACTATTCTCATCCAAACAGCTACATATCCAGCAAATAAAGTGAACGTTCGTATTAAAATGTGTCCTACCGCGAAATCCGTAGAGATGATTAATTTGGTTCTATATGTATGTGATACAATTTGTCTTAAAAAATGGTTAATTGACAAATGTACTGAACGAACATAGCATTAAAAGATTTAAAGAAAATATGCAACTACAGTCTTGTGTGCCCGCACCGGACATCTGACTTAATAACTTGTGATAGCATGGAAAATGTAAAAATTAATGACATATGTAAATATAGGAGTAAACTCAACAATAAGTAAAAAAGAACAAACAATATTGCATAACGGGGTACAAACTTAAAGTACAGCAAACATGCTTGTGTAATTCATTGACTACATCCAGGAATCCACACTTGACTTTTTATTATAATAAATTCCGAGAGAACGGCTTCCAGTCGTTCAAGACAGAGACCTCTGAAATTAAATAATTTATTCATAACATTATTGATGACTGTACAATTAAACAAATAGCACAAACAGTTAAGTATTACATTTACTTAGTCAAAACATTAATTAATATAATACGATAAGATGTTTAATGCAAGAGTGTTCTCGTATCACTATTCCATTACAGACAACTCACATAATTGACGTTATGCGTATTGCCACCAGCAAAATATTTTTTAGAACCGTTCTAAAAAGGTCAATAATCTAGCACTTCAACATGTGGTGTGGATTTTTTTGTTAATTGAACATTGATGTACAAACTACTTTCTCAAAGTTTCATGTTATTTGATGTGATCCAGTGTGTGTGTTGTTCCAGGTTAAGAAGTGGAGTTTGTGATGTCAAGCAACTATTGGATGACGGTTTTCCTGTTGGTTTCGGAACTGGTAAATTATGTCCTGCCAAAATAGTTATCGTAGGTTTGGTTAAACTGGTTAAATATTAGTAATAAAACCTTAGATGCATTTCAAGTACGAGAAGTGTTTAGATTTCAAGATTTATTTATTTATTTAATAGTCTTCCAAGCAATAGTTGAACTATATGCGAAATAAAAGTAAGATAAGAGATATAAATGCAACAATTTTATAGAAATATAGTCGGAAAAATTAGACTGCTACTGGAAAAAGTCGTCATACCAAAAGCTTACCGCGGACTTACTGAGTAACTAATTGAAGAGTGTCTCGCTCCTTCCACGATAAATATCCTATTTGTGGACATAAAAAACTGAATCATTGTAGCTGCTTCCAATTGCTGAATTCTCTGTCCCCACCTAATGTTTCATACTTTTTATTGGAACTCCGAATTTATTTTGTTCCTGTTGGTCTTACTTATCTTTTGTCCGTTGATTTATTGTTTCTCAACTATCTGTCGTCCTGAATATAGCTGAAATGTTTTCCTTAGGCAAACATTCCATCAACCAATTAACTAAAGTGAAGCGACAGCATGTTATTTAACTTCAATTCGTTTTCTAAGTAAAAAATATATAATGATTACAACGTAACTCGACTCGATAAGTAAAGCGTTCGTATTATTTATATATATATATATAAAGGGCTAAAAAGAAACAAGAAAGCTACCAACCAGTACACTTATTAAGTATCGGATCGACAAACATGACGATACAGCATAAACAAAAAATAATATACAAGTCTATAAGTCTAGAAGATTATGCAACAATACAAATGACAGTGTTTTTGTCAAAATTATAGACACAGACTGACCAACGAATGCCTTAGTCTTTGAGTGTCAATATAAATAAAATAAGATATTGACCTTGAATTGTCTTACCTTAACTGAACTTGAAATTTCTATATTATTGTAAGTGTAATAATGCGTTTTGTGTACAAAATTATGAATGAAGTCGCGTATTATGCCTTGTGGGCAATTTTACATGTATTATTGAAAAAACATTTCAGATTGTTCAGCTGGATACAGTACTTCCATGCAGGACGCGATGCGATGTAGTCTGCACGTGTCTAACTTCCATGCTATGCATAATACAAATTTACATATTACCTATAAAGAAGCATTCATGATGGCTACATTAGGAGGCGCAAAAGGTTTGCAGGATGTATCTCATATCAATAATTCTACGAAAACCTTTATATGACCACCTTTTATTTTTTCAGCAATGGTTCACATTTCAAGTTAATAGGAAAGTATTGCCTTGCTTGACTAGTTACTTCTTTTCATGCCATACCTGTCGACAGTACATTTAAGACTTGAAAAAAATATATAACTATATGTAATTGGGTAGTTCAAATAATGAAGGTGTTTTGTTGGAAGACCTGTTTTGTTTGTGTAGTAGACATCTTAAAGCTTCCGTTAATGATGTTTTAATGATTGTCGTTAGAAGTTACTCGTCACATTAGTATTTACAATATACATTTGAAATCTCTAACATTTAGTCTGATATAGATAAATGTGTTTGTAAAATATATTGCGATATTTCAGTTGTGAGTCTAGAAGACACCATAGGAAATTTTGAAGTTGGAAAGAAATTTGATGCTTTGGTAGTAGATGTGAACACAGACAAATCTCACATAGCAGTGTTTGAAGACGATACTTTAGACGATATATTTAAAAAATTCATTTACTTAGGTATGTTACTATTGTACTATTGTAATATTAGGTTATTTATGACATAATAAATAGCAATTATAATTTTTTCTATAAGCAATTTAGATTATATTGCAATTTCATGTTTCCATTGCAACAAGTGAATAGTTTTAAATGTATTACATATATTAATAACTGTTGTTTAATAATACCACGCGATCTTATACTAACATTTAAACTCGCACCAGGAGATTTGCGTTTTGACATGGTTTTGTTTACTTCAAAATACATTGACCTTCTTTTTGTTTGATGTCAAACAATCTGTATATCGGGATAACAAACCATGCTTATCATGATGACTTTCTCAGCCAACGTTACATAGTATAAGCAAACATTATTTAATTGTTAAATAGCACATAGTAGCCATAGATTCCAACACGTTGGCTGGATATATTGTATAGTTTAATAAAAGTGTATGTTGGAAGGCCATAATAAAGAAAAGAAGTCAGTCATCACACATTGGTCAGTCATCACACATTGCTACTTTTGTATTTCAGGGAATGAGCAGAATTTCACAGAAATATATATTGATGGACAAGATGTTATAAAGTTGCTTTCTATGAACAAGGCAACAAACCAGTAGTGGATTGACGGGCTAGACGATACACAGCTTAAAATGTTACCTATATCATCCATAAAAACTATTGTATTATTTGTTTTGAATTTATTTTCTGACCCAACTATGTACACAATTTTGTTTCAGGAACACAAATTTATGTATAAGGCTACTCCAGATTGAACGCTATTTGTATACCCTTGCATCTTCTATCTGTTATTCCGTTAACTAATTGCATTTATTGCACCCTTAATTGGAATAAATTTCATTTGAGTTAATTTAAGATTTTAAATGTTTCAGTATTTTCTTGACAAAGGTGTTTTACAGAATTGTTGTAATGTCTTACATTGTCGTGAATAGCTAATTTTATTGTTTTATCATTTTTCGTATTATATATAGTCATTTAAGGATTTTTTTAGTTTATAGAAGACTTTGAATTCAATCTATCCTAGCTAGCTTGAAATTAAGAACACCACCATTCCTGTTAATTCGGCCTCTTGCTTCTAGAAATAGATCGGTTAGAACTACAAACTAGACTTCATGACAAACGTGATGACTTCAACTTTCCATTTGTCAACTTCCCTCTCACCAAAGTAACATTCCAGTAGTTTCGGCGTATGTTATGTACATTTCACAACTTTTACGTATCCCGTGATCGGTATTTCAATTTTCTAGGCCGGTCAATGATGTTGGCTACTAAGCTACTTACTTACAAGGTTAATGTGATCTCTTCAGAAGTTCTATGGTCGTTACCATGACTTAATTGACTTAAATTGACCATTGATTTAAATACGATCGGACATTAGTCTTTCCCATTCCTGGATTTTACTTTTTCCTACACATGACAATACGTAACCGACCGGTGTCTAATTCGAAGAAGGTACTGCTTACTTGTCAGGAGCACCCATGGTTTTATTGGGTCTGAGCTACTCATTTCTGTTTTTGACCGAGTGATTAAGGTATTTCGTCTACTATTGATCATGTGATATGTCATTACTACGATTGCGGGCTTGAGTAATTGCGGTAGGGTACGCTTGTTCACAATGATTGCCAGTTTTCCTACCGAAGGTCGGGGGGTTTCGGTACTCCGACTTTTTCCCAAATAAAACCTGGACGCAATGATATAGCTTAAATAATTCCGAAAGTGGCGCTAAACAACATTTAAAGAAACAAGCAAACATCCACTTGTTTTTGCTTCTGGTTTTTCTTTGTGTTGTACATGCTTGTCTAAATCCGAATATGTAATTATCTTTTTTTAACTTTCGGCTCTCGTTGTTCGGGCGTTTTCCCTGCTATTTTTTTCGGAAAAAGTAATTATTAAATGGGTCGTAACGTTTCTTATAATCATGTCGTGGTATTTTATATGACTTTTCAGAAATTTTTTCTTAAATAAATTTAAAAGAGTATTTAAATTATCTTTAAGACATAACTTACGGTTTGTAGTAATAGTAGTTTTTCCAGTGAACCAGAAACAAAAATGTTTAGGTCCGACATTTTTTCGAATTGCCGTTTAATGCTAATATGACGTCATAATAAGGATTAAATACGCTGTTCGGCAGTCGTGATTCGACTCCCGCGATAACTAAAGTATTTTCAGAAACTAAAGTATAATCCTATTGCATCGAAGATAAGTATCAAGGTTAACATAATTAATTGTAACTATTGAGTCCAAAACTGACTTGTCTTTACGTTTTACATTTATTCAGTACTATGAGAAATATAATACGACACAGTGATCGGAGGTTAAAAGTTATACAAAAAACATTTAAACTTGGATAGTAACCTTTTTGTGTACACATCAAACACTTTGAAAGATATATGATTGTGTACCTACAAATTTGAAATATATTTTGCCATTACAAATTAGATGTAATCAATCATAATCATACCATAAAAGAAATGTATATTTAATATAATTTCAATCGTTTGAAGGGACTGAATTAGAGTGAAATTAATTTCTTTTGGGTTTTCTCCTATAGAGGGTAGATATTCCCTCGGTTGCACGAACTGTTTCATTCAGCACGACAAGGCCTAAGTGTTAGCACCTCTTATATTTTTGGTTCGCGATATGGCTTCGGACGATACAGGAGATATTTCTTTACAAACTGTTTTAGATGCCGTTCAGCGTCAGTCCCGTGATATTGAAAGACTTGTTGATTCTAAAATTGATAGTTTAAGGGATGAAATTAATGGTACTAGTTTGAATATGAAATCTCAAGTTAAAAAGTTGAAAACAGATCCGCAATACAAGTGGCGTTCAGAAGGTAATAAAATTCAGTTTAATGGAAACTCAGAGAATTTAGAGGATTTAACGCAATCACTTTGGGCTATGGATAATGGTAAAGTTGACTACGCACGTGATTTAGTCATCGCTTGTATTGATCGTCTCAAACATCGTAATAAGCTCATCAAAATAGCCGATTCTTCAGACAGTGGATGGGATACAGCTCGCCAATATGATGCAAACCCTATTGCAAGCGACTCTGATGACGAATCGAAAATTATTCGGGCTGACAACAGGGCACTCCGCAAGAAGAAAGCCAAGAAGCTAAACAAGAGACAGCAAGGAACTTCTGGACCTTCTTTTGTTCCTCTTCCACCTCCGCCACCCTTTCAGCACGGCCAGCTGCCTTACTACGGCGCTTCCCCGTTTACACACGGACAGGCAGCTGGCAGGCCACAAAGAGGACCCTGTTACAATTGTGGATCATACAAACATTGGAGGGCACAATGTCCATTTGCCAATAACAAGACCACAACCTCTGTTACAGCAAAAGGAAATTAACTTTGTAAAAGATAAGTATGTTATTGGTAGTGAGTCTATTTTTATTGATAACCAGAAATTTACACATGATTTTATGAATATGAACAAGGTCATGCATAGATTTTAGTAAAAGGTAGATTAAAACAAAACTTGCAGTTTTGGATTGATATTGGAGCATATGATTTTATAATTGATACAATTAATAACGGATACAAAATTCCGTTTTATTCTTAGCCGCCGTCAGAGTGTTTAGCTAACAACTTATCTGCGCTTAAGAACATTGATTTTGTTAACACTGCTATTAAAGATTTATTAGATAGAGGTTTGATAGTTCAATGTCAACAAAAAACCCATGTTGTTAATCCATTGACCGTCTCAATACAATCTAACGGCAAGAAAAGATTGATTCTTGACCTTCGGGCAGTTAATAGACACTTGTGGAAACAAAGTGTTAAATTTGAGGATTTTAGGACTGCTCAGCCGCATATTACTACAGGCAGCCACTTATTTAAATACGATGTTCACTCTGCATACCACCACCTCAACATATTTGAACCTCATACTGATTATTTAGGGTTTTCATGGATGATTGACGGATGTTGCAAATATTTCAAATTTTAAATATTACCATTTGGTCTTAGCTCAGCTTGTTATATTTTTACGAAATTGACGAGACCTTTAGTCAAAAAGTGGAGGTCAGAAGGTGAACAGGTATTTATGTACCTGGACGACGGCTTGGGTATTGAACCAGATTTATTCAGGTGTATCGAGATAGCCGAACAGGTTAAGAATGACCTAATCAACAGTGGATTTGTACCCAAAGCAGAGAAGTCTATGTGGTATCCTACTAGACAGTTAATTTGGTTAGGTACTTATATTAACACTGAGTTGGGTTTTTATCAGATTCCAGAGCATAGGATTTACAAGATTACATGTACTATTATTAAAATCATAGAATCACTGAAAACCGAGAAGTCTATTTTTGTTAAGACGGTTGCCTCTTTAGTTGGACAAATAATTTCTACTTTCCCAGTTGTGGGTCACATTGCATATTTAATGACTAAACATCTAACTATTGATGTGAATCGAGCTTCGTCGTGGTATTCATATATACAATTAAGCGACGAGAGCATTGATCAGTTGGTATTCTGGAAAGATAACTTAGGTAGTGTCAATATTAAATACTTTAGTGCAGATGAATCATGCCAGAGTATTGTTTATAGGGACGCTAGTGATACAGGGTTTAGTGGATATACTGTGGAAACTCCCTATAATGTTGCGCATGGTATGTGGTTTGATTTTGAGAAAGGTAGTCAGCATTGTCAGCAAAGGTAGCACAAAGTCAATCCTACAAGCTATAGCTTTAGATATTTTAAAACTATGTTTACAGTACAATGTTAATCTTGACATGGTTTGGATTCCTGGGGCTTTCAATGATCGAGCAGATTATTTGAGTCGCATTATTGATTATGATTGGGGGATTTCTGATCCTATTTTTAGATTAGTCGAATCTAAATGGGGTCCCCATGAAGTTGATTGGTTTGCGTCTGATCATAATTACAAGCTGATAGTATTTTATTCTAGGTTTTGGAATGAGCTCTGTGCAGGAGTTGATGAATTCACAGTTGACTGGTTTGGGATCAACGGTTTGTTTGTTCCGCCGATATTTTTGATACCACGAGTTCTGAATTACATGAGACAATGTAACGCTGTAGGAACTTTGATTGTGCCTTGTTGGCCTTCAGCCAGTATTTGGCCTATGTTATCTCCTACAGGTGTCGGGTTCATTAGTCAAGTGACTGATTATGTTGATTTACCTACGGGTAAATCTGATTATATAACAGGCAAAAGTAAACATTCCATTTTTGGCAATGTTGATTTGACTTTTAGAATGTTAGCTTTGCGATTAGACTTTAGATTTTAGCAGTCCTGTAGTGACCTTATATGCGTTTATGCATTTGTCCTTGGTGGACGTATTTGGGTTGTATGCCCGGGTTTTATGCCTAGTTAAATATGCATTTGATTCGTTAATATTTTTGATTGGTTATTATTTTTATTATAGGTTTCTGTTACATAGAGTATTATTTGTTTTTATACATGATTTATTGCAGGCGTACCAAACCGATGTTGAAAGTCTGCCACCTACTTTATTAGAGACAGTGAATTTACTTCCAGGTTTATTATCTGATGCCAGAGCCGATGCTACAGTTAAATCGTATTATGCTGCGTTTATGCGTTGGAAGAAATGGGCTTTTGACAATGGAATATTACTTTGATATTTTTCCGGCTAAACCTTTTTATGTAGCTTTATATTTGTGTTCTTAAGTTCAGTCGTCTCGTACATGTAGTCCGATTACAGCCGCGTTTTATGGTATAAATTGGGCGCATAGATTAATCGGAAAATCGTCTCCTACTGAAGATAATGTAGTTAAGAATGTTTACGAAGGCGCTAAGCGTAGGTTAGCAATTCCTACTCAGAAAAAAGAACCTATTACTCCCGAAATTTTAGAATCGAGGTTTAAATCTAAGTTTAAAGAATTTGATTTGATGTCACAAATCTTTAATTGCCTACGCTGGGTTTTTAAGAGTATCAGAATTACTGCAAATTCGCAGATCTGATATTACAGTCGAATCTTGTTATCTTTCAATTTTTATTCCTAGAAGCAAAACTGATGTTTATAGAGATGGTAACACTGTAGTTATTTCAAGGACTAATTCGAACCTATGTCCCGTGAAGAATTTTGAATTGTATTTAGAATGGGCTTCCTCACACGAATACATTTTTAGAAAAATTACTAGTTTCAAAGGTTCTTATGAGCTTCGTAGAGACGATAAACCGTTATCGTATACTCGATTTAGAGAGACATTTATTGATGCGTTTCAAGAGTTCGTCCCTGATATTAAGAAATTTGGCATTCACAGTTTGCGATCTGGTGGTGCGACTACTGCTGCTAACTTGGGTATTTCAGATAAGTTGTTCAAGAGACATGGGCGTTGGAAATCTGAGACCGCTAAGGATGGCTATGTGAAAGATAGTTTACAAAAGCGCATGTCCGTATCAGCTCATTTAGGTTTATGAATTAGGCAAGACAAAAATTTTAAGCATTTCCCGTTCTTTGTTTCAGCACATGTCTTTGTCGTGTGGCTATCCAAATTGATATTTGGTGTTTGTTTTATTTCTCTGGTTCTAAGAATTGAATATTTGCATATAGGATATTCTAATGGTAGTTGTTTTCTTGCTCTATGGGAGTATTGTTGCCAAAAGAAAAGTATTCACAATATTCTAATGGTAGTTGTTTTCTTGCTCTATGGGAGTATTGTTGCCAAAAGAAAAGTATTCACAATAAAAACACATATTTAATTTTTCATTTCTTCCTCTTTTATTCAACATAAGAAACTTGCGACATTTTCTTCTTTATAGAAAGGAAAATGAGACATAATTATACATAAATAAATATATCCCTGATTATATTCATATTTTCTTGTATGTGTTAAGCATGATTGTCTACAGCCAAAATTATAATAATAATACGTTGTTCTATTTTATATTTATAACTAGTCATGAACAAAAGAATAATGAGCACAGCTAAATATAAAATGAAAACCTTAAATAAAATTATCGTTACGGTCGTTGATAAAACGTTAAAAACGATTTCATACAAACCAAAAACAATTACATAAAATAAGTCAATGTATACTGTAACAAAACATATATCATAAAACTCATTTTTTTATATGTAATAGGAGACAAGGAGACAAAACTTATCATTACTAAACTTTGTTCAATATAGACAAAACTTTATATTAGAATTTATGTGATAAGCTTAACAAACTTTAAAATAATGATAAAATGAGTTAAAAGCCTTTGTTAATACAATTTAAATGAAGTGTATCAATTCTTATTACTGAACAAATTCATCGGCTTTCAAACGTATACAGATATCTATAAAATAAGTTGTTAGTATGGTATAGTATTTATATATATTCTCCAGAAACATGTCTGGCGTAATATTTTATTAAACATTGTTATTTAGAGAGGTCAAACTTAGTCACGTTATGTAGCCCAATTTAATTTAATATATTTAAAATGTCAAAAATGTTTAAACTAAATAAATAAACTAAAATAATTAAATAATGAAAATGTCTTGGGTTAATAACAAAATGTTCAGCAACAACCTAAATATAACTACAAAATCAATAGCCAGCTTTTCAAAAGACAAGTAGGGATATACCAAAAGAAAATGTATTTTTGGGTGGGTCTTGAAAGGCAATTTTTATACCATTGTGTGAGTGTATCGTGTCCAAACATAGATTGTAAAAGAATACTAAAAATTTATAATTGAGTGCATGTGTAGTGAATGTTGTATTAAACATTCTCAATGCTGTCTGCAGGAGCCTTTTGCCTGAAATGATATTCATTTATCAAAACTGTCCTAACTTCTTTACATCAATTAAATCCTTAACTGAACTGCTCAACCGATCTAATACAGGCTTGTTAATTTGCTTTAAGAGAGCAACTTCATAACATCTTGTCCATCAATATATATTTCTGTGAAATTCTGCTCATTACCTACAACACAATAAGTCACATTGTCAGATATGTATCATTATAACATTTACTGTCATCAACATTTGTGATATAGCATTTTCAAAGTGTTTCCTGATTAGTATGTACATTTTTATTTTTATTTTACCTATTTACATTTGCATTAAAGATGCAATTTTTGCACTATCAACAAGTTATAATCTATTGCTATATAAGTAGTTCTATTATTATGACAACAAATTACAGTTTGTGAAAAAATCATAAAGTAATTATGTCGTGATGTAAAAAAAATAACTCACCTAAGTAAATAAATTTTTGAAACATATCGTCTATAGTATCATCTTCAAATATATCTATCTGTGATTCATCTGTGTGTACATCTACTACCAGAGCATCAAATTTTTTTCCTACTTCAAAATTTCCTATAGTGTCTTCTAAGTTTACCACTGAAATTTTAAACAATTTTCATACACTCGTTTAACTTAACTGATAGGTTGGATAAACTTCATCAATTATATATTTTTTGAAAGAAACATATATTCAAGAAATAATATATAATATATTTGTCCATTTTATGTATTTGAAACACTGCTTTGGGATATATATGATCTTATTTAAAAAGCAATATGGAAATTGAAAGCACCCTCTTAGAGCCGATTCGAAAATAAAATACATTTGTTAGACATATTACAATAAAAATAGATTATTGCAATTAAGCTCTATGTGATCTAAACTAATAGTTATCTTACTGTAAATGGAGAATTTCTAATGGTATTTTCCACATGAACCAATGCAGTGATGAATGTTAGAACTGACCTAACAGAGGATGATGAATCAAAGTATTCAAGTGTCTTAATACTAAAATAAAACATGTCTTCCCAACAAGAATCCATTACCTTATTTTAATGATGCATCGTATAAAATTATATGATGTTTTTAGTAAGCCTTAAATGAACTTTTGAATGATATGCATGAAAAACAACAAACAAGTAAAATACACCAAATATTATTATAATGAAATGCAGGCAAAGTCCTGTCATATATATATAATTTAAATCTTGCGAACCTTTTGCACCTCCTAATGTAGCCATCATAAAAGCCTCTTTGTGGGAAATGTGTACAATCTCATTCTGGATAGCATGGAAGTTGGACACATGTAGACTACATCGCATCGCGTCTTGCATGGAAGTACTGTAACCACCTGAGCAATCTGAAATAATATTTATTCCTTTCAATAAAGAAACAAATATATTTCATCATGAAAACAACATTACAGGAAAGTACTAAAATATTATAAATATTCAATCATAAAACTGGAAAATATAACAAATGTCATGACTTATTAAAAGTTACTTTAATACTTTCTATTTCCATGTTTGTCAAAATAGTGGACCACTTCTCCATTTAAAAGCTAATAAGTAAAATTTTAAAACATGTTAAATCTATCCTTTCCAATAATAAATAGATTTCATTAATGTGTATACATGTAGCATTTATAGTTTCCATAGTATTTTGAATGTAAGTTATTTAGTATAGTTTACTCTTAGTGTAATTCCTGCATAAATGTACTTATGATTCCAATAAGGCACATTCATAGCCCTTAGTAAGTTTGACTAAAACTAATGACTACTTTGGCAACAAATTTTTTACCTGTTCCCAACCCCACAGGAATTCCATCTTCCAACAGCTGCCTGACATCACAAACTCCACTTCTGATGCTAGAATATAAGAATAAACACACAAACAAGTTATATGTCACCTGGCAGTATTAATTTGTGTACAGTAATGTACCATATTTATTTTACACAATGCCGATCCCACATGATATGTGACAACAACTGTACAGAAGGCATATTAACTTTACCTTGTGTCAGTAGCCATGCCACATGATATGTGACAACAACTGTACAGAAGGCATATTAACTTTACCTTGTGTCAGTAGCCATGCCACATGATATGTGACAACAACTGTACAGAAGGCATATTAACTTTACCTTGTGTCAGTAGCCATGATATGGTCTGTAAGTTCTGAGTATCCATGAAGGAAATACTGTTCTCTTGCTTACAAGCTTATCAATTTAAATCTATGGAAGGTAATAACAACAAATCAAAGTTTTTTTTTAATTTTCTTAGATTGTCTGTCTTTTCCTGATTGACAACAGTGCTATTTATAACATCTAAGTATAATTTCAACTTCTTGTATGGCTTAAGTGTTTGTATTTTCCGCTCAATTGTACAATAATTCCTAATATCACTTGTTGGACAATAGACATCAACAAGGTAGTCAATAATACATGTACTTATTAAAAGTAAATTAAACTCTGTGGTGTTCTAAGTAAATCAGAAGATAACCAAAAGAACAATCATGAATTACAAAGCCATGGATAACAGAAAACAACAAATAATAATAATTTTTTTTAACTTGTTGCGAAGCTTTCTCTGATTAGACAATATGGATGTCTGGCATAGGAAACTCTATCAACCTTGGTATCTTTTATGACATTCTCCTGTATTATATAATGAATTTTCCTTACCATTAATATGTTTTTATGCTTCGTGCAAAATATATCCACACTACTGAATAATTATGTTTTACTTACGATGTATTTGAATTTGGACAGTGGGATATACCACAACCACGTGACTTAACAATCTCTCGCTCGGCTGGTGTTAAATAAATCCCATGAGCAAGAATCGTCTGTAAACATAAAAGGTTAATACACAACAAATTCATATCTATGGACATAAAACAAAGTTGGCATGTTCTGATTGTTGATAACAATTTATGATGAAATTGATAAATCAAAACATTGTGTTATCCTGATTTGGTTATAAATAAAATGTTTGTGATTAACTATAACTGTACAATCTGAAAATCTTTATTGGCATTAAATATGGAGTTATGTTAACCAAATAAACGCTACACTCAAGGTACGTTACTAAGTAAATGTTTGAAAACAGAACTGGCATTCCTCAGCATGGACATACACATTTGTTGAAATAACAAATCTGTCCCATAAGTCATCACTTGTTTCATGTCTGGTATTGTATTGATATAATATATTTGTTATTAAATAAGCATTATTCTCAATATTAAGTGTTAATATTATACATATTTTATGATAAGATATTGGAATTGTTATATTTTTAATTTCCATGCATCCTAGATCGATATATGCCGACTTTTTTTTAACTAAATGAAGTCCACCCTTCCTTAATTTTTGCACATTTGTTGTCGTCTTTATTTTGATCTTTTCCCAATTCAAAATCAAATTTCTTACTTTCATCAAGCACCTATCTTTGCAGAATTTAAACTTTCATTTAAATTTGAGAAGAATTTTAACTTAATTTAAATTTTAGAGTACTAGGTTATGTTATATTTTTAACCTTTATAATTCACCCACACTCTCTATATGCATCATTTGTTTGTTTGTTTGTTTGTTTGAATGTTGTTTAACTTTCAGCAATTTTTTCAGCTATATCATTGTGTCAAGTTTTTATTTGGGAGGAAGCCAGAGTACTAGGAGAAAACCCCTGACCGGTATATATACAATATTCGTACAGTGTCAGAAAATATAAAATTTATTAGTACGAGCCTTAGAAACGGATAGAAATGCGAGGCTCTGCCGAGCATTTCTCACCTGTTTCGCGGCAAGTACAAATAAACTTTACATTTTCTGACACTGTACGAATATTGTTTTTATCCTGCAACCCTAAAAAACATTTTATAATACTAAAAAATGTTCACTTTTAGCCTATTTCTCAGTTAAAATTTTCGGCGCGTATTCTAGTGATACTGACGTCACAAACGTCGTAAACCAGTACTAAATGTCGTAAGAAGTGAGGTCAAGGGTACCAGGAGATTTTATTCGTTTATATACTTGTACAGAACTAGTGTTTTAATGAAATAGCATTTTAATTTTAGTATTGTGTACAGGTTATATTTTATTTCGATGCCCTATGATGGTAGAGCAGACATTATTTGATGAAGCCAATGTTTTTATTAAACTTGCAAATGTTATCAGGGCAGAGGAAGATGCATATTTATCCTGCAATCAGTACATTTACTGCCCAATAAAGGTAGCCGAATAAATTTTTGCTTTATTCGGAAGTTCACTTCGTTCCAAACGTAAAACAGGAAACAAATAAACTGCTCTTGTGGCACTAAAGCTAGCGTGATATAAAGTGAAAAGTATGTGGTAATAATTAAAAGCTTTTAATATCAAGTTCGACCCATTTGTTCTTGAACAACAACAGAAAATGTGTAAACAGTTTATGGTACACGTGTAATTGGAATAGTTTCGGTTTGATAACTAATTTAATTAAAACTTGATGGGTTGGTAAATAAGATCCCAATGCGATTATAAAGTACAATAAACGATTCAATAGAGACAAGAAAAAATGAAGCATTCTTATATTCATCTAGAAGCACACATAATCAAGTAAGATTTATCACCCAAAGCGAATTGCATTAAGTAGAAACCATACATAGTTGCAGTATTAATGCACAAAATTTTTAAAGGGCTCTATCAAAAGATTATCAATAACCTCACAGCAATTTAATAGAAATCATTTACAATATAAACTGTTATCAAAAAGAAAGACACGACAAATGCAAAATGAAGAAATGCAAAGGTTTGCACTAAAAATTGCTAATTATTTTACAATTTGAACATATTTGGTAATTTAAACTAATTAGCAGTGTTCCTGTCCTGTGATCTTTACAAACCTTTTTTCCCAAGAGTCCAGCCTTGTCATACACATCAACATAATGATCCTCCTCTGGATATAGATTTCCTATCCATTCTATTTCTCCTTTAGTTTCACTGATGTGAGTCTATAACAGAAATATCTCAATTAATTAAGAAATTAAGATGTAAAAAATTGATATTAAAATATAATTAATGTTTGTTCAAATTAGAAATGAAATTTTAGTCTTTAGAAACAATTCTTCATCTTTTGCAAGAAGACAATATAGTCTTTACATATTGTTTTCTTAGACATTTCATCATGCACAGCTTGCTATGAAAAATACTATTTGTATCTAAGACCTCAAGGGTAGATAACAAAAGAAATGGCTCTGAAATTGTAAACTATGGTTCAATCAGTTCTTCTGTATGGGGCTTTTTACACAATTAATACCCTCACCTAAACCAGGATTTTCTAGACAAAACGATTTTGTGAAGTCATGCTCCATCATGCAATTAAAGTGTAAAGAGTATGTTTGCCAGATTGGTTTTCAAGTCTTTAATTGCCAAACTCACTCATTTGATTGTATAAATGCAGTTTGCATTTAACATATAGAATTGCCTTAATTTAAATTGATCAGCTTAAGATAGATTACGTGATAAAGCGATATAAGATCTAGCTTAATTTTTTGGTAAGTTACACCGACCAATTTAAAACTCCTTTTTGAGGGTCTTGTGTAGTAAAAGTTGTGTCAACAATGTTATGTCAAGTTTTTGTCTAACAGTTTATAAATCAATTATTGTCGTCTCTCTTGCTAACAGACTGAAGCTTCCTTTATTCACTTGTATTGTTAATAGTTAATCAAAACTTTAAACAAGCAATGCTAAAAAGTTAGACAGCAAAGGTTGGTTTCATGTGTGTGTGTAAACATTTACCTGTCCAATGTTTTGTATGTTATGTTATTTGAACTGTAGTTACGCTGCTGTCTAAACGGCTTGCAGAACTAATACGGTAAAAACGTGTATAGATATACAAATTGTCTTCATACCCGTCCAATGTTTTGTATGTTATGTTATTTGTACTGTAGTTACTTAACGCTGCTGTCTTAAAACGCCTTGCAGGACTAATATGGTAAAAACGTGTATAGATATACAAACTGTCTTTATACCTGTACATGTACATTTTTATTATTTGCCATCTCGGCCAATGACGCCATCAGTTTATGATCACATGACGCAGCAAATCGTGGGGTAATAATTGGATATATTCTTCCATTCTGTCAAAAATACATGTAGTTGTTCATTCATCACAAACCATTTCATATTCAAAGTTATATAAATTTACAATTATCTCTATAAGGTCCACCATTTCAAGTTTCCATAATTACTTGTAACTAAAACGATGGCTCTGTATAATAAGCTATCTAGATCAATGTAATTGTCTCTGTGACTAAAATTAAAGCTACAAAATCTTCATAAATATAATTGTCTATTTACATATGTCCAACATTTGATTATATTTGAACAATGTATCTTTGGAAATGCACTAACCATACATAGTTAAAATAAATGATATGACTCAACATTGGATTTCAACAAGTGTAAGTGAAAAGTCTGAAAACATTACACATTGGGGTCATCAAGGAAAATATATTTTATACTTTAATTTAATGATTAAAGTGCAGAGATTTACTAAAAACTGTTAATGTACAATGTTTTATCCTTATAATTCAAACAAATAGTGGTTGCAATTTTTAAAGCAGAAAGACTAAACAGAAGCCATGCATCTAGACCTCAAAATGTACCTAGGGATGACAGCGTAAGATTACAAAGTATCAAGGAGATCACAGTTCTGTAGATATCTATAAAAAATGAACAAAATGTAACCAAGCTTTTTATTCATACATGTATTAAATTTATTTAAAATCTAAATCAATTAAATTAAAGATCTCTGCTACAGACAAAACACCAGACCCTCTCCCTTTAAAATACACTGAAGGACGCCATTTTTTTTACCTTGGATAGCAGTCCACTCAGGAAATATCCATTTATAAAACTATATGAGATGACATCTTTCAATATGTTTTTATCCAATCAAAACAATTGTTATAAAATCATTACAGCATGAATAGAATTATTAAAGTGCATAAAATATCATATCCAATCAGATGACATGTATATGCGTTTCAAGTCTTGGCAGTAGTTAATAAATTGTGACAACAAAACACTAAGGAGACGTAAGATGAAAGGTGGCGATTAATATATGTGATATGAAATGAGGCTTTCAATAAAAGACATACCTTACGCTTCATAACTTCCGTAATAAATCTAAAATAAAAACAAATGGAAATCTTTTTAAGAATCAAAGTGCAGACTGCACCGAAGGAAAGGTTGCTTCGCAATTATGAAATGAGATTCCTGCCTCATGCTTGACAGGCAATAAAACAAACCAATGTAAAATAAATCAGGTAAATTTAGAAACATATTAGATATAATTTTAAAAGACTAGAAAAAATCTTTGCAATCCTCAGAATTGATAGCCCCAACTCCCCTATGTCTTGAATGGCAATGTCCAGGGCTTTGGAAATTGCTGTTGGAAACTCAAAAAATCGTTTTGCTCAAACTGTAAATAATCAGGTGCACAATTCCACCATATGACAAAGGATTCTGCAAAAGTTTCATCAAATCCCACTCAGTGGTGCAAGTAGTTGTGGATAAGAGATAGAATCAAAGAATGGCAAGTCAAAGTTTGCTATGGAAAATCCTAAATATCATTCCAATCAAAATTTAAAATATCAGGTGTACAATAGCACTATGTGACAAAGAGTCCATCAAAATCCATTCAGTGCAACAATACAATTGAAGATGCTTCTATCATGAATTTTATAAATACATTAATAAATAAGACAAAATTGCTGCTGCCCATTTCAGACATAAAAATCGCACCTGTTATATGGTTGGAATATAACTTGCATCAAATACATGTACTTATATGTAAATGTCTCCCTATAAATGTAAGTGATGGCATAAGCTTCTAAAATATTCAAATCTAAAATAATTTATTTCTGTAATACAGTGTACTCCATTGCTTCAGTTGCCGAGTGGTTAAGGTAGTATTCATCTACTATTGATCGAATGCCTGTCAGCACTTGTTTGAATCTTATTGCTGCCAGGGTGTGCTCAACTTCAATCTTGATTGAAAATTATTAAGACTCCTACAATCTGGCTTTCTCCTTCAATAAAAACAGGACGCCCAAATATAGTTGAAAAATTGCTGAAAGTGGTATTTAACAATTACAACACAGGGATCTGTGCATGACGATTTACATGTGCTTTCGAATGATACTGGGTCGATTTTGTTATTTCGAGTCCCACACACTATAACAAGATTGACCCAGTATTATTCAAAAGCGCACGTAAATCAATTTCTATAAATCCCCCGGATTCAAACAAACAAAAACGACTGTATGAGGCAACATATATCTTTATAATCAGAATGCATGTCAATTAGTTTGTTTTAAATTTAAACAGTGTGTTAATAGCTTATTCTAAAAGACACAATCAAATGGAGTGCTTTTCTGCTTACATTTTTTAAAATTAATATTCAATATGCGATATTGTAACTTTTTATTACAAAAATCCAATAAAAAAATTTCCACTGTACATATTCCATACTATGCTTATTGTTTACATGTTCTTGACTTTTGCTACGCAATCTGACACTTTTTGTTTTCTTACGATGTTTGCAAAAGCTAGATCGCCAGCTTTCGTGACGTTCTATGGCATTTGCGCCTAAACCGCAAACCACATTACACCAAGGTTTTCAAATGGACAATAATCGCTTGCTCCAAGTTACACCCATTCTAATTTTTTGGTCAAAATTAACCTTGGAAAATCGCTCTATCAAATTAAAAAAAAGCATTTCAAAACGCTGAACAAATGTTAAAAAATAATTGCTGTTTTCAATTTGCACCTTTTTGGATCTACATAAGGAACATAAGATCGACCATACGCGCTAAGAGGTTTTATTTGTCACTCAAAAAACTTATGATAAAACACACTGACTTGATCACATCTTCCTTTGTTTTAAGGAACACACAAAATGAAGAAAAAAATATATTGTTTTGCCTTTCCGAAAGTTTTGTTTAATTAGATACTTAAAGCATAAAAATGCAACATCGTCTGAAACGATGGCAATTTCGTGAGGTAAACATGCACGAAACATTGGTACGTTTTTTTGCTTGTTACAATGGGTGGTGACCAATTTCGACTCATGTAACGAGAAATATTAATGGTTCAGCATGAATTACCAATTATAAAAATTAATCAAAAGGACCGGAAACAAATTGTGTCAGCTTTTACTATGGAATAATGTAGTGACATGGTGAGTGCAATTGATCACCGATGTCGAATAGTCCATTTACTATTCTTGTGTCACAAACACTAAAATATCTTTTTCAATACATTTTTATAAGTTAGAAATTGTTATATTTTTAAATATACTTGTATTTATTTACCAAACTTCTACATGCCATTCTCCCAAACCTTAAAAAATTTTTATAGATGGCGCCGCTCTGCAAATCTGTACATCGACAAAGCACACACTTTTGTGTTGAATTTCATTTTATTAAACACGTAAAAAATAGAATGCAAAACCGTATAAAACGATGACCATACGATCCCACAAAATAATCATTAAATCACTTCAATCATAATAACGTCGTCAAATATTATTAGACTGGTGTCACTGTCACAACTACATTTGTCGGTTCAGTGAACAGCTATCGCGAGGATTGCCAACTATCGCGTTGATTTCCGAAACCAAAAAGTGTAACGAGTCTGTCTCTCGCGGATGAACATGGAATATTAGTTTAAATCGTAATATTAGTTATCAATTATACAGTAAATGAGACATAATACGAAAGGACATGTATAGTAAAGTTGTTTAAGATAAATGTGGTGCACCGATTCATGTTATTGATAGATTCCTCAAATGTGACCTATATTTTGCGAGCGTAAGGTTTGATTACACGCCGGTCGCAGTAGTTTCTATGTATTAGAGCGTTAGCAAGGGGAAAGTTTGCTACGCAACCTTCCCAAAAATGAATCGATCATACCTTCTTGTGACCATAAAACAATAAGTCAAGTACAGACAAAACTATGGTTGAACAAAAGAGGGAACAACAAACAGGCACATTAAAACAAAAATCCAACTATTTAGTAACATGAACCCCACTAAAACTTGGAGTGATTCAATGTGCTCAGGAAGGGAAAGAAACTCCTGCTTCACATGTGGCACACAGGTATTATTAGTCAAGTTAAATCCGAAAACTAGTCATATCCAGGGTAGTCATAATTAGTTTAAACATCAATAAACACAAAAGATTTGGAAACCAGCTAATAAAAGCTAATATCCAGTTAGTTTACAACAGAGGGTAGTCATCATTTATTAAGAAGTCTGAAAACGGAACAAATCAATGGTCATGTGTGGCACAGATATACAATAACGGTCAACTTTATATTTCCAAATGTAAAATTTTCTCCTCACTGTGAATCTCAGGTAAAGCAAGCATCTTTTCTGTCAACACCCTCTATCAAGGAAATCTGGATAGGAAATACAGGATATTATGTACCTGATCTATTGGGAGATGTATACTCCATATGCAGGTGCTGCTGGAATGTTGTCACACAAAAATTGAAAATTAAATTCACAATAGGAAACTCCAAATCATATTTTTAGTCACAATTTTCGATTCTTAACTAACCACCATGTTAATTTCTAGCTGTTGATCTAGGTATTAAGCTCACCTTGGTGTATCTGCAGTGGGGTAAATGAGATCAACATGGTTACCATATTTTGGATTATATAATTAAATCTCAATGCCAAATTAAATGAAAGGGCTGACATTATTCTTTGTTTTGAAGAAGATTTTGTATAAAATTACACAATAAAACACAACATGTAATTTTACACGAAACAAGTGACAATATTTCTGGTGGAATACATCAAAAACACAAATACCCTGTTGTAAATGCATGAGTACTTATGCAACTACTTAATTAATTATTAAAATTCAAATAAACTAAAACCAGCTAAAGCCAACAACATCTTGCGAGTAGAATTTGAACAAAATTTCAGGGCTTTAAATTTAGAAAATGACTTTTATTGCTCAGTGAATCAATGATATTTGTTTGCACTGAAGTAATACTGCCAGGACTAACAGTCAACCAGCAATAGCATGAACCCAATGGTTGCACATAAAATGTCATCTAACATTTACTAACCTAGAAGTGTGTAGACCCAGGTTGATCTATATCAGTCCTGTGCACACCAAGTATATTACTTTGGATTTACACATGTGATAAAAAGATCATATATGACATTTTTCATATAAGCCTTGATATCACAACTTGATTGCCTCTAAGACATATGGAAGTCTTAGGACAATATCAGGGAGTGATATGTAGAAAGTTAACACTGAATACATATAAGAACCTTTCTGTGTTTTCAATGGATTCTTCTGTTGTTTCTATATAATACTCTGGACTGTGTTGATTCATATTTACTTTACCAACAAATGCTCTCTGGCCATACTTCTCTGAAACACAAGATAGCATAATACAAGTTTCACAGCTTTTTTCGGTTCCTTTCCTGTGCACTGTAGTTATAACCCATACATCTATTTATATACTATGGTTGTAATCAATACATGTAATTATATCCATTTTATTATAACACTATTGTTTCTTCTAGAATATTTGCCATGATACTGCAGTGGGAAGGCTTTCTTGCTTTTTATCTTGATTACTTTTCCTTTTTTAGTTATCTTCCAAATGAAAGTTTTAAAAGTATGTGGCATATCATTTTGGTCTCGTGCAAAACTTTTTGAATAATGAAAGTCTATTTGACATTTACCCAGCGATACCAAAACATCTTTCTTTACTGAGTTATCTACACAAACACCAAAAACCTTGTTATTATTTAATCTCCAATCAAAAGACATTTAATTCTAGTTTTTAAAAGTCACAATTAGCTGGGGAAAGTCCCTAGCAGCCATGTTTTCAGATCCATGACATTTCCTGTTGAAAAAAATTCACTTCTGGTTTTAAAACATCACTTCTGATTGACTACACTGTTCAAAACCTGTTTATCGCATAATCTCTTGAACTATAACAGAGAGATGGTAAATATAAAGTGACAAATAAATCAACTTTATTGCATATTATCAAATCGTTTTAGGGAAGGTATGAGCCCTTGGCGACTCCTTAAAACTCATTAACTGTTAATTGTAAACACCTAGTGTCTTCACCAAAAGTCATCTGAAGACTTGACCTTGAAAATGGTATTAACTTTCGGTTTGGTTTGTAACTTTTGGTTTTCAAACAGTCATGTCTGGTTGACAATGTTCCCTAGTAACCAAGGTTTTTGGATTCAGGAAATCAATAGGTGTAACACTAAGTATTGGATTATCAAGTTTAAAAAAATTACCAGCATAGTATTTAATTGTACTGATTTATCAATTGTGCTGTAGACTGTATAACAGTAGAGATGTGAAATATAAACTTGCAAGTTTAAACTTGGTTAAAAGGTGATGCAAATCTTGATGGGAAAAACAGCTCTAATGAAAAATGATTATCCTTAGTACACATACTGAACGGTAAAATTGTATGACTTTAATGTATGCGACAGCAATAAACTATTTTTTGTTTTTAACTTCTAATATTATGTTTAATTATGATAGATATTTGCATGGACTTTGTGACTGAAATACATTTTACAGTTTGTCATTTAAAATTGAAAACAACTAAAATGGTCGGTTTGCAAAGCATGTGCTTTAATAAATAGAAAAAGTTATTAGACGAAAAATGAAGGAGAAGTTGAAAAACACAAAATAGGTAATGTGTTGTCTGTAAAAATGACAAAATTTCCAAGTTCCTTTCAGTACAAAAAACTGTAGATGGGAAACCATCCTTTGTTAAATTTGCTGAAAAATGGGAATTTCCCAAATCTGCAAAATGAAGAAAAAATCCATTAAACAATTCTATAATTACTAGTAGCAGATGAACAACATCAATAATGATTAGGCAATTATTCTGTTACGATTCTGGGATCTGGTTTGAAAACTGTAGGAAAAGTTGATTTCACAAAATGTGTACCTTTTTTATCAGAACATCAACATACTAAAACCTACTTGATACAAGACTGAGCATGTATTGTTGTACTACCATTACCTATAATATCACACAACACAAGGCTGGCATCTGTGTGTATTGTTCCATAATAACATGCTGTAGTTGTTCCATTTCGTACAACTCGTCTCTGAAAAAAATGGTATATTATCTGCAAAGTTACATTATCAATCTAATTATCATATGTTGGATAGACAATGCAAAATAAGAAAATATTTATATTTTACAATTCAACTATAGGTAATTAAATTTTGTTCTATTAAATATTTAAATATACCTGTCATCTGCAAAGACAAACATGCTGTTTGTACAAACTTATGTATACAGGGTTTAATAGGTCTTAAGAAATAACTATCATAGACAACTGTCAGGTTGAGGTTGTGTATACCTGACTAGTAGGGCACAGAGATGGTGTATACCTGGTCCACTAGGGCACAGAGGTTGTGTATACCTGACTACTAGGGCACAGAGGTTGTGTATACCTGACTACTAGGGCACAGAGGTTGTGTATACCAGGACCACTAAGACGCAGAGATGGTGTATACCTGGACCCCTAGGGCACAGAGGTGGTGTATACCTGAAACACTAGGGCACAGAGGTTGTGTATACCTGGACCACTAGGGCACAAAGGTGGTGTATACCTGGACCCCTAGGGCACAGAGATGGTGTATACCTGGACCCCTATGGCACAGAGGTTGTGTATACCAGACTACTAGGGCACAGAGGTTGTGCACACCTGGACCACTAGGATGCAGAGATGGTGTATACCTGGACCCCTAGGGCACAGAGGTGGTGTATACCTGAAACACTAGGGCACAGAGGTTGTGTATACCTGGACCACTAGGGCACAGAGGTGGTGTATACCTGGACCCCTAGGGCACAGAGATGGTGTATACCTGGACCCCTAGGGCACAGAGGTTGTGTATACCAGACTACTAGGGCACAGAGGTTGTGCATACCTGGACCACTAGGGCACAGAGGTTGTGTATACTGGACCATTAGGGCAAAGAGGTTGTGTATACCTGGACCACTAGGACACATAGGTTGTGTATACCTGGACCACTAGGACACAGAGGTGGTGTATACCTGGACCACTAGGACACAGAGGTAGTGTATACCTGGACCACTAGGACACATAGGTGGTGTTTTAACCTGAACCACTAGGACACATAGGTGGTGTTTTTAACCTGAACCACTAGGACACAGAGGTTGTGTATACCTGGACCACTAGAACACAGAGGTGGTGTATACTGGACCACTAAGTCACAGAGGTTGTGCATACCTGGAGTCCTGGACC
Organism: Limnoperna fortunei; assembly: GCA_944474755.1. NCBI lineage: Eukaryota > Metazoa > Mollusca > Bivalvia > Mytilida > Modiolidae > Limnoperna > Limnoperna fortunei. The sequence goes on along the minus strand of OX104114.1, from coordinate 4,118,879 downwards.
ACTAGGGCACAGAGGTTGTGTATACCTGGACCACTAGGGCACAGAGGTGGTGTATACCTGTACCACTATGGGAAAGAGGTGGTGTAAACCTGGACCACTAGGGGAAAGAGGTGGTGTAAACCTGGACCACTAGGGCACAGAGGTTGTGTATACATGTACCTGGACCACTAAGTCACAGAGGTGGTGTATACTGGACCACTAGGGCACAGAGGTGGTGTATACTGGACCACTAAGTCACAGAGGTGGTGTATACTAGACCACTAAGTCACAGAGGTTGTGTATACCTGGACCACTAAGTCACAGAGATTGTGTATACCTGGACCACTAGAGCACAGAGGTGGTGTATATCTGGACCACTAGGGCACAGTGTATTTGTACAGTTTTACAAATTTCTTAATTAATACCTCTGGTTGAATCGGTTGGAGGTAAGAATTTGGGATCATATATGTAAGGAAACCCATGATGTGTCATCCAGATATCGTCCAGGATTTTTTTTATAGTATGTTATGTATTATAGTCATTTCTCTTCTTTTGATAAGGGGTATAGTTTGTACAAGTACATACCACAGCTCTGTCATAGACATGTTCAGCAAACTTTAAATCTTTAAACTTGGCTTCTGTAGGGAATGTGTATTTCTCTAACCATACCAGCAACCCAACGTCGAGTCCTTTGCCGGAGTTTGGATACTGGGGAGCGTGAATATGGGTATCTATAAAGCCAGGTATGACGAACTGTCTGTATAACAAATAGTTATATGTGTATCATGTATTACTGTTCCACATGTGTGTAACATAACATATAAATAAAATAGACACAATGCATAATCTGATGGAATCCTACAATAATTTCTATCTTCATTTAATATAATTTTAATTATTGAAATTATACAATTTCACTCTCAGATCCAAGACATTTATTTTTACAGAAAAGATCCAAATAGGTCAAGTCTTACATGTTGACATAGCTTAGCTACAGTACTCTTATCCTGACTGTCAACAGATAGGTTATGACTCAAGCCTTACTGATGGCAGAGGTGTGCTGCAATTCAACCTTAATTGACAAGGATTGTCAGTTTAGTCGAAGGCAGAGTTTTCATCAGGTTCCCAGTACCTCCTTTAATAAAAACTGAATGCCATGATATAGCTGAACATGGAATGAAATGGTGTTAAATCACAAACAAAACAGACTGAAATATGTTTAAACAATCCTTATTTATAATTCAAATTCTTTATTGGCACAAACGAATGGTTAACAACATGGTTAAAGCTCAAAAAAAAACCACACATATTTATATATACGTCTACAAATTAAGCCCAACACTGTTACAATTAGATTTTTAACACTTAAGTTTACCCTCAGCGGTATTCGAACTCACACCGTTGCGACACTATGGCACCAAATTGCCTGCAATATGTCCAGAGGTCTAGACCCCTCAGCCAAATCCGGTCTAACTTGATCATTATTACCAGAATAGTTAATTTTTCTTATTTCTAAGCACTCAGTTATAATTAAACTTGGAAGACATCTTAAGAGTTTTATAACTGTTATTGTCATGATTGTTAAACAAAGTGTTTACTTTCTTTAAATTATTTAAATTATTAAAATATTTGTAGACACTTTTTTTTCTTATCATTAAAAGTATCTCTCTTAGATTTATAGCAACTGCAATAGAAAATAAAATGTAATTTATCTTCAATAAAGACATTACACATTGGGCAAATTTTTTCATCTTTCAATAGGCAACTGAAGATGTCTTCCTTTTTCAATCATCAGTCTTATTCTAAGTCTGCAAATCATGGATCTATCTCAGATTAATCAATTTATCCAGTTAAGTTGGTCTCTCCCCAATCTTGTAGACCTCCATGAACAAACTTAATTTAGAGCACATCCTAATATTTGAGTTTTGTTTTTGGATACTTATGTTTTCAATTTTTTATTTAATCTTTTTAATGTTTGCTGTAAGCATAATACTGTTATTAAAAAGATAGCTATATCCTAATGTATTTAATCAATCATGGTCTTTTTTGGTCCATAGGTTTGTATCTTTTGTTACATTATAAATATGATATGCTAATGTGTTTTTATCAGCAATCAAGTAATTGTAGAAACCTACTATTAAATATTTAAAGGTAGTCTAGCGAATTCTGTATTACAGGCATCATTAGGTGCCTTACAATGTTTTTCAAGTATTTCTTTAATAAATTTGATAAGAAACTCTTCAATGGGATTCGAGGTATCATTTTTAATAGAAAATTCAATACCTCAAAATTAGAGAAACAAGCAAGTGAATTAATTGTTCAGGAAGTCTACAGGGGTTATTTAATCCAATTGTTTTCCTAATTTTAAAATAAGCCTATGATAGCTGTGTTAAAATTGCACTGGTAAACCTCAACAGGGGGGGGGGGGGGGGGTTTAATATAATTATAATGTATGGTGCCAGTTATTTATATAAAAAAAAACCATCTGTCATTGGTAGTTAGTTGATGGAATAACAATAAACCATTTATATAAATATATTTAACAATATATATTTATACCAATACTTAAAATTGATTATATTCTGAAATTAATAAAAACAGATTACCATGGTATTAGTTACCATTGGTTACACTTACCCTTTATCAAGTTTCCGTACTGGTACATTTGTACAACCATTTGACTCCAGGTGTCTATCAAGTTCATTTGCGTCATCAAAAAAGATGATCTGTGAGAAAACAATATTGGTTATGTATACAACTTGTACACATAAAGTGATAATTGGTCTGTGCTGTTGTCGATTGATATATACATGTATGCCGACTGCAGGAACCTTAAGTATAATGTATAACACAGGTCTATTTTTAGTTTTACTTTTATTAATTCTATAACTTTGTCATTGATTTGTAAATAAAATTTTATATCTCCACATACTTCTAGTCATATATTTTGTACCTTTTTCTAATGCTGTAGCCATCCTATTTAATTTCAGCAGTTAATTTTTAAATGATTATCCAGTTTTGGTTATTCAATGAATGTTATTTTGCAATGTATACTAAAAAAATAATTGAAATAATGGAAATAAACTAAGAACATATAAAAAAATTCAAAAATATTTTATCATTTGAAAATTATCTAAACATGCTAAATATTAAGTCTAAATCAAACCGACAAATTATTTCCAAATTAATTAGAACAAGTTCACATGACCTTGAAATAGAAAAAGGCAGATATATAGGAATAAGTGCAGAAAATAGAAATAGTAATTGCCAAAATGGAGTAAAAGATGAAATCCACTTCCTCCTTAATTGTGCACCTCTGGCCTGTAAACGTATTATGTTATATAGATACATTTAAACATAAATATTAAAACCTTCCCAAACTTAATGATGAAAACTTGTTTATATGGATCCTCTCCTGTGTATGATCTTAACAAGTAAACTTGCTTTTTTATCATGTAGGTATATACCTGTCCTAACTAATGTACATGTTTTAAATATAATGTTATATCTGTATGTCAGTAAAAAGCTCTACAGAGCTATGTAGTTTTTTATATGTTTTATATGAACTAACTTCAAATCAAATTTTCTGGTCTCCTTGTCTTGTCTGGAATATTTTTTCTAGATCTTTTTCTCTAATCACCGATATATAACGGCTTCTGAAGCTCTTACATTCACGACCTCTTACTGTACTGATCTTTACAGATAAGCTAGTTCAATAAAGTAAAATTTAAAATTACTCACCTTTCCATTTGCAACACCGATAACGTGGTCAGGCAGAATGACTAATGGATCTTTTTCAGTGGAGTGAGCGAACATACCACGAATTACCAATATATTGTCCATTTCGCCGTTATAACACGGTGTCAATAAAAAAAACAAACCATTATTTAACTTCCTTTTACTGTCCTACTTAACAACCACCTTGATTAAACACATTCAGTGAAATAAACCGAGCGTTTCAATTATGTACGTTTAATATCGGTCAAAAATGTCCTAAGGCCTTGTGAATTTTGAAGCTGGTGTATAATGAGCTTTTAGAAAAAGAAAATCATTATGATCAGTAGTACTTTAATTTACTGCAACCTCTAGTCCAAATTTTACATTTTTATCTTCGTCAACACATTCCTTTGAAGATTTATCAAGTATCCAAGACATGGCCGTAGCCTTACTAAAAATTTGTGTATGGTGTTGACAATACGGGAAAATTTTGTTAAGAATTCAAAATAAAATATATAAATCATGTTTAACTTATACTTATGTAACGGTAGAGCATGAAATAATGACATCGTCACTACCGGGGATCGAACCCGGGATCTCAGAGCTGCCAGCCAGCCCTCTAACCAAGTGAGCTAACGAAGTACTCCGTTAGCTCAGTCGATTTTGACTGGCTATATACCTACTACCTGCTACAACGCAGATAGGCCTCTTGTTACACTTAGTACAAAACTGTAAATACGGACGTCGGTACCTTTAAAACAAACAACGGTCTTAATATGGAATTATCGATTTGTTACCTGGGAAGACTGGTGCAAATTTGACCGGCCTGGTAAATTCGATCAGTCAAATAAGGTTTATTCACGTTTCTCCAACATTTAAAAATTGTTATTCACGTTTCTCCAAAATGAAATGAACAATGGAAGGGCTTGTTGTTTTTACAACAATCAAATATGTAGTTTTAAGCAGTTTACAGTAAAACCTAGGAAATCTATCTGAAATTTATGGGAAATTTATAATATATATGATATATAAAAAGAAAATAATAAATATTTTTTATTATGTGATCTTTGCCCTCCACTCACTTGTAACGAATGCTAGACGACTCATCGCCCTTACCAACTCATTGCCATTCAAGGTTGGTCGACTCATCGCCTATTTTTTCATAACTCACCGCCAACCAAATATGATAAGATATAACATTCAAAGTCAGTTAAAGTGCGCCAATTACAAATATTGTGGTCACAGACGTTTTTTGATGACCAATAGTATATTTGTTATGGGAAGTTGACTTTAATTTAACTCGTAGGTAATTATGTGTTGAAAAAATTAACAATAATGTTCTGTTTGACTCATTAATTGGTCAACACTGACTAATTTTGAAGCCTACATAGTAAAAACCATTATGTCACAAATTTGGAGTACTAAATTTATTTACAAAGAAAGAAAATTTATAGCGAAATAAATAAGTGAAATATGTTTTCTATGATAGAGAATTGTCAGAATTTGGATAAAAACACTCTGTTTTTATGTCAGTATATTTGGAAATAAAAAAAACCAACACAGTATTTGTGTCCCATAAAATGCTGTGAATTACGTTACAATTTCATGATAGTCGTATTGCAAACAAATTTGATTAATACAGTAATGATTCGTGAACGAATATGTACAAAAATGCTTCAAAATATTTATAAATCATGATTAAAAGGTGTATGAATAATTTTGGCCTAAAAACTAGTCTTTGATTTCAATTTTTAATTTTTTGCATTTAATTGTGAATTACGTTACGGTACCTTCCTCATAATAGGTATATGCTATAAGCGTCAAACACTGTGAGTAATAAACACACTGATGTTAACCATAATTGCCATATAAACATTGTTTTTAGCTGTTAAAACATTTCTCATATATTTGCAAATGCTTATGTCCGTAAATTACGTTGCAGTGAATTACGTTACGGTATATTCAGTAAACATGCTTTAAAACTTATTTCGTAGGAACAAATTACCTGGAAACATTATTTTTTGACACCGCCTAAAATAAGGGCGTTTATTGAAAACTAAGTTGCCAAGCGGGAGACATTTGAAACATTTTCTTGTGTAAACATTACCATCACTCGTAAGTACACATTTATTTAACAAGAACACATATTATATAGCATTAATTGTCAGCGAAAATTATTATTAAACGACACAATATATAATATACTGCAGAACTGTGAATATGGAATATTGATTCCATTTGTATTTACGTCACGTGAGGGCACACAGTTTAGTGTAACGTAATTTACGTATTGTAACGTAAATCACATGCACATTTATGTTATAGTTTGTTTCCAAAAAATGGTAAAAGTTGATGAAATGATGTGAAAAAAATGTTTAAACACTAACCGAAGATAGGCATACAATTTAGAAGGAATTAGGCATTTGGAAACGTTGACATTTCCTTATCGATACTACCAAATACCAGTTGGATATATCATTTTGTTTTAAAATGGCACTTTCATTTTAAATTTTATCTTGCTGTAATTGAAAGCATTTGCAAAAAAATAAGTATAAATTATAATACAACACCATGACAATAAATAGTTTAGAAAACCATGTAGTAAAGATCTATCACTCTTACTTTCTTGTGTAACGTAATTCACTATTGTGTAAAAAGACAATTGTCAATACAACAGTACTGAATACACAACCATTTGTTCCAAAACATTTAATGGTGTGAAATGATCATAGCCCATTGTTTATCTTTAATCAAACCGTTGTGAACAGCACAATTTCATTTGTGTAACTAGGGATTTTTTTAATATTTCTTCGCATTGGGAATTTAATGTGACATTTTAAAAGATTTTATGTTTTATGTGTTAATATCATTGCAAAGATATTGCAAATCATTGTACCAAAAAAAAAATAATCATAACCCAAAAGCTCTTTTTCTATAATGGTTCCAATTTAAACATAAGATAACAAGATTGTATATATTTTATGGACTTCTGTGAATTACGTTACACATGGTACTACTACTGTAAAGTGTAATAAATATCTGTTTAATAAAATTTCAAGTCTTTTAAATTTGTTAAGTATTATCTTTAATGGTCAACAAACGAACATATTTATTTAAATGGTCTTTAGACTTTGAAAATAAAAGAGTATCAACATTGAAAAATAGACACTTTTTCTTTAAAGCGTCTATTTTCCTTTTTATTGTTCAAGTATCAAGGAGTTGACTGATATCTTTTAGAGTTGGTTAATGTTGGGTTTCTTAAATGTTTTATTTGGTAAATCAATCATATATCTATCATATAAATGTGTTTTATATGCAATTGTGGTTCTTTTTACGATAAAATATGTTTGATATAGTTACAGTAGACAGAAGTAACGTAATTCACCATCCAAAATACCACCACATGTATATTCATGTTTTTCTTGATGTGAACTTGTTATTCAAGAGCTACCTTTTTTGTTTTCTAATTGTTCAAATATAGTTCTTACAAAATAAATACATTTGTCTTGTTTTCAAAGCCGAAAATCTTCAGCCGTTTTTCCTGTGCAAATGGCGCACTTTAACTGACTTTGAACCATATAGAGAATGATAAGATATATAGAGATAGATAGAGAGACTAGAACTATCAGTGGATATAACAAAGAAGAAAACGAGAAAAGTTTGATTTATTTATGTTGATTATGGTTGACGAAATTATGTGAATTAAAACATAGATCGATACAATGAATAGATCGATACCGTGAGGTCCTACTATATATGTGAGCGAATATAATGTTTTCATTGTTATCAATATAATTAGTTCATTAAAAGTTGATTACAATCGGATCAAAGCAACTACCGCCCTGATATTAAAATACAATAAATAAAATACAATACATTTATTTATTATTGTTTTTTCATGAACTTGATTGGAGCTCGACTAGATGCAGTATTGTTCCACCTTGAGTTTTAAATCTGAAAAAAAATTAAATGATAAAATCTACAGACAGTTCTAAACTATCAATTCATCACAGAAAAAATATACAGGCGATGAGTCGACCAGCGGTTTTTAAAAATCGGCGATGAGTCGACCAGCGGATTTTAAAATCGGCGATGAGTCGACCAGCCTCGATTGGCGATGAGTCGTCCTGTTACCCTTGTGACAAACACGCTTGCCAAAGGTAAACGTTTGTATTGTTGTTTTATAGACTACTCTAAAGCCTTTGATAGTGTTCCACATTGTAAATTATGGCGAAAGCTTATTAAAAATGGTGTAACTGGTAAATTACTTAAAGTCATTCAATCTATGTATAGCCAATTAAAATCATGTGTAAAGATTAAAGGTAAATGTTCAGAATTTTTTAAATGTAACTCCAGTATTATGCAGGGAGAATCCCTGTCTCCATTTTTATATTCATTGTATGTCAATGACATGGAATCAGAACTGTTAAACAATTGGTGTATATTCCATATGAACTTAGAATGTTGAACCTTTACTTACTTATGTATGCAGATGACACTGTGTTATTAAGTGAAAATATAAATGACTTACAAACAATGATAAATACTGTTAATTCTTGTTCAGAAGATTATAATTTACATATTAATTTATCGAAAACAAAAATTGTAGTTTTTAGAAAAAGAGGTGGAATGAAGGACAATGAAAAGTGGTTTTTAAATGGAAACGAAATTGAAGTTGCTGATAGTTTTGTGTATTTATGTGTACTTTTGAATTATAATGGTACTTTTGCCAAGACTCAGCAAAGATTAGCTGAGCAAGGTAGGAAAGCTTTATTTAGCTTATTTAGTAAAATTACAGACGATTATTATAACCACGAGACACTTTTGTCATTATTTGATACCTATGTTACTTGTATATTGAATTATAGTTGTGAAGTGTGGGGATTTCATAAATCCTTGGATATTGAAAAAGTACATTTATATTTTCTTAAACGTATATTGAAAGTTAAAAAATGCACTGTAATGCAAATAATATGGTATATTGTGAATTAGGAAGGATGCCATTGTATATTGACCGCTATTGCAGAATTATTAAATATTGGTTGAAATTACTGAGTTCTGAAAACTGTGTGTTGAAAAATTGTTTTGAAGATTTATACTTTAAAAGCTGTGTAAAACCTAATGACAAGTCTAATTGGTGTAATAATGTACGAGATATATTGTTTAAACATGGTTTTAACTATGTATGGTATAATCGGTATATTGATAATTATGATTCATTTCTGTTTGATCTAAACAACGAATGATCTCTAGTTTTTTAAGTGAAGTTAACACATTTATTGAATCTTCACCTAAATGTCAAATGTACAAACTGGTGTATAGTACTCATAGCTTGCAGTTATAAACCTTGATAGACCTATTAATTATATTTACAAACCTTTTATATGCCAATATAGAATATGTGCGCATAACCTGAATACAGAAACTGGTCGATTTTATGATATACCTAGAAATGAGCGTTTTTGTACGATGTGTAATCTAAATGTATGCGAAGACGAATATCATTTTATATTGGAATGTACAAAATATAGTGATTTGAGAAGAAAATACAGTAAATCTTACTATTGGAGAAATCCTTCAGTTTATTAACTTGTGCAATTAATGTCTGTACAAAACATAAAGGAGTTAAATAATTTTGGTAAATTTTTGTTCCTGGCAGAAAAATGTCGAAAAGGATAGTTTTATATTTCACACTGTCACACTCCATATATAGTTTGTATTATTGTATATGTATATTATCATATTACCACATGCTAGTTGTCCATATTGGCGCTAATTCCAATGTTTAATTATTGCAATTCTATAAGCTATATTGCTTTTGAATAAATAAACTTATTATGTCATCATATCATAAATCATAGTAATTAAATAAGAAAATTATAAGAATTAAATTAATAAAATTAATTATCAAATAATTAAAGATCGTGCAAAGCAGTAGTCAAATTATTATATAATTATTACAAAGTATGCTCTGAAATGAGAAGTGTTTAGTGTCAGTTATGGAAGTGTTGACGGCCTATTTATAAGTCGAATAATGATTGTAAAGACTTGCTTCCTTTGGGGCCTCGATTCTAAATTATAATCAAATCACCGATTGGCAAAATTAACTTATTTCTACATATAATTATATGTCTCTGTTTCTAGTTGAGCTTTCGAGGTTGAGTCATAATCAGTGTGGGTACATTAAAGCTTACGGAATTCACATTGATGAAGTACCAACAATCGGCCAAATTCACTCGGTAGTATTATTGATACTACATTTGGGTATTTTTGCGCGGAGGCACCAGGACGTAAGCCCTTTATTCAACATAACTATTGGGTAAACGTGTCAATATAAGGACCACAATTGACACCATACCTATACAAAGCAGGGTATAGATACCAACATGTAACTTGAATACACATGTATTTCATGAACAAATAATATCATACCAATATAGTTAGCACTTAACTACTTGTTAATAAAAAAACAGCTTAATTATCATTTAGTTTTCTGACTTAAAAAAAAACACAATGGCAAATGCAATGCTTACAGTGAACTTCGTTCCGAACAAGTTCGTCTAGAGATGAACGGATATCAATTTATGGTAAAGACGACAAGAGGGGACAGGAGATATTGATATGGCCAATTTCACTGACTATGTAACAGAACATTGGGTAGAGAACGACAATCGCAACCAATGGAACCACTTCGAAAACGCAGGACCACGGACCAACAACCACTTAGAAGGATGGCACAGCAAAATAAAGAAACTACTACATCACGCGCCCCCTAACGTCTTCCAACTGATTGAACTATTAAAGAAAACTCGAGCAAACACAGAGGCAAACTAGATTTAAACACAGGCAGGCGGAATTCATCGTCCGAAACATAAAAAGTACAGACACATCGACCACAGACTTCAGACACTAAAGACAAGACTCATCAACCAGGAGATCACAGTATTTGACTACGCCGACCAAGCTACCTTCTGCCTTCACAAGGAACTCCGCCAGTAAATAAATAAATAAATAAATAAATAAATAAATAAATAAATAAATAAATAAATAAATAAATAAATAAATAAATAAATAAATAAATAAATAAATAAATAAATAAATAAATAAATATTTTTTACATGTCTGTTACAATTAAATATGTATAATATTCTGTATTTTTTACTTTACATGTACTTATTACTTTAATAATGCCTGGTACTTTGTACTGTAATGTTTAATTTGTTATATGGACATGCCTGTTACTTTGTACTGTAATTCAATTAAATATAATATTCTATATTCTTTACATATTACTTACCAAAGATTCATTTATACATGTTTAACTGTAGTCTTAATTACAGGTAAAATTAATTAAGTTTGCCTACTACCTATTAACGTTTCTTCAACATACTTTTTACCTGAAATATCAAATGTTGGAGAAACGAGAACACACCGTCAAATAAATCCTTCCTTAATCTTAGTTGTAATCAAATAGGCCTAATATCAATTTTAAGGTTACCTGACGTAATCGATCAGGTGTTATGCTAAGCAAGAAAAGAAATGGGTGTAAGAAAGATGTTCGATTTATATGACTTATGTGTATCCGATTTGGTTTAATAGTTTTTTTTCAATTTGTTTTATTTAAAATTTTAAAAGAGTACTGTAATAAAAAAAAATGTTGAAAAGACAAATGTTTACCGTACAATAACAATACGTCGACCTTTTCGAAATCACATAGTCACGTGTATCTGTAAGGAAAATGGGGTGGGGGGGGGGGTGGGGGAGGTGGTTAAGATTGGCAGTAATCGCGTCCTTCCGTCGGGCATCCTCGGAAGATCAAGGAAAAATAGGAAAAATACCGACAAGTTACAATTTCTATTGATTTAATTTTACAGTAAGTAAAATTGTTTCAAAATATTTGCAGTTAAATGTATTCAAACGTCAAACTAACGTTCATGTGCATAAACATTGCTAAGAACTTAATAATATTTTCAGACTTTAAAATAAACCAAAAAAATGTAACTGAATTGTTTTTCTATTGTATTATAATATACATATTTCAAAATTTCATTTAGCATTTTTAATTTTTGTTTGTTTAAGGACTTCATATACGATACTAGAGGTATTTTAATCTAATTCTATATAAGTATCTAAAAATAACTTGCTTCTTCAAAATAGTTTAACATCAAAATTTTGTCGGGGGTTCTCTCCGGGTACTCCGGCTTCCTCCCCCAATAAAAACTGCATGGACGCCATGATATAGCTGAAAAATTGCTGAAAGTTGAGTTAAACACCATCAAACAAAAAAACAAACATCAACAATTAAATAAAAAATTTTGTGCTTTTTTTATCATACAGAAATTTATTTTCCCTACCAATGTCTATGACATTTTCCACTGATTCAGAAATCATTTTTTAAATAACATGCCTGTTTTAAAATCTAATTTTCGTATAAAAATCATAATCTAAATAAGCATTTTCGCGGCTTGTTATGTGAGTCTTTCATTTTTACCTTTCATTAAAGTTCAGTGTCATTAATAAGCAATTATCAAATAAACAAGGCACATCTAATATATAGAAATATCTCTTACCCCCCTCCCCCCCCCCCCAACCCCACCTCAAAATCATACACACACACACACACACACACACTCACGCTCCTCGTTCTCGGCCAATCTCATGTGCGAGTTAGGATTTCGGAAATCGTCAATAATCAAAACCCAGGGAAATTAAATTTAATGTACAAGAATAACCTAATTTTCTACATAAAAGTTCCATTTTCTACCCTAAAAATTTTGAAATAATCCAGAAATAATATAAATAATCGATCAAGGCTTTCTGAATGAGTGGTCAAAAGCGCGTTAAAAATACTTCTTCATCGTTGGGCTGATGATGATACAAGAAGGGAACGTCATGCATTACGTAATACTACAAAATGTTAAAATGCAATATTATTATCAAATCATCTTATGAATTCCTATAAAAACAAAAACAGTCACATTCTATTATGTGGAGATTAGAAGCTGCATAAAAATACAAATCTTAATTTTTAAGTACCCTATAAATTCGGACATAACCCAAGAAATAAAATAAAAATTACCGATCAAGACAAATTTGTAAGTATCTAAATTTTTATGTAAACTTACGAAAGCAAAAAAAAAAGATATATGAAGCTTGCTCTATCAATCGTGAAATAATCCATGCAAAACAAAATATATATTATGATAAAATTGAACCAAACAAGTCTTTCTAACATACACATTACGTAATGTAACTTAACAAAATCTAAAAATGATTTTTTATCAAATTATCTAACTAATTAATAAAAGAAACACAAATATATACATTTTGTTATGTTAAGATAAGAATGCATTAAAAAATATAGGAAGCATACCCTATAAATCATGAAATAATCCAAGAAATAAAATTGAAGTGATCAATTCTATAAAAATATAGCTTCAAAACCCGGGGTGACTCGTAGACATATACATAGTACATGGGTACTAGCATGTGACGATGGAATTTTCGTAACAAATACATATTAATCTGACAGTAATCTAATTCAGTAATTTTGTATGTATATATATATATAGGATGACAAAGTTACATATATATATACGATCCCAGTGACTTATATTATTCCATCGCCAAATGAAAAAATACTTAAAGCATTTAGAGTTAAACGCCACTGATGAGTCTTAAGTAGACGAAACGCGCGTCTGGCGTAATAAATTTGTCACGTTGGTAATTTTGATTACATCTTGTTGGAATATTTGAGCAAAGCCAAGTAACAGCACGGCACGTCCGCGGCAGGCGGACTGGGAAGCAACTATTTTGGGTTAAGTTGGAGTGAGAAAATGTAAGATCAATATGTTATGACTTGTTTATGTCATTTATTTATATATATATATAGGATCTTACATTGGTACGAGTGGATTATCGAGATTGGAGAAATCCGATAATCCAAGAGTACTAATGTGAGATTCTGTTTCTCTAATTTTAAAAAGTAGTAAATTCGCGAAACGAAGTAAAAATTTTCCCAACCCCAATTTTACGTTCATGACTTGAATACGCGGTAAATGTAATTAAGGTGTTTTGTTTATGACGTCATGAGTTCTTATTGTGACGTTATTATTTTTAACCAATCAACTGCTGAGAACAACAAATTCACTAGTGATGAGAAATATTTTTTCCACACCGGTCAAGCGGTTGAAATATTACGTAAAAATTAGAGAAATATATATATATATATATATGTTTGTTTGATTTTGTTTAATGACACTTTCACCAATTTTTCAGCTATATCATGGCGTCCAGTTTTTATTGGGGGAGGAAGCCGTAGTACCCCGGCCTACGGTAGGAAAACTGGCAATCCTTGTCAATTAAGACTGGAGTCGAGTACACCCTGCCTGCACTGAGAATGGAACCCGCAATATATATATATTATATATATATATATATATATACGTCTACAAATTAAGCCCAACACTGTTAGAATTCGATTTTTAACACTGTCAAATTTTAGTTTACACTCAGCGGGATTAGAACTCACACCGTTGTGACACTGTGGCACCAAATCGCCTGCACTATGTCCAGCGGTCTAGACCCTTCGGCCAAATCTATAAAAAGTAGCTTCATTAACCGGGGTGAAACGTAGACATAGACATAGTACATGTGTACTAGCGTGTGACGATGAAATTTTCGTAACCAATATGTATTAATTTGACAGTAATCTAATTCAGCATTCTTGTATATATTATATAGGATGACAAAGTTACTTGTCATACAGTCACAGTAAGTAAATTATACAAACGTCATATAATATATCTATCCAGCGGATATATATATAGGACTCTAAAGTACGATGGGTACGCTAAAGTGCGATGGTCACGCAAAAGTGCGATGGCGTTTTTATCTTCAAAACGCCAAAGTGCGATGGTCAAGACAAAATCCGATGACGTGTTTATTGTGCCAATGTGCGATGGTCACACTAAATATGATAAAAAGACACAAAATTAAATCACATAAGGTTAAAAATGAATAATATACAAGAACATCGTTAACCCCGCAAAAAAGATACCTTTTCAAATAATTCAAAATAGAATAATTTCAACAACAAAAAATAAAGCCACCGGGTTAGGGTCAGGTTATCATGAGGGAGCCGCCTCGACTATCAGGTTAGGGTTAGCTTTTCCATAGGGTTAGAGTAAGTTTATGGTTAGGGACAGGTTAGCATCTGGGAGCCGCCTCGACTAACGGGTTGGCATCAGGAACCCGTCAATAGCTCTTTTATTTGATGCTACATCTTCCTATTCCTAAAATTAACATTTATGCTTAACATGTCATTATATAGGTCACATAGGTCACCATCGGACTTTAGCGTGTGTTCTCAACGTATTTTGGGGTGAACCAACGCACTTGAGCGTATTGTACAGGTGCACCATCGCACTTTAGCGCGACTGAAAGACCATCAAACTTAAGCGTCAACGGGCAACGCACATTGGCGTACATCATCTCACTTTGGCGAAAAACCCATCGTATTTTAGCGTCAACCAACGCATTTTGGCGTGACCTTCGTACTTTGGAGCCCCGTCGCACTTTTGAGTCCTACATATATATGAATCTGTTAAATTTTCCGAACGTTCCGGCCACACTGCCTTCCTCAGCGGAATTTTATTGCATAGTGATGAAGTTATGATATTTGTAGCGTTTGTAACGCTCTATCTATCGTGAAATAATCCAAACAAAACAAAATATATATAATACAGCGTTCGGAAAATTATATATATAGTCAAAGTCTCTTAATGAATAAATATAAAAAACTCGGTTAAGTTTTCCGATCGTGACAATGCAGTAAAATTCCGCTGAGGAAGGCCGTGAGGCCGAAACGTTCGCAACATCTAACATTGTTATATATACGGCGTTTCTTGTCAAATCTATAGACATAGACTGACCAACGAATGGCCTTAGTCATTGAGTGTCAACATTAATAAATAACGTAAAAAAGTCATAACATATTGATCTTAAACTTTCTCACTCAAACTGAACTCAATACTTCTATACATAGCACCGATATGACGATACAGCATAAACAAAAAATAATATACAAGTCTAGAAGATTATGCATCGATACAAATGACGGTGTTTTTGTCAAAATTATATACATAGACTGACCAACGAATGGTCATTGAGAGTCAATATAAATAAATCACGTCAACCAGTCATAAAATATTGATCTTGAATTTTCTGACTCCAACTGAACTTTAAACTTCTATACATTGCCTTCACCTTCCGCCAATGGCGGAAAAACTGTCACTTGGCTTTGCTAAAATATTCCAACAAGATGTTATCAAAAGTATCCAGGTGACAAATTCACTACTCCAGACGCGCGTTTTGTCTATTCAAGACTCATCAGTGGCGTTTAACTCTAAATTCTTCATTGGGAGATGGAATAATATAAGTCCACTGGGATCGTGTAAATACACAATACAGGTAGTTCAAAATATTATATAAAGGGTCTACAAAAAGATACCAACCAGTACACTTAAGATTCAAGATCAATATTTTATGACTGTTTGACGTGAATTATTTATATTGATGACACTCAATGACTAAGGCCATTCGTTGGCCAGTTCATTCGTTGTATAAAAAGTTGAAATGTCAAATGCTCTAACATATGAAATTTTACATATCGATCTTGATTTTAAATTGTCAAGTTCTATAGAATGTTTACGAATCCACATATGGTTAATATCATTTAGCGAAGGAACAGTTTTACGATAGTTTGCTGTCCTTCTTACACTGCATACAGTATCTTAGTCAACCGTTTTGACAACTCATTGGTAGAGCACGTAGACGAGCTTTCATGACTTTCATTTCCCTATATCTTTATTACACTTGTACAAATGTAAATTGCTGTTATCTGTAGAGCGTTTAATCGACGAATAAACACAACTAAATTCTATTTCCTTATTGACATGATGTAAATATTAAATTAACTGTTATCTGACATGTTAAGTATGGCAAGGTTTGAGGAAACTTAACATAAATTTCCAAAGCTTCATGGAAAATTACAATAACTAAAAAATCATTGATATACTACACCCATCCAAGCTCAAAGTCCAAATCATTTTAAAAAAAATTCTGATTGAGAGCAAACATTGACGTAATAAAAGAAGACACTGCAAAATTTGCAGAAGACATCAAGCAGTCTGTATTTGAGAACATTGAGCATATGCGGGAGTACTGGACATATAAGTTAATTTAAATAACTAACAAGCATGTTCCAAGCAGGATGACATCAACTTAATTGTGCTCATCCATGGATCAGTACAGACATTAAAAGACTCATTAGGAGAAAGTACAAGATGCGGAATAGAGATAGTTGCAAGTATATCCAGAAACGATGGAGGTAAAAGAGTTCACCAGGAATATATGGTCATTCTTGAAGGGCAAAAAGCAAGAATCTGTCAGTGTAGTACCCTTAAAGAATACACAAGGTGTTTAAAGCGACATACTAAGCGATAAATTTACATAAGTCTACACTAGAGACAATAATAGACCTATCCCAGATAAAGGGTCAAGTATATTTGCAAACATGCCAGATGTATAAATTTCACAGAAAGAAGTTAGCACATTGTAAAAAGATCTGAACGTAAATGAAGCTGTATATCCCAACCAGATACCAATTAAACCGCTTCCGAAATAGCACCAGCAGTATCGAGATTTTTTCAGTTTTTTCCTAAATACAGGAGAGGTGTCTCAAGATTGGAAAGAGACTAATATAGCTCTCCCTATAAGAAAGGAGATGCTCACGTCGCTATCAACTGCCGTCTTGTGTAACTGACAGCAATGGCATGTTAATTACTAGTACACATAGTACATAGTAATATCATTTATCATTAATAAACTAAGCGACAGTCAACATGGATTCAGAAAAGAAGATATTGTAAAAGTTAATAGAAAATGATGATTTAAAGAAATGATCCAACAACGAAGTTACGATTCCACGAAACAGAAACATTTTTGTCACAAAAATTTATACTACAGAATTTATACAGTCTTATCCTTTTTGTTTTTGGGAAATAAAAATATTCTTAATCTAAAGCATATTAACAGAACAAAATTTAACAAAACGTGTATGACCTTATTGCAACTGCTTTAACCAGGATTGGGCGTAAAAATAAATTTTCTGAATGGTTGAAGGAAGTGGTATAAATAAATTAAATTTTTAATTTGGTGAAAATCACTTCCTGATTGAAAGTTAAAGATCACATTTTTTTTCTTTCAGACTAATAAACAACGCCATGTTGGTAATTTAATTTGCACAAGTTATTAAAGAGAACAAAGATAAACAAAGGCGAGGCGCAACAAGAGAGAAAGAGCGAGAGAAACGAGAGGATGAAACGAGAGAAAAGGAATTAGATATTTCATTAAAGAAAATTCATTAGTAATGGTCATAGTTGAAAAATAAAGCCAGCTAAAAGAAGGGGCAAAAGTTAAAATCGAGTCTAGAAAACTTTGTCTGGATGGCTACCAAATGCTGATAATCCCGGAGCTTCCGGGGGGGGCTACACCCGCCTGGAACCCCTTACCAGGGCGCTGACCTGGACCTCCCCCAGACCCCTCGCCGAACTTTTACGCCTCCCATTACACAAATTCCTTAATCCGCCCCTCCCAAAAGGGGAGTGTTAAAAGTAAAACGTTCATTTGGAGTTAAAATAAGGAAGGCGTAATCAAGAAGTTTGAACTGTTAAAGATTGATTTCAGGGAGATAGGAAACAAAATTGCAAAAAAAGTGGGGTGAAATATTTATACAAAGAGGAAGTGGCGTGCCGGGCAAAAGAGTTGAAAAACGGAAACGGGTCATCAAGACATCAATAAAACAACCCAAACATGGAGAAAAGAGATATAGAAACACATTTGAAATACGATTCATTTAAAAATCACTTAGTCTATACACAAAATAAAGACACAGTGAACAAAAAATACAGAAAACATCAAAAAGATATGCCCGAAAAAAGCAAGGACTATAAATAGTTAAAAATTGACAGAGATCAAGTGCACATATTAACATTAGGCATGGATGGGTAGTAATAAAAAAGAGTATTACATATCGGCGGAAGACTACAGTAAATACACTGTGACTAGAAATTGTTATTAACACGTAAATTTCAGTTTATTTACCCAGAGAATTGAGTCATCTAGACAGATTGTGGTTAAATACACATCTATGTGCTAACTCCTATTGTTCTGTGTTTTGTCACGAAGCGCTACTGTATTGTTTTACAATTTTTCTTCTTATCTACCGCTTGCAACGGGGGTATTTTTGCCAAAAATGTGCACATTGTTACCTGGTCTGTGGTATTCTCTAAAACAGTTGTCATTATTCACCCTCACGAGCCTTTCCCACCAAAAAATGACATGTATCCCGCCACTTTCAGACCAATTTCCCACTCTCTTGATTGGTATGTGTTGGTAAGTATCCGGCATGTGCACTAGATGTATGTTTACAATACTATTGGTGCTTTTCTCGTTTCAAAGTATCTGCAATAATCCCACAAGATCTCGACGGATAGTTAGAGATATTTTGAATTTTATATATTTCACGAATCTACCATCATGAATACAATATTTCTAGCAAAAAATTCATTAATGTTAATGGATTCTTTGTTTGAATATTCAGGTTACAAGATAGAATGACAAGACAGAGACATAAAGAGTGGTGGAATTGCAGCTTTTATAAGATCAGAGATACCTGCAAGAAGAAGAACTGATTTGTAAAATAAAACTTTAGAAAACATTATTTATGAGGTAATTTTGAACAAAACTTTATAGACCACCGAGCATGAAAGATGCTTGTTTTAGTAAAGAATTCTCTAGCACAGTAGATAAATGTATAACAATGTATGATAATTAAATGATCATTGGTGATCTGAATTATGATATGATCAATGAATCAAAACGAAAAACACTAGTTGAACTTATGGATGTTTTTGATTTAGACAATTTAATTAGAGAACCAACTTGTCATATGAAAAACATGCGGCTGTAAACTGTTCTAGCACGACTTACCTACGAAACACTTTTATGGAATTACTCATTGAAAACTTTCCATTACAGCTCTTTGTGGAAATCAGTGATTACGAAAATGAGGAACTATTTCGATTCATGCTCGGAAAAAAACCACAGACAGAAATTTCGCCTGAGGAACTATCTTGTTTGAAAATGCTGTGCTATGCTCACATTTCTAGATCTATCGAACACTATAATCACCAACTTCGCTACATGTAAGTTCATCAACGGGTGAACACATATTAAATTATTTTACTGATTCTCGATTATTGGAATTGTATGTAAATAGTATTTATATATATTTAATGATTTTTCACAGTATCATTATGTTATTTTACAAATAGAGACTTTTGCTATATTTTTGATGTATATTTCATGTTCATTATAATCTCTACTTAGAGGAAATAAAGAAATGAATGAATGAATGAATGAATAAATGAGAAACAAGAATTAAATATAGAAGTTTTAAAAATCTAAATGAAGAATTGCTGAATAATGATTTAGCTAATATACATATAAGTCTACCATCTATTTTTCCATCTGAGAGTCCTGATACTATTGAAAAACATGTCAATAAAGTATATGAAGATTATGAATCAGAAATCTTTAAAGTATTTGATAAGCATGTACAAATTAAAGTAATGTATAAGAAAAACAATCAACTTCCTTACATGAACAGAGAGCTTAGAAAGGCAATATATGAAAAGAAAATGTCACATTCAAACTTTTTAAACAACACAAGCTCAAAGAACTTAGAAAAATATAAAACTAAGAGAAATCTTGTAAATAAGCTCAAAAGAAAATCAGAAAATAAATATTTTCAAGAAAGATGTCTTGGTGGATGCAAGAATGTAGATTTTTGGAAAACAATCAAGCCTTACTTTTCCAAAAAGACAACTGGCACTCAACCAAAAATAATTCTGAAAGAAGATGATAAAATTTTAACTAAAAATGAGGAAGTGTCAGAAATATTTAATTCTTTTTTTCTTAATGTAGCCAAAGAAATTGGCAAAGATTACAACTTTGATGAAAATCAACATCCTAGTCGGGACAAAATCAATGAAAAAGGTTTTCAAAAAGATAATTTTCAATTTTTACCTACAAATGACACTTCTGTTACTAAGATAATTGATAAATTTAAAGTAAAAAAGCAACTGGTGTTGACAAAGTATCAGTCAAACTAATGAAAATAGGGAAGGCATCAATGGTACCAAACATTAACAAACTTATAAATTTTACTATAGAAACATCTGTTTTTCCAAACAGGCTCAGAGAAGCCCAGGTGACACCTTTAAGAAAAATGATCCATTCACAATAAGGTTATTATAGACCAGTCAGTATCCTTCCTATTCCATCAAAGATTTATGAGAAGGTTTTATCAGAACAGCTAGGTAGTTATTTTAATAACATTTTTGATAACTTTTTATGTGCCTTTCGCAAAGGCCATGGGTGTCAAACAACTCTTATAAGACTGCTGGAAGACTGGAAAAAAGCCTTAGACAATAATGAATATGTTGCAGCCATTCTTATGGACCTGTCTAAGGCCTTTGACTGTCTTCCACATGAAATTCTTATTTGTAAACTCTCAGCATATGGTATTAATAAGAAACCTGCTGACCTTCTACATTCTTACTTAACAAAAAGAAAACAGCAAATTAAAATTGGCAACTGTGTCAGCAGCTGGGCTGAAATTCAAAAAGGGGTTCCACAAGGGTCGATTTTAGGACCCTTACTCTTTAATGTTTTTATCAACAACATTTTTAATTTCATCAAAAAGGGGATTTATACAACTATGCTGATGACAATACTCTTTCCTTTCATTCTCCTGATTGCAATCAGGTTATTGATGTATTACAGTCACAAAGCAATGTATTAATTAATTGGTTTAAATTCAACTGTACGCAGGCAAATCCTGAAAATTTTCAGGCAATAGCCGTGGGTAACAAAACACACAATAAATCTCCTGTTTTTGGTATTGGCACATCCAAAATCACATGTGATGACGTTGAGGGGTTGATATTGATTTCGAGCTAAACTTTGAATTTCAAATAACAAACTTGTGTCAAAAAAAAGCAATTAAAACATTCTTAAACGTATTGGTAAAAATCTGAGTAAGATGAACAGGCTAACTATTTTTCACACTTTTATACAGTCAAATTTTAATTTTTTTCCATTATCTTGGCATTTTTGTTCCGAAGCTAACACAAATAAAATTGATAAAATACATGAGAGAGCTTAAGATTTGTATACTATCATTTTGAATCTTCTTATCATAATCTGTTGGAAAGAGCAAAACTACCCACTATGTATGTAAAAAGAACAAGAACAATGGCTATTGATATTGTATGGCTTAGCACCACCTGTTTTAAGTAACTTACTGCACAGGAAAGAGACTATTTATAATTTAATGTATTCTAATTTGCTACAGGTGCCAAGAGTAAATTCTACAAAGTTTGGTAAGAAGTCTTTTAGGTATGCTGCCCCTGTACTTTGGAATTCACTACAAGAAAAACTTAGATCTATCACTAACTTCAATCAGTTTAAAAGTCAGCTGTCTTTTTTGGAATGGAAAAAATTGTACTTGTTTGGCCTGTCAAAATTATGCTTAATTTTCTTTTTCTGGTGCATCATAATTTTTCATTTTCATTTTCTGGTGCAGCATACTCCATCAAAATTACAGTTCTGCTTTATTTTTTTAGAGCTTTAATTTAGTATAAGTTTTTAGTTCTGCTTAATTTTTTTAGAGCTTTAATTTAGTATAAGTTTTTAGTTCTGCTTAATTTTTTTAGAGCTTTAATTTAGTATATTTGTACTGATAGCATGCTGCTTAGTGCTTTCTTTTAGCTGTGCTTTATTTTAGAGCTTTGCTTTGCTACATTTATTCTGCTCCCACTTTTTTCTTTATTTATTATGCTGCTTTCATTTCATGTCAATTATGTAGTGCTGTATGTACGCATATATATCCATCTTTCCTTTTTAGTTTTTAAATCTTCAGCATGCATGTCTGAATGTGGTATATCGTTTGTATATGTGTATTTATAATTGTTATTTGTTTATATGTTTGTCGGTTCAAAGTCTCTTGAGAGCGTTATTATCTGTTAGTTGTCTTGCCGACTTTAAATAAAGATTATCTTATCTTATTCCTTTCATCCTGTGTATTAGACAAAATATATAATTATATTTATTAATTTTGTTCGATTTAAACATATTTATTCATTCTTTCTCGTCTGTGTAACGGTCTCAGAACTGCTCCAATATACTAACTTCACGGTCTAATGCCATACCGGTATTGGCGAAGTCGGTTGCGGAATGTTTGCGAGCTGATTCTTCTCAATCAAAGTTTTTCGACTGCAATGGTCGTTACGGCAAAGGTTCGATTGTATAGATGACAGATTCGATGACGTTGAGTCGTTATACGAGGGGCCCACTTCTCTGGTGGTCTTGGTACAACTCTGCTGTAATCTGTTTCACAGCCGAGAAATTGTGCTCCGGTTTACGTTTTCAGTTCGTATTATTTCACTTCCGGATACTCCAGCCTGGAGACAGCCGATGACGATATTTTGAGTGGCAGCTAAGGTCCAAGCTTGGCATTGCAGTATTTTTAACGTTTTGGTGAATTCAAACTTCAAACCTTGTCCTTTTATAAACTCAGATGCAGCGGTTGAATGGCACAGTTCACAGTGAAAACGTTAACCAAATGTCAAGGCGATAAAGTTCAGGTGGACTTTTAGAAAGTCAACGTCCTCATTAGGAGGAGAGCAAATTAAATGAACAGACCATTAAAACTGGAAAACTTACTTATTAAATTCAGTAATTATATTGACCACTTCATTACACCTTGTAGAATATAACATAATATGCGTTTGTGAAATTCAAAAGATCTATATATTACTCATGTTTAAACAGTAAAGTTATAAGAGTAGACGGTAAATTATTCAAGTACCGTGCCTTACACCAGACGACAACAGGTCAACATCGAGGGGCATACATTACAGACACAAAATAATTCGGTATTATTTGTCACTTTATATATATATATCGCCCCGATAGAACGTGATATAACACCGAGGCAATATTGCATATATCAAATGGTAGTGTAATTCTTGTTGTCTTTACCTACAGTCTGCACTTGTAAATCAAATAAAGTCATACAAAATATCTATAATCCTGTTTACATACAAAGACTTGTTACCATGCAAGTGCGATAAACCTGGATAAAATTTATTTTGTGGCGGTCGAGTGCCATATTAATTATTTTACAATGCTTACCTAATACAGGAAGAACATAACTCCCAATAAAATCATAATTTAAAACCAAACTTCATTGAATGCAGCTTAACACAGCCTTGCTGGAAATAACCTCTTTGATATCTAAAGTCGCAATTTCTTGATAATTTGATATTTTTTTATAAATAAATGTTACTTTGCTTTTTTTTAATATTTTTTCCAATCTGTATACCCCTAGGTCGTCTCTATGGTGCAAATATTTCAAAATTCTACTTCGTCTTTTATTGGGCAACAAAAAGTAGTCAAAGTATAAAATGATAACGAGAATTATGAAAAATGTGCACCATTGAGACATATACCCCTAGATAACATTTGTCTTGTTCTGTTCTCTTCATTGATTAAGGATAAACATAGTTTTACATAACAACAAATCTATACTTTACAGATATTCCTTATTCAGAATACGGAACATATCCGCTTAAATGGTTTATCCAATGATGTATGACATATGTCAAAATAGATTTTTGAGAAATTTTCGTCTATTTATAGACCAGGACGTTGTGATACGGACTTGACATAGTTCAGTTTGTTTTATTGTTTTATTTATACCAGCAAGTAAAGTAGACAGGTAAGACAATTCACGTTAGACATTTTAAAAATAATTAATTTCATGCGCGTAGCTCCCATACAAGCAAAAAATCATTTGCTTGCACATCAGACTGTCAAAAAAAATTTTGACCTTAAATATTACTGGTGTATAGTATCTTTAAATTAGATGAAAAATCTGTGTTTTATCTGAGATCCCCAGACCCCTCGCCTAATTAAATTTGCTTGCACATGGCACAAGGGTCAGCTACGCCCCTGAATTTGACTATCAAAAATGTACAGAATTAATAAAAATATATTTATCAGAAATATAAATACTTGTAATTCCATAAAGATCAAAAGTTAATTTGTTTTTAAATTTGAATTACAGCACAAGGTAAACATATTGTTGATAATAACTTTTGAACAGCAAACTCAATCATTGATGATTTTAAAACGAAATCTGTGTGTGTCAGTGCTTATTGTACTAACAAGGATCAACACAAGGTAAAAACAAGAAGACAGTTGTTGTTGAACAAGGTCCTTATAATTTAATGCGAATTTTATCATGGTATTGTAATGTGGTTTAATTTGCAAATTTTGTACGTAACATTTTACAAGCTGAATTGTATTCCTGAGTTTCTGAATGCATTGTATTGTTCGTGATTGATCATTAGAACATATGTCTTTTTAGTATTATTTTTTAGATTAAATACACGTCCTTGAGAAAGAGTTCCGCCCCGCATGATAAATGTATGATCCATTTAACCCCGGGGAGTGTTATCAATTATAGCAAAAATCAGGGACACTTACTAATATTTTGCCTATGCATTATATACTAATATAATGTCCCTGATTGTTGCTACATTCCAACTCCCTAATTTTTGCTATAATTTTTTACCCTTCCCTGATAACGGTATAGTTGGTATATAGTGTCCCTGCAAAAATATATGCATTTGAAGGCCTTTTACTAACAAGATTGGTTTTCTTAAATAAATTATAAAACCACGTCCGACAAAGTTCAATGCTATAAATGCATTAATTTTAAATATGTATAGTTTTGTTAACTTAGACTGAAAAATCAGTAAAAAAAATAAAGGAGCGTAGCTATGTAAGGCCCGACTAGGAATGTGCCTACACTCTAATTAAGTTTTTTTAAACTATTGCCCATGCATAAATATAAGTAATAACTTTGATTCTCTGTGCACTGAACATTATTGAGGTCAATATTATTTGTAAAGTAAGTAATATTTAAAGTGGCAGTAACGGAATAGCTGTTTGATAAGCTACATTGACCTTTACTATGTTAAGTGCTCGATGTATGTGGTTATTTCTTAAAAATGGAAACTGAGTAAGATTAACAGTAACGTCACCTTTCTTCTATTTTCAGAAATTGACAAGATGTCGATTACACAGGCTGGTGTAAATGGAGATTGTGATGATTGCTGTATGACTTGTTGTTGTATTGGATGTTCCGCGATTGGTTATGCGTTTTGTTTAAAGAAAATGCGTCGATCTGTCCGAATCAAATTGTGTTTGGTTTACTTGAATGTTTTGTGTGTTACGTGTTGTGTAATAATCGCTAAAGCAATTTTCGGACCGTTTGAATCAGTTTATTCACCTATGGATATGCGTTGGATTAATGAACGACAATCGTTTATCTTTTGTGGTGGAATAAAAATATATGAAAAGGGAGGGGCAGGCAGGTTTTCTGCTTATTTGTTAGAATCGGAACCAGTAGTGAATCAAAGTAAACGACAAACTTACAGCACTGAGACGACTGTTTTTATAAATAAAGGATCTTACATTTATCATGAATTCTATTTGTTAAAAGGATCCATAATTACCACTGACATTTGTGCCGACGCTATTGGACAAATGTTCTTAATAAAAGGAAAAAATAATTTTAATAGTTTCGTGGAAAACAATTTTGATTGTGTCAGTTGTTTTGAAAAAGAGACCACTTATAACGGAGGTAAATGTGTAAAAACATCTGATTTTATAAATACTATATACATGGTGTCAAGTACGGATGATTATTTTATTGTATATACAAGTTTGGATGCTAGTGCGTGGTTATCAGCTATATACAATATTAATAGAACATTGTTTGAGTTATCCGGTGCACGACATTATTGTTCATCAAGCTACAGATGCGGTTTTACTTTTGATTTTAAAGAACAATTCGTTATTGTGCAACTTGAATACAATGAGACTCTTAAACAAGACCAAATAATAACGGAATGTTCCTCACGACCCTGGATTTATTTAGTTATTTTTTTCCCTGGCCCTTACTTATTAGGAATTATTATATGTATTCTTATTTACAAATGTTGCAAAGACCCGGATCAAACTGTGATCAATGGTGAATCATCGGTATCAAGTAGAAGTCCCTTGCTTCCCGCTTCAAATTTTAACATTTATCAGTCAACGGCAGAAATGGGACCTCCGAAATATGAAGATATTATTAGATACGATGAAGCGAAGCCGCCTAGCTATGACGAGGCAGTCGGCTCGATTAATAACAGTAATCAATAACTCGTACAATAATAAATTTGTTGTATGCTCGTAAGTTTGTGTATAGTAGACCACAAGATACCAAGAGATTACCGAAGGACAAAATCAGCTGATCAGGAATAACCAAGCTATGTCTTACAGAAACTCGCGTCTGTCTGCTTGTTAGAATGAATAAATGGTGTTAATGCAAGCATACTGTTACAATTTTTAGCTATATCATTGCGTCCAAGCAGTTTTCTACTGGGAAAGGAAAACGGAATACCCGGTAAAAACCCAGGACAAGACTCGTAAACACAATAACTGATACATTCAAAATATAGAACAAACAAATAGGCAACACTAACCCCTAAAAAAATTGTGTATTTTGGTGAACTAGCGGCATATGTCGTGTTACTTATTGCCAAAGTAGGTGTGACGTCACAAAGTAATGAGATACCAGTAAGTTAAAATATTAAATTAAATTTGTTTATACCCTTCAAAGTAAACATTTTTTTCTCTAATTTTTTCATAATATTCATACCGCCTGACCGGTATGGAAAAAATAGTTTTCGTCACTAGTGAATTTGTGGGTCTCATCTGTTGATTGATTTAAAATAATAACTTCATAAACAAAAATAATGGCGCTATAAAAAAAAAAATAACTTCTATTTACCGCGTATTCAAGTCATAATCGTAAAATTGGGGTTGGCAGAATTTATATTTCATTACGCAAATTTACTTCTTGTAAAAATGAGAGATACTGAATCTTACATTAGTGCATTATCAGATTTCTCCCATTTCGATAGTTTTATTATGGAAATTTAAGTCCATTTCAAAGTCTTGGACTAGAAATTCCATAGTTGTACTATCTCAATTGGAGAAATTGGATAATCCACTCGTACCAAATGTAAGATCCTATATTTCTCTAATTTTTACATAGTATTAAAACCGCCTGACCTGTTTGAAAAAAATAGTTCTCGTCACTAGAGAACTTGATGTGTGGTTCTCATCTGTCGATTTGTGCAAAGTCATAAATAAAACGAATGACGTCATAAACAATACCGCGTTTGAAAGTTATGACTATAAAATTAGAGTTGGGAGTTCATCTCGCAAGTTTATCATTTTGTAAAGAAACAAATGTACACTTGGATTATCGTATTTCTCCAATCTCGATAGTACAAGTATGGCTAAGGCTCGGACATGAAATGCTCTAATTTAACTATCTCGATTGGAGAAATCCGATAATGCACTCATACCTATATGTAAAATGTAAATATAGCTTGAATATACGTAATGGGGGGTTGGGGGGTTGGCGTAGTTTAGTAGTTTAAAAGCATTCAAATCGTTTTATAAAAAATTAGTACAGTCATGTACTGTATTTGATTCCTCACACGGGAACATTTTCCAACATTCTTTGCCGTTCTGAACTGAAAGTTCATTTAAATTCGTTAGCAAATTTCCATCTAGTTGTCCCATATTATGTTTTCATTTTAACCACTTACAAGGTCAATTGAGACTCGTTGAGACATTTAAGTGTTTTGGCATTTGAACAATTAATTAAATACGTTATACTGTTAGACTATATCATTACAGTTGCTACCTTTTATGACGTTTATCAAATTAAATAAATTGTTCTTATTTCAGCAATTTTTTCAGCTATTGTGGTGTCCAGTTTTTACTGGTAGAGAAAGCCGGATTCCCATAAAAGTACCCGTCTTCCGTGGAAAGCTGCAATAACATATATGAAGGGGCGATCAATATACAATAATCAACAAAAGACAGAACAAAAATAACCCAAGATAGTAGAAAGAACAAATATGAAGGCATAAACTTTTAGCTTGGAACAGTCACATAAAATATTATGAGGGGAAGCTGAACAAGTTAATGGGATCTTAAACCTAACCCTATTTATGACCCAATAATACAAAAGGATCTTAACTCTAACCCTAGCCCTAGTTATGCCCCAATAATACAATGTAATATTAATCCTTATCCTTTTTATGCCCCAATAATACAAAAGGATGTGAACTCTAACCCTATTTATGCCCCAATAATACAATGTGACCTTAACCCTAGCCTATTTATGCCCCACTAATACAATGTAATATTAACCCTTATCCTTTTTATGCCCCAATAATACAAAAGGATGTGAACTCTAACCCTATTTATGCCCCAAATAATACAAATGGATCTTAACTCTAACCCTATGTATGCCCCAATAATACAATGGGACCTTAACCCTAGCCCTATTTACGCCCTAATTATATAATGTAACATTAACTTTTATCCTTCTTATGCCCCAATAATACAAAAGGATCTGAACTCTAACCCCATGTATGCCCCAATAATACAAGGATCTGAACTCTAACCCTATGTATGCACCAATAATACAAAAGGATCTGAACTCTAACCCTATGTATGCACCAATAATACAAAAGGATCTGAACTCTAACCCCATGTATGCCCCAATAATACAAAAGGATCTGAACTCTAACCCCATGTATGCCCCAATAATACAAAAGGATCTGAACTCTAACCCTATGTATGCACCAATAATACAAGTGGTACCATCAATACCATGCAGACACATAACAACCAAAGAATAATAGAAGGGTTAAAATATTATGAATTAATAGTGCACGACAAACTTCATGACAAGGTCGTAAATAAAATTCAACACTTTGTTAACTATACAAACCCAAAGAGCCTAACACATTACACCCATATGGTGGAGGAGGGTTAGCATTGGGTGCCTTGACTTGTTACCCGGTTGTTATAATTTTATAAATCATAATTAACTACTTATATTGGCATATGAGCACATTTTATCAGATATTAGGTGATAGAAACTAACTTTTCTATAAAATATTGTCCTAGAACATGTTTGTATTCTTCAAGTACTAGTAAATCCCACAACTTCTTGAGTAAAGTAATCAAGAAGATTAATAATTTAACTTCTTTGTTGAAAACCGTGATTATATATAAATCGTTTAGAATAAACGTGCAGGACCTTGTATTTTATCCATTATTTGACGGGGAAAGCTAAGACGTACTTTGAAGAAGTACACACTGGAATCTTAATTACAAACCGTTCGATTTTTCTGTCATCACCTAAACGTTAAATATGACTTATATTCCGATCAAGACGGAGACTAGTGTTATACAGTTATTGACTGGGTCATCTGTCAGCAGATTTTTTAAAACCATGTGACTGAACTCTTTCCCGAAGCTGAATCCTGAATTCAGAAGGCCGACAAATAAGTTGTTAAATGATTGCCCAGTCTATAACTGTTCTGCTGTACTTGCATCATTGTTTTGTTCATCTGCAAGGACTGCATGTATGTTTTCTGAATTATATTTCTTCATCTTCAAAAGCAATTTTGACAGAGATTTTGACGTTTTTGTATGTCGATTATATTTGTCGCAATATTGAAGACCGTTTAAATTGTTCTCGTCCTGAATAGAGCTGAAATACTCCTCGCTGGACGTAAAGCGTCCAATCTATTAACCTATTTTTAGATCTTTAGTTCTTTCTTTTAACATTGCCGATCACTAGCAATGGTTTTTTACGTAAACAGATTTTACTTAATTTTTCAGGAGACATTTTCGAAAGTTTTCAGTTAATGTAATTAAAAATAGCAATTCATAAAATTCTCAGCATAGGCTTGACTTAACAAATTTGGATCTAGAACACAGAACAGGGTCACATGCTAAGATATTAAACTTTAGAAATAAAAGCCGCAATAATAATTTAACGCCGCTTTCAGCAAAATGACAGGTCAAAAGTAAATCGACATCAAGCATTGATTAGGGAAGCCCGAGAGACCCATAAATACTTGGACCGTTCTGGCAGGAACACATGCTTTTTCTAGTCAATTCAGGTTGCCTAAAGCCTTAATGTTAACATGTCCCTGATCTAAAGTTCATGTGAGCAACCATCTAGACCACTCGGCCACCAAAACTCTTTGTGACAAGTACATGCAAAGCGTTAACAACAATTATATATATCTACAAGTTTGTGTCCCCTGCGGTTTAAATGTTAGAGTTTAATAAATTTACAGATAATTATTGTCACTGAATTTAAAACAAATTGTTGTTGAGAAACATATATATTTGTTGCCTTTTGCACAAAATAAGAACACGTGCAAATACGCTTTCACACAATTTGAAATCCAGCTTACCAGTATTCAGAAAACACTGCATTAAACTAAAGCATTTCCCAGAAAGCTTTATGTCATCTAACTGCAATGACCTTGTGACCTCGCTCCTCCTGCAGATTGAAATGATGGCTTACATGAAAAAGCTTAAGCTACAGTTTAAAAAAGAGGACGTGGAGAAAAGAAAAAAACCTGTTCTGTCAGCATTTTTGAGCTACAACATACCAACCATTTCCAGTTAGATATGCCGGAAACTGAAAAGTCTATAAAACCATAACCCTAGTGGGATATATATAAGCATTGGTTTAATAGACTTTATCTATCCTATACAGAGTACAATAGTAGCAAAAATTGAGCCATCAAAGATACAGAGGTTACAAAATACAATGTTTTGTCCATATCTATCAACTATACATTCCTAGAATGCTAAACGATTAAGATATTGAATTGCCTTTGTAACCAAATCTACAACATGGGGAGAGAATCACAAGAATTTAAAATACTTTCCATTTTTAAGTGTAATTTAATATTGAATAGATCTTTTATGTCATACCCGCATTGTGACAAGTGTTAGATAAGTTAAAACTGAAAAAAATATATCTATGAGGCCAATGAGGGGTATCAATTCACAGGACAGTTATGGCATAACAAATCCATGACTTTCAAACAACATGATAGGGCCCCTATGAAAGTCAAAATCTAAAGATTGTATTATAGAATACATGTACATGTAAGTCAATCCATTAAAACCATTGAAGACAAAGAAAGTTGGTACCCTGAAACCATGAAAGACCAAGAAAGTTGGTACCCTGACACCATGAATTCAAATCAAGTTCTGGTATAAATAACCACAAATCCAATGCACTGTTATTATTACATATTACATGGCATATATATTGCAAGAGTACACAAGGCCTGCTTCCTCAAAACCCAGGCAGTTTAAACCTGAAGAACCAGTCATACATTTTTACTCCAGTATGTTTTAATGGAACAACTGTAAGGTACCTTTAAACAGACCCTTTGAAAGACATCTGTGTACAGAGGTCTTAAAACCTCAGAAATAAAAGAATGTTACCTAAATTTATGGCAGAATGCTTGTTTAAACTGCCTGTTTTGTTATAAAATAAAGCAAAAGTTTGAAAATACTTAGTAGGTTTTATTGAGATCCTTAAAGATTTGATACAGACACAAAAGTTCTACAGAAGTTGTTGCATTTATCGTGACTACAATGGCATGGGGGATTGAGGCACAATTTTTATGTATGCACCCCACTCCCCATCTGTATAACATTTAAACTTTTAACATTTTTTCTTGGAACTGCAGTTACAATGTTTGTGAATATTTTAGATTTAAACAATCAGAAGTTAAAACGCTCTTATTTTTACAACCTAACAAGAATATCTATTACACTGGCAGTTTGTTATAAAGGGCCAGCCCTTTTTATCTAGAGGATTTTTGGCTAAAACTAAATTATGTTTTCTTTTGTATACGGTGTACATTAGGTAGATGAGAACAAAATATTTGTCATATTGGAGACTAATTTTTGTTTCAATCAAAACATTCCAGGTCTTCTAAACAAAATGGCTGGTCCTTGCGAACATATAATAAACGTAGAGAGCCACTAACAGACAAAGTGTAATCATAATAAATATAGAGAGACACAGAATAAAGTGTAATACATTTAATTACTACAAAATGTACAATACTTGTGGACTTAAATGAAAATGAGGACACAAAACATACAGGTATATACATTAAGACATTAAGGTAATCGTTACTTGTCATCCCTTGTAGTTTATGCAGCACCATCCTACTTTAATTCTTCATCAATATCTGATATATACATGTAAATATCAATTCAGCACATCTGAGCAATTATTTTTTGTAGGGAGGGAAGGGTTGGGGTATTTATTTCAATTATTACAGTTTTTTCATTCTAAATTGTCAACAAAGAAGTCAGTGATTTGAGGATGTCAAAACAATAACAATATGACAAACATCCTTACTCCAACATTAATTAACAAGGCTTGAACTTAAACACACGACCAAAGAAATCAAAGGAATAAGACAATGTGCTAGAAATACAGCTATATAAAGGTCTGCTGAGATTAGGTTTTTGGATTTCATTACTCAATACAATTAGAGATTTTAGTCAAAATTAATTAATACATCATTTACAAGTAAAATAATCCTTTCTATTTTTTCTTCTTTGTGTCCCTTGAACATTTAATGATGTATCCCTTGGTCTTGATTATCCCTCTGCACTTTACCAAAACGGAATACCTGAGAATCCACAAAGGATCCCATCCTTCTCCATCTTTTTCTGTTGTGTTTGAAGCTATCAATTCTTGCAATGATTTTGAAGGAAGGATATCTGTAACAAAAGGAAGTATCTTTGACATATGTATAATAGTTGGCAAAACACCTGGTACTAATATTATACTTCTTTGCAATCAAAAGTTTTACATAAAAAATAACAATTGTTATCAGCAAACTTCTTTGGTAGTTAAGAGTTATCATCCACTCCCTGTAACCTTTAGCCAGCAAGGATAACCTCATAACTCCTATTTCAATAAACTGAAGTAAAGTTAATAATCTGCAAAATCTGCCAAAGCTTAGGTAAAAATCAAAGTGCACACTGCATTGGTAGAAAGGTGGATTTGCAAGTATTAACTGAGAACCAAGAAAAATGTATGATTATAATCCATATAAACATATTTTACTGGCATATGATGCAATGGGAAATAAAAGACATAACAAAATAATTCAGGAACATAGAGAAACATTGAAAAAAAGAAAGACTAGAAAAAATAAACGTTAGCGATCCTCATTTAATGAAAACCCCAGCTCCCTTATGTCCATGTTTTTGATGAAAAACTCCAATGAAGAAGGTAAAATGTAAGTTTAACATAAATGTTCTTTTTTTATAATAATATTGAAAAATTCAGTATTACATTTCAGTACTAGTTTATATAGCCTATAAAATGAACTAAAAATAATACTAGAAGTGTCATTTTCAACATTAATCAGAAACATTTTTATAGTATTATCATTAATTCTGATTGAACAATAATCTATGAATCATTAACATTGTGTTTTTGTACTGTAGTGTATCATTTTATTTTTTATCTAGAATTCCATTAATATTCTTTACTGGCATAAAAGAGATACAGATCGAAAATACGATATGTCAAAACAATATGACTTCTGTTGGAAAGACTTAAAAAATATGGTGGCAGTAATTATTTTTTCTCAGATTCCGACATAAGTGGTGAAAGACAAAACTGACTAGAGTTTTTTTTATTGTAACATCAGAATGCACAAATAAGTTGAACATGATCTTGACAATGTTTTGAGAATGTATTATTGCATAAGAACTATCAGAATTATTTGTATATTTTTCCAACAACCTGGGATTCCATTTAATTTTATCTGATGAACTGTCCAAATTCTGTTGAAATTGCTCGCACAATTGCTATTGTGTATCAAAATTTTAAACATCCACTTTTCAAAAAGCACATATTACATTAATACAGGCCTGGCAATCTGCACACAAGATATAAGCAGGTCACTGAAACTCGCGGCAAAAATAAGGTCAGTAATGAAAGTTATCAGTTAGAAAATGTTATATGTAACTATTAAATTTACAAAAAACTTTGCCTGTAATTTTCTCCCAATCTAAACAATTATCATAGATGGTGTTGTTTCTACTTTCTGCACACTCTGTCACTGTATCAGACATAATCAAATATATAAAGAAATAACTCACTTTCTGTAGCCTTTGTGTAATGTTTCATTGAATTAAATAATTTTGAATAAGAACAAAATAGTCTGAAATGACGACCACACAAATTATAGATGGCGCTTTATAGGCACACATAATGTACATACAGGCACTGTTTGTGAAGATTCAATTACCATAATTTTTGTAGTTTGACTGAAGCATGACAATGTATATTCCGCATATGAACATAAACTATCGTATTATGATTGTAATCAGAGTTATCAGTTACAGTAAATGACAATAAGAAAGGGGATGCATAGCAGAGCTGTTCAAGATTAACATTGGTATAAACAATACCACTGGTTCATGTAATTAAAAGGTTCCCACAGTCTGAACAAATTTTAACAAGTGTTAGTCAACTGAACACGGTATACACAGTAATTCCTTGTTCTTGAGTGTTAGTATAGGGAAATGTTACTCTGTAATGTTCCAAAAAACCAACAACAAACAAAATCTGTTACAAACCTTTTTTTAAGAAGCTGCAATTTAAATATGAGCTCAATCTGCCATAAGTAATTAAAAACAAATTCTACTGTACAATCAATTATCATGGCTGTGTTGGATGTGCTATTTGACAAACTTTTGCAAGCGACCATCCAAGGATAATTTATAACAAATTTACATTTCATCAACTATAACTTTTGTGAACAACCCCCAGAAATTTGTATTTACTACTCACATTTATCAGACAACACAATTAAATCTGAGCTTATTCTGCAAACAACAACAATATACCAAGTGAGGGTATTTCTGACAACAAATTCAAAGATTCTATTTCATGATTTTCTAGAATAAAATGTCATCAAAGATACCAAGGTTAAACAGTTGCATAAATTTAGAAACATAACAAATTTTAAACATGGTGGGTGAAAAGGAATAGTTGATTGTTTTTCTCACCTCTAGGATCATTGTGTGTTAACAGTTGTATATCTTTCTCCTTGGCATACTCTGTCAGCTCTTTAGGCATCACACAACATGATTCCAAATTGACCTGATTTATGCATGGTTTCACCTGAGATAAAACAGAAAAATATTAATTGGTAATCAGTTTAGTTTTGTATGTAGCAACTTAGAATGTGAGTGTAAGATTTATCCTATCTCTGTGGTCAACTAGTCCTTGACCTGCCTCATCAATGCTGTAGTAGCAAGAACATCTACCAATTTTAAAGTCTTTGTTTAGACCCCATTCATGATCCCATCCATGATCTTTTCAATGCTGACAAGAATTCTACAATATGAGGCAGTGAGTCACTCATTTACACTGAACTATCTATATCACTTTTATCTCGTTTGAATAGTATTTAATGCCACTTTTAGATATATTGTGGCATCCAGTTTTTATTGGGGGAGGAAGCCGGAGTACTGGGAGAAACCCTACCTTCAGTAGGAAAACTGACAATCCTTGTCAATTAAGAGCAAAGCACAAACTCCCCACAGTGAGACTCAAACCTGCAACTTGTTGAAAGGCACACACTAGCTACAATAACCATTTGTTCATGGAGGCCCATTACAAAGGCACACACTAGCTACAATAACCATTTGTTCATGGAGGCCCATTACAAAGGCACACACTAGCTACAATAACCATTTGTCCATGGAGGCCCATTACAAAGGCACACACTAGCTACAATAACCATTTGTCCATGGAGGCCCATTACAAAGGCACACACTAGCTACAATAACCATTTGTCCATGGAGGCCCATTACAAAGGCAGACACTAGCTACAATAACCATTTGTCCATGGAGGCCCATTACAAAGGCACACACTAGCTACAATAACCATTTGTCCATGGAGGCCCATTACAAAGGCACACACTAGCTACAATAACCATTTGTCCATGGAGGCCCATTACAAAGGCACACACTAGCTACAATAACCATTTGTCCATGGAGGCCCATTACAAAGGCACACACTAGCTACAATAACCATTTGTCCATGGAGGCCCATTACAAAGGCACACACTAGCTACAATAACCATTTGTCCATGGAGGCCCATTACAAAGGCACACACTAGCTACAATAACCATTTGTCCATGGAGGCCCATTACAAAGGCACACACTAGCTACAATAACCATTTGTCCATGGAGGCCCATTACAAAGGCACACACTAGCTACAATAACCATTTGTCCATGGAGGCCCATTACAAAGGCACACACTAGCTACAATAACCATTTGTCCATGGAGGCCCATTACAAAGGCACACACTAGCTACAATAACCATTTGTCCATGGAGGCCCATTACAAAGACACACACTAGCTACAATAACCATTTGTCCATGGAGGTACATAAGTGGTTGTTTTTCTCTGTTAAATGGACAAAACAAATTAGCACTGTGTACATGTACAATAGCATGGTTTACAAAAGTTAGGAGGCACAAGTTTTATGTTTGAAAGGGATGGAAAAATCAAGCAGTGATTTGCCTATAGTAATTTGCACTATTTGGACAAAGAACA
The DNA here is from genome assembly GCA_944474755.1 of Limnoperna fortunei. Classification (NCBI taxonomy): domain Eukaryota; kingdom Metazoa; phylum Mollusca; class Bivalvia; order Mytilida; family Modiolidae; genus Limnoperna; species Limnoperna fortunei. The sequence continues at coordinate 4,081,423 of OX104114.1, read as the reverse complement.
GGAAAAGTTTCATCAAATTCCATTGAGTGGTGTAGGTGGAGTTGTGGATAAGAGATGGGTACCCGTAAAATGTAGTGGATGGACAGACAGACAGACACCTCCATCCCTCCATCATTATATACAACCTACGTTTTAAATGAGTGGAACAGGCAATTTAGTCTTACCTGTGCCCAGACTGTAATTTAGACTTACCCATGCCCAGACTGTGATTTAGACTTACCTGTGCACAAACTGTGATTTAGACTTACCCATGCCCAGACTGTGATTTAGACTTACCTGTTCACAGACTGTGATTTAGACTTACCCATGCCCAGACTGTGATTTAGACTTACCTGTGCACAGACTGTGATTTAGACTTACCCATGCCCAGACTGTGATTTAGACTTACCCATGCCCAGACTGTAATTTAGACTTACCTGTGCCCAGACTGTGATTTAGACTTACCTGTGCACAGACTGTGATTTAGACTTACCCGTGCCCAGACTGTGATTTAGACTTACCCGTGCCCAAACTGTGATTTAGACTTACCTGTGCCCAGACTGTGATTTAGACTTACCTGTGCACAGACTGTGATTTAGACTTACATATGCCCAGACTGTGATTTAGAATTACCTGTGCACAGACTGTGATTTAGACTTACCCGTGCCCAGACTGTGTCTTAAACTTACCCGTGACCAGTTGTACAACTGTTCCAATAGCTTTGTATTTAGATCAGCTATCCCCAGTGATAAAATAACTTCACTGTCCACTAACTCTTCTAAACACATCCAGTAGGGTTTTATCAAATCTAATGTTAGTTCATCTTCCTCTTCAAACTCTGGGAATGCTAATAGCACCGTTTCAATATATGTAACATTCAGTTCTTTCAAGGCTACAAAAACCAATTATATTGACATATCACTGATGTGTATCAAATGTGTTACCATAAAGTGTGTTAGGGAGTTTCAATTTATTCATCTTAATGTAAGCAACATCTGCCAAATTTGACAAACAGGTAATCAATGTACATGTAACCACATTGTAGCTTTACATGACATGTAATTTACAGAGCTTCAAACATGTCTATGTCGAGTTATTTAAGGATTATTTTCAATTGCTGGTTAGATTATTGGATATACACGACTTTTTGTCGGTTTATGCCAATAAACAGTGAAGTGCATTATGTAAAACGTAAACCCACCCAAAGTCGTCTATATCCAATAATCTAACCAACTATTGAAAACAATTCATATATTTTAAGTTCAATATAATGAAAAGAAATAACAAAAACAATATACTTCCAATTAGTCAAATAAAATTTTAATTCACAATTTTTAGTGTCGTCGCTTGTTTGCGGAGGAATACGTGTATAGTCAACGTCATCAATACATATAATTATGACGTCAACAATCAGTCACATACTAAAATACCAAGTTAGGTTATACGAAATGGACAATGTTGCTCAGCTGTTTAGTAGTTAAAAGAAATTAAAATATTCTTTTTTAACAATACATATATATATATATATACTAGTTTGTTTGTTGGTTTGTTTGAATGATATTTAAGGCCACTTTCAGCAATTTTTCAGCTATATCATGACATCTGGTTTTTATTGGAGGAGTAATATGGAGTACCCAGAGAGAACCCCAGACCTTCGATAGGAAAACTGGCAATCCTTGTCAATTAAGATTGGAGTTGAGTACACCCTGCCCACAGTGAGACTCGAACCCAAAACCTCAGTGTTGACAGACCACGTGATCAATAGCAGACAAACTACCTTAACCACTCGGCCACTAAGACCCCCGGTATATATTAATAAAATACCCTGTAATTCTGAGTTATCTTTGCTGATAAAATGTGACAAACAAAACAAAAAACAAAATATGTTCTCAAGATTGCATAGATGACTTTTTCTCAACTGATTGTTCAGCTAATTATGAAAGGAAATTATTATGATCATGAATATCCATATAACCTATTGTGTTCCAGTGAGAACTGTAATGGAATCAATTGTTCGGTTACAAATGATTAAGCTTTATAGAATGCTAAATTGGTCAGAGACTCTACAGTATTGAGACGAGTCCCATAAACCTACAAAAACTAATTCCCACAAGTTGAATAGGTCAGAGACTACGGTATTGAGAGGTGTCCCATAAATCTACAACAGTAATTCCCACGACAAGCTGAATTGGTCAGAGACTCTACATTATTGAGAGGTGTCCCATAAATCTACAACAGTAATTCCCACGACAAGCTGAATTGGTCAGAGACTCTACAGTATTGAGAGGTGTCCCATAAACCTACAACAGTAATTGCCACAAGCTGAATTGGTCAGAGACTCTACAGTATTGAGAGGTGTCCCATAAATCTACAACAGTAATTGCCACAAGCTGAATTGGTCAGAGACTCTACAGTATTGAGAGGTGTCCCATAAATCTACAACAGTAATTCCCACGACAAGCTGAATTGGTCAGAGACTCTACAGTATTGAGAGGTGTCCCATAAACCTACAACAGTAATTGCCACAAGTTGAATTGGTCAGAGACTCTACAGTATTGAGAGGTGTCCCATAAACCTACAACAGTAATTGCCACAAGTTGAATTGGTCAGAGACTCTACATTATTGAGAGGTGTCCCATAAACCTACAACAGTAATTGCCACAAGTTGAATTGGTCAGAGACTCTACATTATTGAGAGGTGTCCCATAAACCTACAACAGTAATTGCCACAAGTTGAATTGGTCAGAGACTACAGTATTGAGAGGTGTCCCATAAACCTACAACAGTAATTGCCACAAGTTGAATTGGTCAGAGACTCTACAGTATTGAGAGGTGTCCCATAAACCTACAACAGTAATTCTCACAAGTTGAATTGGTCAGAGACTCTACATTATTGAGAGGTATCCCATAAACCTACAACAGGAATTCCCACAAGTTGAATTGGTCAGAGACTCTACAGTATTGAGAGATGTCTCATAAATCTACAACAGTAATTCCCACAAGCTGAATTGGTCAGAGACTCTACAGTATTGAGAGATGTCTCATAAACCTACAACAGTAATTCCCTCAAGCTGAATTGGTCAGAGACTCTACATTATTGAGAGGTGTCCCATAAACCTACAACAGTAATTCCCACAAGTTGAATTGGTCAGAGACTACAGTATTGAGAGGTGTCCCATAAATCTACAACAGTAATTCCCACAAGTTGAATTGGTCAGAGACTACAGTATTGAGAGGTGTCCCATAAACCTACAACAGTAATTCCCTCAAGCTGAATTGGTCAGAGACAACAGTATTGAGAGGTGTCCCATAAATCTACAACAGTAATTGCCACAAGTTGAATTGGTCAGAGACTACAGTATTGAGAGGTGTCCCATAAACCTATAACAGTAATTCCCACAAGTTGAATTGGTCAGAGACTCTACATTATTGAGAGGTGTCCCATAAACCTACAACAGTAATTCCCACAAGTTGAATTGGTCAGAGACTACAGTATTGAGAGGTGTCCCATAAATCTACAACAGTAATTGCCACAAGTTGAATTGGTCAGAGACTACAGTATTGAGAGGTGTCCCATAAATCTACAACAGTAATTGCCACAAGTTGAATTGGTCAGAGACTCTACATTATTGAGAGGTGTCCCATAAACCTACAACAGTAATTCCCTCAAGCTGAATTGGTCAGAGACTCTACATTATTGAGAGGTGTCCCATAAACCTACAACAGTAATTCCCACAAGTTGAATTGGTCAGAGACTACAGTATTGAGAGGTGTCCCATAAATCTACAACAGTAATTGCCACAAGTTGAATTGGTCAGAGACTAGATACATTATTGAGAGGTGTCCCATAAACCTACAACAGTAATTCCCACAAGCTGAATTGGTCAGAGACTCTACAATATTGAGAGGTGTCCCATAAACCTACAACAGTAATTGCCACAAGTTGAATTGGTCAGAGACTCTACAGTATTGAGAGGTGTCCCATAAATCTACAACAGTAATTGCCACAAGCTGAATTGGTCAGAGACTAGATACATTATTGAGAGGTTTCCCAAAAACCTACAACAGTAATTCCCTCAAGCTGAATTGGTCAGAGACTACAGTATTGAGAGGTGTCCCATAAATCTACAACAGTAATTCCCTCAAGCTGAATTGGTCAGAGACTACAGTATTGAGAGGTGTCCCATAAATCTACAACAGTAATTCCCACGACAAGCTGAATTGGTCAGAGACTCTACATTATTGTGAGGTGTCCCATAAACCTACAACAGTAATTCCCACAAGCTGAATTGGTCAGAGACTCTACATTATTGAGAGGTGTCCCATAAACCTACAACAGTAATTGCCACAAGTTGAATTGGTCAGAGACTCTACATTATTGAGAGGTGTCCCATAAACCTACAACAGTAATTCCCACAAGCTGAATTGGTCAGAGACTCTACAGTATTGAGAGGTGTCCCATAAATCTACAACAGTAATTCCCACAAGCTGAATTGGTCAGAGACTCTACATTATTGAGAGGTGTCCCATAAATCTACAACAGTAATTCCCACAAGCTGAATTGGTCAGAGACTCTACATTATTGAGAGGTGTCCCATAAATCTACAACAGTAATTCCCACAAGCTGAATTGGTCAGAGACTCTACAGTATTGAGAGGTGTCCCATAAACCTACAACAGTAATTCCCACAAGCTGAATTGGTCAGAGACTCTACAGTATTGAGAGGTGTCCCATAAACCTACAACAGTAATTGCCACAAGTTGAATTGGTCAGAGACTCTACAGTATTGAGAGGTGTCCCATAAACCTACAACAGTAATTCCCTCAAGCTGAATTGGTCAGAGACTCTACAGTATTGAGAAGTGTCCTATAAATCTACAACAGTAATTCCCACAAGTTGAATTGGTCAGAGACTCTACATTATTGAGAGGTGTCCCATAAACCTACAACAGTAATTGCCACAAGTTGAATTGGTCAGAGACTACAGTATTGAGAGGTTTCCCAAAAACCTACAAAAACTTATTCCCACAAGTTGAATTGGTCAGAGAATCTACATTATTGAGAGGTGTCCCATAAATCTACAACAGTAATTGCCACAAGCTGAATTGGTCAGAGACTACAATATTGAGAGGTGTCCCATAAACCTACAACAGTAATTGCCACAAGTTGAATTGGTCAGAGACTACAGTATTGAGAGGTTTCCCAAAAACCTACAAAAACTTATTCCCACAAGTTGAATTGGTCAGAGAATCTACATTATTGAGAGGTGTCCCATAAATCTACAACAGTAATTGCCACAAGCTGAATTGGTCAGAGACTCTACATTATTGAGAGGTGTCCCATAAACCTACAACAGTAATTGCCACAAGTTGAATTGGTCAGAGACTCTACAGTATTGAGAGGTGTCCCATAAATCTACAACAGTAATTGCCACAAGTTGAATTGGTCAGAGACTCTACAGTATTGAGAGGTGTCCCATAAATCTACAACAGTAATTGCCACAAGCTGAATTGGTCAGAGACTCTACAGTATTGAGAGGTGTCCCATAAACCTACAACAGTAATTGCCACAAGCTGAATTGGTCAGAGACTACATTATTGAGAGGTGTCCCAAAAACCTACAAAAACTTATTCCCACAAGTTGAATTGGTCAGAGAATCTACATTATTGAGAGGTGTCCCATAAATCTAAAACAGTAATTCCCACAAGCTGAATTGGTCAGAGACTCTACAGTATTGAGAGGTGTCCCATAAACCTACAACAGTAATTCCCACAAGCTGAATTGGTCAGAGACTCTACATTATTGAGAGGTGTCCCATAAATCTACAACAGTAATTCCCACAAGCTGAATTGGTCAGAGACTCTACAGTATTGAGAGGTGTCCCATAAACCTACAACAGTAATTCCCTCAAGCTGAATTGGTCAGAGACTCTACAGTATTGAGAGGTGTCCCATAAACCTACAACAGTAATTGCCACAAGTTGAATTGGTCAGAGACTCTACAGTATTGAGAGGTGTCCCATAAACCTACAACAGTAATTCCCACAAGCTGAATTGGTCAGAGACTCTACATTATTGAGAGGTGTCCCATAAATCTACAACAGTAATTCCCACAAGTTGAATTGGTCAGAGACTCTACAGTATTGAGAGGTGTCCCATAAACCTACAACAGTAATTGCCACAAGTTGAATTGGTCAGAGACTCTACAGTATTGAGAGGTGTCCCATAAACCTACAACAGTAATTCCCACAAGCTGAATTGGTCAGAGACTCTACATTATTGAGAGGTGTCCCATAAACCTACAACAGTAATTGCCACAAGCTGAATTGGTCAGAGACTCTACAGTATTGAGAGGTGTCCCATAAATCTACAACAGTAATTCCCACAAGCTGAATTGGTCAGAGACTCTACAGTATTGAGAGGTGTCCCATAAACCTACAACAGTAATTGCCACAAGTTGAATTGGTCAGAGACTCTACAGTATTGAGAGGTGTCCCATAAATCTACAACAGTAATTGCCACAAGTTGAATTGGTCAGAGACTCTACAGTATTGAGAGGTGTCCCATAAACCTACAACAGTAATTGCCACAAGTTGAATTGGTCAGAGACTCTACAGTATTGAGAGGTGTCCCATAAATCTACAACAGTAATTGCCACAAGTTGAATTGGTCAGAGACTCTACATTATTGAGAGGTGTCCCATAAACCTACAACAGTAATTGCAACAAGTTGAATTGGTCAGAGACTCTACAGTATTGAGAGGTGTCCCATAAATCTACAACAGTAATTGCCACAAGTTGAATTGGTCAGAGACTCTACAGTATTGAGAGGTGTCCCATAAACCTACAACAGTAATTGCCACAAGTTGAATTGGTCAGAGACTACAGTATTGAGAGGTGTCCCATAAATCTACAACAGTAATTCCCACAAGCTGAATTGGTCAGAGACTACATTATTGAAAGGTGTCGCATAAACCTACAACAGTAATTCCCACAAGCTGAATTGGTCAGAGACTACAGTATTGAGAGGTGTCCCATAAATCTACAACAGTAATTGCCACAAGCTGAATTGGTCAGAGACAACAGTATTGAGAGGTGTCCCATAAATCTACAACAGTAATTCCCACAAGCTGAATTGGTCAGAGACTACAATATTGAGAGGTGTCCCATAAACCTACAACAGTAATTCCCACAAGCTGAATTGGTCAGAGACTCTACATTATTGAGAGGTGTCCCATAAATCTACAACAGTAATTCCCTCAAGCTGAATTGGTCAGAGACTACAGTATTGAGAGGTGTCCCATAAATCTACAACAGTAATTGCCACAAGTTGAATTGGTCAGAGACTACAGTATTGAGAGGTGTCCCATAAATCTACAACAGTAATTCCCACAAGTTGAATTGGTCAGAGACTACAGTATTGAGAGGTGTCCCATAAATCTACAACAGTAATTCCCACAAGCTGAATTGGTCAGAGACTACATTATTGAAAGGTGTCGCATAAACCTACAACAGTAATTCCCACAAGCTGAATTGGTCAGAGACTACAGTATTGAGAGGTGTCCCATAAATCTACAACAGTAATTGCCACAAGCTGAATTGGTCAGAGACAACAGCATTGAGAGGTGTCCCATAAATCTACAACAGTAATTCCCACAAGCTGAATTGGTCAGAGACTACAATATTGAGAGGTGTCCCATAAACCTACAACAGTAATTCCCACAAGCTGAATTGGTCAGAGACTCTACATTATTGAGAGGTGTCCCATAAATCTACAACAGTAATTCCCACAAGCTGAATTGGTCAGAGACTCTACAGTATTGAAAGGTGTCGCATAAACCTACAACAGTAATTCCCACAAGCTGAATTGGTCAGAGACTCTACAGTATTGACAGGTGTCCCATAAATCTACAACAGTAATTCCCACAAGCTGAATTGGTCAGAGACTCTACAGTATTGAGAGGTGTCCCATAAACCTACAACAGTAATTCCCACAAGCTGAATTGGTCAGAGACTCTACAGTATTGACAGGTGTCCCATAAATCTACAACAGTAATTCCCACAAGCTGAATTGGTCAGAGACTCTACAGTATTGAGAGGTGTCCCATAAATCTACAACAGTAATTCCCTCAAGCTGAATTGGTCAGAGACTACAGTATTGAGAGGTGTCCCATAAATCTACAACAGTAATTGCCACAAGTTGAATTGGTCAGAGACTCTACAGTATTGAGAGGTGTCCCATAAACCTACAACAGTAATTCCCACAAGCTGAATTGGTCAGAGACTCTACAGTATTGAGAGGTGTCCCATAAATCTACAACAGTAATTCCCACAAGCTGAATTGGTCAGAGACTCTACATTATTGAGAGGTGTCCCATAAACCTACAACAGTAATTCCCACGACAAGCTGAATTGGTCAGAGACTACAGTATTGAGAGGTGTCCCATAAACCTACAACAGTAATTGCCACAAGTTGAATTGGTCAGAGACTCTACATTATTGAGAGGTGTCCCATAAATCTACAACAGTAATTCCCACAAGCTGAATTGGTCAGAGACTCTACATTATTGAGAGGTGTCCCATAAACCTACAACAGTAATTCCCACGACAAGCTGAATTGGTCAGAGACTACAGTATTGAGAGGTGTCCCATAAACCTACAACAGTAATTCCCTCAAGCTGAATTGGTCAGAGACTCTACAGTATTGAGAGGTGTCCCATAAACCTACAACAGTAATTGCCACAAGTTGAATTGGTCAGAGACTCTACAGTATTGAGAGGTGTCCCATAAACCTACAACAGTAATTGCCACAAGTTGAATTGGTCAGAGACTCTACAGTATTGAGAGGTGTCCCATAAACCTACAACAGTAATTCCCTCAAGCTGAATTGGTCAGAGACTCTACAGTATTGAGAGGTGTCCCATAAACCTACAACAGGAATTCCCACAAGCTGAATTGGTCAGAGACTCTACATTATTGAGAGGTGTCCCATAAACCTACAACAGTAATTGCCACAAGTTGAATTGGTCAGAGACTACAGTATTGAGAGGTGTCCCATAAATCTACAACAGTAATTGCCACAAGTTGAATTGGTCAGAGACTCTACAGTATTGAGAGGTGTCCCATAAACCTACAACAGGAATTCCCACAAGCTGAATTGGTCAGAGACTCTACATTATTGAGAGGTGTCCCATAAACCTACAACAGTAATTGCCACAAGTTGAATTGGTCAGAGACTACAGTATTGAGAGGTGTCCCATAAACCTACAACAGTAATTCCCTCAAGCTGAATTGGTCAGAGACAACAGTATTGAGAGGTGTCCCATAAACCTACAACAGTAATTCCCACAAGCTGAATTGGTCAGAGACTCTACAGTATTGAGAGGTGTCCCATAAATCTACAACAGTAATTCCCACAAGCTGAATTGGTCAGAGACTCTACATTATTGAGAGGTGTCCCATAAACCTACAACAGTAATTCCCACAACAAGCTGAATTGGTCAGAGACTACAGTATTGAGAGGTGTCCCATAAATCTACAACAGTAATTGCCACAAGCTGAATTGGTCAGAGACTACATTATTGAGAGGTGTCCCATAAACCTACAACAGTAATTCCCACGACAAGCTGAATTGGTCAGAGACTCTACAGTATTGAGAGGTGTCCCATAAATCTACAACAGTAATTCCCTCAAGCTGAATTGGTCAGAGACTACAGTATTGAGAGGTGTCCCATAAACCTACAACAGTAATTCCCACAAGCTGAATTGGTCAGAGACTCTACATTATTGAGAGGTGTCCCATAAATCTACAACAGTAATTCTCACAAGCTGAATTGGTCAGAGACTCTACATTATTGAGAGGTTTCCCAAAAACCTACAACAGTAATTCCCACAAGCTGAATTGGTCCGAGACTCTACATTATTGAGAGGTGTCCCATAAAACTACAAAAAGTAATTCCCACAAGCTGAATTGGTCAGAGACTACAGTATTGAGAGGTGTCCCATAAATCTACAACAGTAATTCCCACAAGCTGAATTGGTCAGAGACTAGATACATTATTGAGAGGTGTCCCATAAATCTACAACAGTAATTCCCACAAGCTGAATTGGTCAGAGACTAGATACATTATTGAGAGGTGTCCCATAAATCTACAACAGTAATTCTCACAAGCTGAATTGGTCAGAGACTCTACATTATTGAGAGGTTTCCCAAAAACCTACAACAGTAATTCCCACAAGCTGAATTGGTCCGAGACTCTACATTATTGAGAGGTGTCCCATAAAACTACAAAAAGTAATTCCCTCAAGCTGAATTGGTCAGAGACTCTACAGTATTGAGAGGTGTCCCATAAACCTACAACAGTAATTCCCTCAAGCTGAATTGGTCAGAGACTAGATACATTATTGAGAGGTGTCCCATAAATCTACAACAGTAATTCCCACAAGCTGAATTGGTCAGAGACTCTACAGTATTGAGAGGTGTCCCATAAACCTACAACAGTAATTCCCACAAGCTGAATTGGTCAGAGACTAGATACATTATTGAGAGGTGTCCCATAAATCTACAACAGTAATTCCCTCAAGCTGAATTGGTCAGAGACTCTACAGTATTGAGAGGTGTCCCATAAATCTACAACAGTAATTCCCTCAAGCTGAATTGGTCAGAGACTCTACATTATTGAGAGGTGTCCCATAAATCTACAACAGTAATTCCCTCAAGCTGAATTGGTCAGAGACTACAGTATTGAGAGGTGTCCCATAAACCTACAACAGTAATTCCCACAAGTTGAATTGGTCAGAGACTCTACAGTATTGAGAGGTGTCCCATAAATCTACAACAGTAATTCCCACAAGCTGAATTGGTCAGAGACTCTACAGTATTGAGAGGTGTCCCATAAACCTACAACAGTAATTCCCACAAGTTGAATTGGTCAGAGACTCTACAGTATTGAGAGGTGTCCCATAAACCTACAACAGTAATTGCCACAAGTTGAATTGGTCAGAGACTCTACATTATTGAGAGGTGTCCCATAAATCTACAACAGTAATTGCCACAAGTTGAATTGGTCAGAGACTCTACAGTATTGAGAGGTGTCCCATAAATCTACAACAGTAATTGCCACAAGTTGAATTGGTCAGAGACTCTACAGTATTGAGAGGTGTCCCATAAACCTACAACAGTAATTGCCACAAGTTGAATTGGTCAGAGACTCTACAGTATTGAGAGGTGTCCCATAAACCTACAACAGTAATTGCCACAAGTTGAATTGGTCAGAGACTCTACAGTATTGAGAGGTGTCCCATAAACCTACAACAGTAATTGCCACAAGTTGAATTGGTCAGAGACTCTACAGTATTGAGAGGTGTCCCATAAACCTACAACAGTAATTGCCACAAGTTGAATTGGTCAGAGACTCTACAGTATTGACAGGTGTCCCATAAATCTACAACAGTAATTGCCACAAGTTGAATTGGTCAGAGACTCTACAGTATTGACAGGTGTCCCATAAACCTACAACAGTAATTGCCACAAGTTGAATTGGTCAGAGACTCTACAGTATTGAGAGGTGTCCCATAAACCTACAACAGTAATTCCCTCAAGCTGAATTGGTCAGAGACAACAGTATTGAGAGGTGTCCCATAAACCTACAACAGTAATTGCCACAAGTTGAATTGGTCAGAGACTCTACATTATTGAGAGGTGTCCCATAAACCTACAACAGTAATTGCCACAAGTTGAATTGGTCAGAGACTCTACAGTATTGAGAGGTGTCCCATAAACCTACAACAGTAATTGCCACAAGTTGAATTGGTCAGAGACTCTACAGTATTGAGAGGTGTCCCATAAATCTACAACAGTAATTACCACAAGCTGAATTGGTCAGAGACTCTACAGTATTGAGAGGTGTCCCATAAATCTACAACAGTAATTCCCACAAGCTGAATTGGTCAGAGACTCTCCATTATTGAGAGGTGTCCCATAAACCTACAACAGTAATTCCCACAAGTTGAATTGGTCAGAGACAACAGTATTGAGAGGTGTCCCATAAACCTATAACAAATTCACACAATAATAATCAGTGGTTAGCTTTTAATGGTTTATTCAGACTGTCACAGAAATCTGTGAAGTTTATAAATACCTTAGCTACAATAATGGAGCTCCTTTTTTTAAAGGACGAAGCTACGAAGAGGTTCCATTACTTGTAATGGTGCAATCGGGAGTGATTCACACCTGGGAGTTTTATGCATATAATCAGCTATTAAACCGTTTACCTGGTTTGCAACATACTTTTTAATGTCTTTGAAGTTTAACTAATACAACACCTCATTCGTTAATTTCAAACTTTATTTGTAATCATGGCATTGTTGACAAAATTTGAATTCTGAGTAATGGGTACTCTTTGTAGATCCAACCATAAAAAAGAGCTACATTATTGTAGCTTATAAATACCTCTATTTGTTGCTTCTTTCAAGGCTTCTGTTGGTAACAGGCTACATAGAAATATTTTCACTAAAAATAATACAGGGAACATTAAGTTCACACAAGACAAAAATTGTGAATTTATTCTGAATCTGTAAAATCTGAAATAAATCTTTTTTTCAATGCATAATAGTAAACAATGACATCCACATCTCGGCTAAAGTTCATCCTCACAAGTCAGGGTTTCTGTGTCTACATGTGTCCATGAACATGATGAAACCCTGACAAACTTAGCTAGGAAATTCCCGGGCTAGAAGTCACTATTTTGATTCGCTACATCATACTTGAATGTAGCCAATCAAAAGCTTGCTTTCATTCACGACTTGGTTAGGGGATATCCCGATGTTGATTGTAAATAAACCAAGGAGATGTGTTGCATAGACCATGTAAAAATCAGTGTATTTTGTACAGTAGTGTTAATAGTTTGTTATTACCATGTTATTTATTAGTTGCATTACATTTTCACCCCACTCAAGAATGAGTAAGAATGACTACAGCTAAGCACTTGCTTCTTTCAAGCAATTTCATTAGTTGATATTTTGAAGGTTTAAAGGTTTGACGTCATATGAAAATCTTCTAGCCCGGGAAATTCCTAGCTAAATTCATCAGAATTTCGTGGACATAAGTTCAACTTTTAGTGTGTGGATATTTTAGAGGTTTTCTCTTGCAAAGGCATGTCTTTTACATCCGTGTGTGTGCCATTCAGTGAAAGTGATTACAACCTGGGAATCATCTGTATTTATGCAATCAAGAGTCACGGCTCATTACCAATAATTATATTTAATTTGTAACTGAAATGTATTTTTAACAATAAGTCTAAATCAACTCTCCTTGTTCTTACTAACAGTTATAGTTAAAACAGAGTTGTTTTAGTGGAGAATTACTGTAATTCTCAATATAATTTATTGATTCTTGTTGTTACATGTAAAATGTCCTTGTTTACTGCCTAAGCTGATAACCCCATAATTTCTGTGTTGTGAAGACTTTTCATTATTACCACAAGTACTTGTGTATTATTTTAAACCAATTACCATTACAATATTGTTACACCAGTCTGCTATTTAAGCATTAAAATTTTTGGTTTTGCTTTATTCTCCTCAAACTGACTTTTGAAATTTAATTTTCATTGTATGTGCCTTATAATCCAAAATACTAATATAACCTTATTTACCTTATTAATAACACTGTTTGAAATAAAAATAATGAAGCAACAAGCAAGGACTGTGAGCACGCTAACATAGGAATACCCCTGCTTCGCTTTCAAGTCCAATTATCTCCCCTTAATGATATCCGAAGTCAATAAAAATCCTTCCTGCACATCTACTGTTGTACTTCCTTTATGCTAAGTTTCATTAAATTTCATAAGCAGTTTAGGAGGAGTTACGCTTACAAGGGATGTGGACAGACGGACAGACAGACAGGGTGATTGCATATACCCCTCCAAACAAGTTTACGGGGGGTATAATAAATTTGAGCACACATTACCTGTAAGTTTCAGGTCACCCCGTTCATCCTCTGGTAATGTTTCTATGAATTTGGTATTGTTACAAGTCAGTTCTGTTTGGTACTAAAGAAGAAGAATAGATAAGAATCAAATAGTACATCAAAAACATTACTATGATGGTCCATCGAGTAACAATGGCAACTGTAGGACGTAGTCAGGTTACATAACTGGAGTACATCTAAGTAGGGGAAGTCAATGTGAACTGCTTGGTGGCTTAACATGAGGATGGTAATAAAGACATTCACTGTGAACAGTAGAAGAAAACAGAGGATATCCAAATTAACTCCTTGATGACATAACTGTGCCTGAATAGTGGAGAAAATCGGGGTGAACTTCTTGATGACACAACTGTGCCCGAATAGTGGAGGAAATTGGAGTGAACTTCTTGGTGACACAACTGTGCCCGAATAGTGGAGGAAATCAGAGTGAACTTCTTGGTGACACAACTGTGCCCAAATAGTGGAGGAAATCAGAGCGAACTTCTTGGTGACACAACTGTGCCCGATAAACTAGATCACATGTGGTGGAGAGTTTTACATAAAGCCTTACTTGTTTTAATAAGTAATGGTAAACTTATTTTCATTAGTATGAAGATGTCATTTTAAAAAACAATGTCTATTTGAGGATCAAAATAGAGCAACCTTTCTGATATTTGATTGCCTCCCCTACCACCATTAAGTACCGGTAAATGTAGGTGTGATATTTGTTTATTTGACTTTATTGAGATTCCAATAATTCTTCTTCTGTAAAACAAAATGCTTATAACATCACTTTCTTGATTTTTGCATTTCAAAGGACTTAATTCTTAAATATTTATCCAAATTAAATCCATTTTTTGTGTGTTGTTAGGTGACTTTGTGTCTTTGTGTAATTGAACTTATAGTTAATATAACAACTTTATTGTTTTCCACATATACCTCAACACCTATTGTCACGATACTTAGAATTTCAAAGTTTCTAGTTATCTTTCATAACATTTTTAATACATCATAACTTTTCTGCTCTGTAAAAAAAGCACACTTACATTATATCTCTATTGAAAATACGTACAAAGAATGGACAACTTGTAACAAGAAGGGAGTTAACTACTTACATATATCTGAAAGGGTCATTATTCTATTATATGAATGAACTTCCTGTGCAGGTCAAAACATGGCAGCATGAAAATTTTTTCTCAATTTTATCTTTCGTTTCTGCTTTTGCTTTTGAGTTGGATATTTTGAAAGGTATGGCATTACTGTTGAACAAGACTAATTTTTTTGCCAGTCAATGTCTTGACAGTGGTTACACTTCCTAAAGTGTGTTATGTAGTAAAATGTGACCACCAGATTGAAATGAAAGTAGAAAAATCATTCTTAAACTTTATGGTTTAAAGTTTGTGGACACCCATACATTTTAACCCATAATGCATTTTTATGAAATTTAGCATTATATGTATAATGCCCCATATATGAAATTTCAAGTGAAACAAAGATTTTTTTAAATACAAAATATGATGTTTTGCCCTTTCAGTTATATTTGTACAGGGCATCCAATAGGATAATGAGCTCTGAAGTCTGTAGTTATAGATATACAATGTATCTACCTGCAGTTCATTTTTGTCTGTATCATCTATTACAGATCTAAATGTTCCATCTATACTTTGAATTATCTGTAAAATCAAGAAGAAATAATTTCAACTGTCACAAGTATAAAAGTACATGTACACATTTGTCTAATTTGATATAATTTTCGTCCTTGTATTTTAACCTGATAGTGCATGCTGTCTAACGGTTTTATATTTATAAGTAAAGAAAACATTTAAACTTTATAAAAGTAATCTAAGGTTGGGAGGCTTAAAAAAATCCTTTGCATTGTTTTAGTGTTTAGGTTCACAAAGCAGACTGATAAAGGCAGAGCTTAACTGTAATAACTTCTGAAGTTAAAAATGAATACTTGTTAGGCATTTAAAAATTTCAAAGATTAAAAAACTTTTTTTTTAATAAAATAAAATGTTTTCTAGTCGGAGAATCCTCTGCAGTCCAACGCTTTTTTTCTTTTTTTTTTGCGTGGGACGTCAGAGAGCTCTCCATAAGCAAAACAGCGGATTTTGCGACACCGGTCTGGGTCGGCACATTTCATCGTGTCAGATTTAATAAAACATTTTCATCCAGTTAATCTATATATAATTCGCTTCTTTAGATATTTTTCTCTAGGAATATAATCATCTTACCTTCAATCAAGCTGATTTAAGTCCATTTCTAAGCTCATTTCCATCGATACCCTTACATTCCTACATTTCACTTTCATTTTGAACAAAAAGTCATGTGACCACAATGTGACTTAAATCCAGTGCTTAAATTAGCTTGATTGAATGTATGATGATTATATTCCTAGAGAAAAATATCTAAAGAAGCGAATTATTTATAGATTATCTGGATGAAAATGTTTTATTAAATCTGACATGATGAAATGTGCTGACCCAGACCGGTGTCGCAAAATCCCCTGTTTTGCTTATGGAGAGCTCTCTGACGTCCCATGCAAAAAAAAAGAAAAAAAGCGTTGGACGGCAGAGGATTCTCTGACTAAATGTTTTCAAGACTACTGTTGAAGCTTTGTGTTCCCCAATATTTTGTTAGTGTTACACTGCCTATTATGTTTCTATTGTCTGTTTGTTCATTGAAACGAATTACACTTTTTACTTTCCCAAACTGATGAAATGTCAAGTTTGGGGTTATATGTCCTATTTTATGACACAGTATTGTCATGTCGTTATTTTACGCTTGAAAATTTTTTTCACACTTTATAAAACATAAAACGGTTAGTTATTTTACAAACACTGTATTAGAGAAACACTCAAAGTAACAGTAATTAGTTTAACGGGAAATAATTCTTGATTGACTTCAGTCAGTTGATCTAACTATACAGAATGCTTTCATACCTCTGTTGTAGGAGTTTCGTTTGCCTTTTTCTTTAGTCTATTCCATTGAACAATATTTCCCGAATGTACAATTATTGATCCAACTTTAGGGATAACAGGGGGAATCACAACAGCGTCTTCTGTCATTCTGTATTCCACTATATAGCCTGTTACTACCACCACGGAGACCTGGACCGGATTAAAAATGGAATCTTCTTTGTAAAACTTGGATACACTTAAACAAAAACGTTCCTTTAAAGCGCTCATACGACTATGTAACACTGACTTTCACTTCTTATGGTATAGTGTTGATCTTAATCTTCTGATTTCAGGCATATAGTGTTGGTTTTAGTTTTCAACAGTATGTAGTATTGTTTGTTTCGTTATAGCAGTTACCATTTTCTGTTTTTGTGTTTTTTGTTCTTGTTTTGTGTGTTGTATATGTTTATCTATATCCGGATTTCTAATTGTCCCGACTTTCGGCTCTTCTTGTTGGGTCGGTTTACTTGCTATTTTTTTTTATCAATATGACAGAAGACTCAAAATGTCATCGCAAGTTGTATGTTTTGTAAAATCTACCAGATTTACGACCGGTCTAATAGAAAGATCCTGTGTACCGTCAATATATTATTAGAGCACTTTATTTCGAAAAAAAAATCTGTAGAAAAAAATCACGATTGTAAAAGGTTATTATAATTTATATGCGCTTTTCATATCACATCCCATATCAAACCGAGACCCCCATATCTCCCAGAGGGCCTTTAGGTATATTTATTATATACTTTAGAGATTTTTATTTGACAATTTTAATGATAAGCATTTTTTGAACAGGTATGGAAATAAATTTTAAAAATATGATCTTTAAAATTTTAAATAAATATATAACAATATCTTTCAGCGATTTTCTTTTGATTGAACATGAAGCATCTTATTGAACATCTTGAAATATTGAAGTGTCCATGTTTTGAATTACGAACACGCGCATCATAAGCACGGTTTCATATTCGTCTGAATCGGATTGGATTTTGTTTTAGTTAGGTCAGAGAATTAACATTCCCATTGCTTTTATCACTCATACACATGAATAACAGCATCCGAGCTAATGTGGCTCCTTTAAAAATAAAAAATAACATGTTAAAAATTTTAAAAAGTTCTTTAATCAATGTTATTATAATTAAATCGTTCAATAGCTTTTTGTTATTGTTGCTGTGAAGATCTAACAACATCCCATTACAAGTCATCTAAGATTGAACTTTTGATATAAATATTATCCAATGAAATGTAATTTTTTATCTTAACTTCGGGTTTACTGATGAAAAGGGTACAGTAATGCCAGAGAGATTCCAAATATTGACAGAGGATTCCCCAACATTAAAGGTTGGTGAAAACAGTTTTTGATTGATCAATGCAGAAGTTCATCCTGTAATGGGATTCTGTTAAATCTGCACACAATCTAATTAAAATTAAATCTTTTACCAGCTACTCCTTTTTGTTACATCTTCACAGTCAGAGACAATAACAAACAGGTGGATCTAGTGAAAGATTTATTAATTTTAATTAGATTGATCATCACAGCGACAATAACATAAAAAGAGGAGCTTGTGAAAGATATTATTTTAATTAGATTGTTTTTCTAATAAAAATAATGTATCCATTTAATTTTAATTTAAAAATGTGTAATAAAAAATTAAAATTTAGATTTAACACGGAAACAGACTGCAAATCCATGGCAGTTCAACTAGACCGGTGTGATATAGATTCCTAGGGATGTGATTTGATGCCATATCAGATATCACACTATTAAAATCAATACCACATCCCTTTTTGATTTCACATATGCAAAAAACACGCATATTATTACTAAGTATATGATAATTAAAATGATTTTTTTCTGAACCCGGGTTGTAACGCCACTATCAAGCATTTTTCCGTATATCATGATTTCCAGATTTTAGTAGCCTTTGTACCCGTTGATAAGGGACTGCGCACTATTTATACGATGGACATACCGGTGCAATCAGGACGGGACAGATCTTTTTTTGCTAATAATTATCCGAGTGATACGTTTTTTTAAGAATTTGAGGTGCACACATGTTTGAAACCTTGTTAATTATATCATTATTTAAAAATATTAAAGTGTAAACTAAACTGTATTATTTGAACAACACAAAAACAAAGGCTGAAATAACTTATAAAGTAATAAGTATTTTTATTACATGAATAGAACTTTGGTTGTTTTTTATTAGTCTTAAAACAACTTCCGGGTCACGATAAATCGCAAAAGTAATAAAATTACATAAAATGTTTGTACGCTGCACGATTCCGCTGCATAGTAGTCAAGCGGAATCCGATTGTATTGAACACAATTCATTGACGTCTGCTACACATAAATCGTGCGTGCCAACAACAAATGGGAGAAACGTCAGCTCTGCGATATATTGATTCATTTATACTCTTCTCAATATTTGATCATATTTGAAACTGGAATTTCATGATTATCAGCAAATTGATATCAAAATGCAGTATTAAATAAAAAATGTTAAGGGTAACTAGCATTACAATTACAAAATGAGCAGGTGCATCTTCCCCATGCCAAGAATATACGACTAAAACTTCCCCTGACCACCTGGGGTCCTCATGATTGTTTAACTATCTGATAATTAATTTATGTCGTCAATGGAGTCAGATACATTTACAAAGTATGGCACTGTTATATCTCTATGAAATCAACCGTGTAACAAGCTCCACGGGAGCTCTTAACTTTCAGGGGAACCATATTCTTGGCATGGTACTGTTTCTAACGTTCTATTTAAAAAACAGGAAAAAAATTGAATAAAAAAAAAGGCCCGGCCCCCCACCCAGGGCCAGCATGTTTTATAATTTTTAACATGCTGGCCCTGGGTGGGGAGCCGGGCCCTTTTTGGTTTCATAGTTTTATATGCAACTATGATTATATAAAAACCGGGAACCAGTTTTTTTTGTTTATTTGTTTGTTTGTTTACTTTTCTGTTTTTAATTATATGTTTGGTATTTTAATGACTTTTCTTGACTTGTAGGGGAAGAGAAAGAGATTTATGGTAAAATTCAAAGAAATGAACTAGCTGACATTGTTATATAATATCACGGAGATAGTTTTATTTTACCACAACAGGGAGTTACGATGGTCTGAAAAGACCTATATATATGACATGATGCACGATCTGTAATCTCAGTGATTGTTTATTTCAGGACGACACGGATTAATATCAACGGACCATGCCGACAATTAATAAAAGACTTTTTTATTTTATTTTAGTGGAATTTTACACTGTAAAATAATTACACGAGGCACGTAGCAGACGATGGAATACACAAAAAAGTGACGTCGGAAATTGTTTCAATTTGTTATTGTTTCAGGTAAAATGCAGTTCGGACAGTTAGAACAACTTGTTGACACACGATTTACACGGTCATTCACTGACGATGGCTGAAACGGACATCACGACAGACAAAATTTACGTGGCTGGGGGGAGGGGTGGTCACGTGTTTCAATGTGGGATTTTAAGGATTTATTGACTCGTACACCTTACGGGGAGACATTTTTAGACTGAAATCGACATTCTAAAGCGAATGGCGAGGGTTTCAAACAGCTGGGATGCATCGTTTTTCGGGAAATTACGATTTTTACATAAAAAGTGGTGTTGGACTTGCACGACTGGTAACTTTTTATTGGTTGCGCCCAGCGATTTTCTACCTATCGACAATTTGAGGACATCGATACCAGATGCAATCGGCGTCCATTTTATTGTACCATTTTGTGTGCCTTAGGAGGAGATGTGATAACAACGTTTTCATGGGGGGTCCCTGCCACGCCCTCATTTTTGACGGGGCGTGCTAACAGGGTGAATGGGAGAAAGCCCACGGGGTATCCATCACACCGCCAAATTTTCAGCTCGATCGGATAAGAAACTTTTTGGCAGCACTAAATTGAATTTTAGATCGGAAGAAAAGTAATAATAATATGAAAAGTCATTTGTTCAAAGAACAAATGTGAGGTCTTTCCCGGCATTTTCTTAGTGTTATGTCTAGGTATATGTTTGCTAATTTTGAAAATTGCTGCCCGTAACCATTGGACTTTGGTCCTAAATCGAAGGGCTTGTTGAGACAGTCACAAAAAAACTATGTTCACTATATTATCTCTGACGGTTTAAAAAGTATAAGCCATAAACTGATTAGCCAAAAAATGTCAAAGGCCATAACTTGAAAACGATTTTTCGCACAGTTTTCAATAATTATATTAAATGTAGATCTCAATGAGAGGAACATTTTTCTATTATATTGTCTGCTTCAAATTTTTATGGTTTTCGAGTTATATTGAAAACAAAGTTTAGCCGAAACCTGTCAAGGGCCATAACCTCGAAAACCGTTTGTCGGATAGTTTTCAACACTATATATCAAATGTAGATCTCAATGAGAGGAACATTTTTCTGATATATTGTCTGCTTCAATTTTTTATGGTTTTTGAAATTAGGACCCTCATATTTACCTGGAAATCAAGTTTTGTGGACATAAAACAACTTTGACGTTTTCGACAAACTTCTCGTCAAAAACGCCGAAACAGGAAGTGGA
Source organism: Limnoperna fortunei (assembly GCA_944474755.1). Classification (NCBI taxonomy): domain Eukaryota; kingdom Metazoa; phylum Mollusca; class Bivalvia; order Mytilida; family Modiolidae; genus Limnoperna; species Limnoperna fortunei. The sequence goes on along the minus strand of OX104114.1, from coordinate 4,059,955 downwards.
TCACTTTTTTTTGCATGCCAAATCATGGCCGTGGGTCAGACAACATTTTCCCCACTTTAGGTTTTTGATATCTGTCATGGTAAAAGGGGATATCGGAAAATGAAGGCCACCAACAAGGTATTTATAGTGTTCAGTAACCTTTTTTGGTACAGTATATGTGGCAGAGTGATATTTTATATTTTATTGTGTATTCATTGTTGTTATTATTTTAATATTATATTTTCAATTGCTGCTTTTCAGTGTTTACACTTGGTCATTGTGTATAGTTATGTTCATTCAGGTGTGACATTTAGTGGTCAACTAAGTCTTGATTGAGTTGTGGTCACCTGGTATTTTAGGCGGGAATCTTAGTAGAATTGACCATTGTTTTGTGATAGTCAGACGCAGACATTTTTCATGGTCATATTTGATACTTGGTTTTGGTTTTTTGATAATTGGTTTTGATGCTTTTGGAGTTTGAAATATTTTCCAGAGAGGTTAGTTCTGTTCTTTATACTAACATCTTTAATAGTAAAATTCTTAGTTCCTCTTGGTGTGAGATTTTGCGTGAGTGATTGAATGTATGTCTGAAAGGTGTGCAGATGAACTGTATGTGTAATAAACGGTAATAAATATAAAACTTGTATAAATTTAGTAATTGGTAAATTTATATAAAACAGTTAAATTTTATAATATAGCTAAAATTCCTAAACCTTGTTTAAAGTAAATCTTAAAAACCTTATTGACTGAGTGTTTATGAATTTATTTAAATATCGTTAAAACAGATAATTCAGAATAAAATGGTAAGAGAAATAAAATGAGAGTGTGCATTATTTGCACCCATTGTTTTAGACTTGTAATTTATTAGTGTTAATTATTTATTCTGTAGATTGTAACTTTGGTGTATTGCTGACCACCATTTAGTGAAATACTAGCGCAGCCTTCGCACAAACATGTGAGGTAGGTTTTGTATTGTTATATTTTTGTATACATTATATTGTGCGGTCGATCTGTTACATGTATTTAAAATAAATACTTTGTATGCACCTCATTTCCGCATACACACAAGATTATCTTTTAATATTGTGATATTTTTGTATAAGTGTAAATATAGCAGTTGATAACTTAACTGTTACTTTAACCGTCGTAGACTTATGGAAAATGTATAACGTATATAGCAGATATATTAAGTAAAATATGTCTATGTTAATACAAAATGTGACACAACATTTTGTTGGAATAATTTAATGCATATCTGTATAATTTTACTACAAATCTAGAAGGAAAGGAACATTCATTCTAATAGATTGTGAAGATATTATTTTTACCTGATATGTTGTAACTTTATTATTTTTTGTTATTAAGTTATAAATTGTTGTTTCAGGGCATTTTCGTTCTAGTATAAAATAAAGAATCTAACACCCTGAGTATTAGTTGTGTGTTATTTGCCTATTGGATTGGAACACTGTTACATATATACAACAGAGATATCATAATAAACGAATTAGTACCGTTAATGCATTAATTTATGGTGAGGATGAGCGGGGATTACATTTTTGCCCTCCCTGTTCTCATTTTTTCCTTTCCTTTATAACAGGGGGGTTCGCCTCTACGCCCCCCCCCTGGATCCCCCATTGCAGGTAGTGTCTGTTAAGAAGATTCAAAGGCTGACCCAAGCCTAACACTAAGAAACTTCAGAAGTGATAATAATTTTGAGAAAATGAATTCAACACATTTAAAATTTTGACAAATATACAAGATAACATTAATATTACATTTATTTTAAAGTTTAGTCATGATTGTTAACTAAATACATTGGATAAAAACATATGCTGATCATGCTTATAACGATATCCTGTAATTACTGTAACACAATTAAGATAATATGGCCGAATTTACTATGGCCGATTTAATCTACGGACGAAGTGTACTATGGACGAAACGGAGTATGGCCGAGACGTCCAGATGCCTTTTGATCCTTACGCATGCGGGTTTATCATATCCGATTATATATTGATCAGCCATTTGTTTTTGTGAAATCACACACTTCTTTTGTCATCAGCTAACGTTTCAGGGCCAGCATGTAAACTTATTTTGTTATACATCTTGGTATTTTTAATTGATTGTCTCACATTGATTCAAATAGCTTTGCACTAATTTTGAGAAAAACGCGGAAAAATGGGACTCTGCAGATTTAAATATTGTGACAAAGTTTTAAAAATTCATATATTTTAATTTTGTTTAAATACTCAATACATGAGCAAAGTTGGTTATTTCGTATAACCTAACTTGGTTTTTTCAGCACGTGACTGATTGTGACGTCATAATAAGATGTATTGCTGACGTTGACTATACATGAATTCTCCGCAAACAACAAGTGACGACACTAAAATTGTGAATTGCAAATATTATTTGATTACTTGTAAAATATTGTTCTTGTTACTTCATTTTTACTATAGAATTTAAAATATAAGGTTTGTTTTCAATTGTTGGTGAGATTATTGGATATAAACGACTTTGGATCGATCTACGCTGCAATATTTCTTCGTCGAAGCTCGCGTTCATAGCATTTTGTCAGCGTCTTCGTTGTGTCTCTCTCGTTCTGTGTGGACGTATGGTCACACATTCGAATTTCGTCCATACTCGAATTTCGGCGATTTCCTTTCATTCAGCAATGTAAACAATGAACCCAAGGTTAAATTACTTTCAAAATATCGTGCATTTATTGCTCTAACCAACTGACTCTTAAATAATAAAATATAGTGCTTTTCAATGAAATTAACGTCCGTTAAACCGACACACTTTCATTGCCCAAATTCGAGTGTACTAGTATATACTACATGAAGCATGATCTTTAATCTCGGTGATTATTTATTTCAGGACGACACGGATTAATATAAACGGAGCAAAGCAAAGATCATTTTCACATTATTTCAAAGGAATTTCGCGCTGGAAAATAAGGACATTATAGTCAATTTTACCGTGTCATTCCGGCGGGATTTTGCTTCACAAAATGGAAAACTTCTACCGCGTTTGGTCGAGTTTATGGTCCTTTAGTAGATCTTTTATTCCACTTTTTGAAAGTAACAATTATTTTCCACAGTAAATCGGCTTTTTGAAATGCGGCCGTTTTTTCATTTTGCCAGATCGATTTTCCATACTAAATTTTGACCTTGTTTTGAACGGAAGTGTACGTTAGGAAAATTCCATTGTTATCTATTTGAAATCCTTCGGGTAATGTCGTCTGCAGTTGAGGCGGGAAAAGTCTCGCGGTTTGTCCGAATACCATTGTACGTTACGAAAACAGACGAACGTTTGTAAACAACATTAGACCCCTTAAGATACAAAAATGGCTGACTTCCTATGGAAAATCGATCTGGCAAAATGAAAAAACGGCCGAATTTCAAAAAGCCGATTAACTGTGGAAAATAATTGGTACTTTCAAAAAGTGGAAAAAAAGATCTACTAAAGGACCCTAAACTCGACCAAACGCGGTAGCAGTTTTCCATTTTGTGAAGCAAAATCCCGTCGGAATGACACGGTAAAATTGACTATAGTCATGTAGCAGACAACCGAAAACACAAAAATTCACGTCGGAAATTGTTTCAATTTGATTAAAATGTGAGATAAAATGCAGTTCGGATAGTTAGAACAACTTGTTGAGAAACAATTTACACTATGATTCACTGACGATAACTGAAATGGACATCACAGCAGACGAAATTTACAAATAAGGGGGAGGTGTGGTCACATGCTTCAGTCTGGGATTTTAAGGATTTATTGACTCGCATACTTTGAGGAAATATGTTTTTAGACTGAAATCCACATTCTAAACGGAAAGTATCTTCTATTTAGCTAACAAAGTAAGTTGATTAAATTTAGTGTTTTGGTCATGTATATTGAAAAAATGTACACTATGAAAGTAGACCAAACTTCATAACATTTTATGCAAACTTATTTTGTCATATATCTTGGTATTTTTAATTGATTGTATCCATACAATATTATTATTATGACTCAGAAATAGCTTTGTACTCATTTTTAATGGAGAAATGCACTGAAATAGGACACAACAGCTTAAATATTTTAAATTTAATAATTAAACAATAAGGAAAAGAGGGAAACTTGTGGAAATCACAAGGTTTTGTTTTCACATTGGTTTAAAATGTGTCGATTTAGGCTATTGTCGCAGTGTTGAATATTTTTTCATGAAAATTTAGGAATATAGTGTACCATTTTTAAAGTAATTGCACTTAAATTGCTAATTTCTGTATAAATGTGCAAGTTAACATCATTTCAATCATTTTAATAATTATCACATTTGGTTTAATACAGCAAATTTTGCAACAAAGAGCATGTTTTCTTCACTCGACACATAATTACACACTGTCGGAACTCACTCAATGTTCATTATTTTATCAATTTTTGCCAAAAGTTAGTTTTTTATGTTACAAAAAGTACATTTAATATGTACTAAAAATTTGAAATTAGTGTTTAAGCCCAGAGGTCGCGTAAACGCCAAATATTGCGTTTTTCACGCAATTTAAAAAAATTCCACGCAAAAATATTTGACCTTGCGTGCAAATGCACGCAAGGATAGAAAGAACGAATTGTAACTGAAACAGGGTTAAGTCAATGAAATAGTAAAATAAATCACTTTAATTTGGTTGTAACCTCTTTTTTGTTGGTCAAAAAGTTGCCAATACAGTGTTTTTCATCTTGATTTTAAAGCCAATGTCGGCGAAACAATGCATCAAGGAATTTTGTTTTCGTTTATAAATAGATATGGTAATGATGAAAGTAAGGGAATTCTCAAAATGTATTATCGGAGAATAAAAATTAAAGATCGCAGACTGCAACTTAGAACTGATATGAACCGAGCTGTTGTTCCTTTCAAATATTCAAATTAAAATTTTATTTGTTCAAATAATAAGTGAAACATTTTGAAATCAGCTGATGTAGTTCTTACGCAATCGGATGGCATGTTTAAACACATTCTGAGAAAGTCCCCTACAATAATTATTTATATCAACCAATCAGATCTGTACAATCGTCAATACACAACATTTTCTCTCGTTGAATAAAACAGTGAAGACGATATTGCATTAATTTAATATTGAACAATCAAACCTTTAAAAAAACAGTATCGAATTTATCTGAAACAGAAGAGTAATATACTTACCTTAAAAATCAATACGCATGTGTATGTCATATTGTGTTTTTGGGTCACGCTAATTTCAACGACTTGCACGCAGATTTTCACCATTACTGCGTTTTTTTAACGCAGAAATTTATAGCCTAGCGCGACCACTGTTAAGCCATTTTGAATTGTCCATCATTGAAAAATTTTAAGTCTAATATGATTACCCCTTTCTAAGCCAAAAAGTACTAATATCTTGATACATATTAATTCTTGTTTTTTTTTTTCGCTCGACAAGGCTTATCAGGTCCATATCAGATGAGCTCGAAGATACAAGATACTCTCTAGATACTGGTTATGTGTTACGTTTTATATATTGTAACACTTCTTAGTGTCTGGACAGGTCTGATTAATTGCAGCAAAGATGAATTTTTTTTTATCGTGATGTATGTTTTCCTTAATATTCATGAGCTTTGGTCAGTGATGTACGATTGGTCAAAAAGCTAGGCAGATTCTTCACGCACGACATATGACCATGTTGACTATATTATCTCTAACCGTTTTCAAGTTATAAGTCAAAAACCGAATAACAGAAAAGCGTCAAGGCTGATAACTCGAATACGGTTCATATAACAGTTTCGGATACAGTATACTAAATGAAGGTCTTGATGAGAGGATCACTTTAAATAGACATGTTTACTATATTATCTTTAACCGTTTTCAAGTTATAAGTCAAAAACTGATTAGTCGAAACCTGTCAAGGGCCATAACCTCGAAAACGGTTTGTCGTACTGTTTTCAACCCTTTATATCAAATGTAGATCTCAATGAGAGGAACATTTTACTAGTATATTGTCTGGTTCAATTTTTTATGGTTTTTTAGTTATATTGAAACAAAATTTAGCCGAAACCTGTCAAGGGCCATAACCTCGAAAACGGTTCGTCACACAGTTTTCAACCAATTATATCAAATGTAGATCTCAATGAGAGAAACATTATTCTGATATATTGTCTGCTTCAATTTTTTATGGTTTTTTAGTTATATTGAAAACAAAATTTAGCCGAAACCTGTCAAGGGCCATAACCTCGAAAACTGTTCGTCACACAGTTTTCAACCAATTATATCAAATGTAGATCTCAATGAGAGAAACATTATTATGATATATTGTCTGCTTCAATTTTTTATGGTTTTTCAGTTATATTGAAAACAAAATTTAGCCGAAACCTGTCAAGGGCCATAACCTCGAAAACGGTTTGTCGCACAGTTTTCAACTGTTTGTATCAAATGTAGATCTCAATGAGAGGAACATTTTTCTGATATGTTGTCTGCTTCAATTTTTTATGGTTTTCGTGTAATATTGAAAACAAAATTTAGCCGAAACCTGTCAAGGGCCATAACCTCGAAAACGGTTTGTCGCACAGTTTTCAACCAATTATATCAAATGTAGATCTCAATGACAGAAACATTTTTCTGATATATTGTCTGCTTCAATTTTTTATGGTTTTTCAGTTATATTGAAAACAAAATTTAGCCGAAACCTGTCAAGGGCCATAACCTCGAAAACGGTTTGTCGCACAGTTTTCACCTATTATATCAAATGTAGATCTCAATGAGAGGAACATTTTTCTGATATATTGCCTGCTTCAATTTTTTATGGTTTTTGAGTTATATTGAACACAAAATTTCAATGGCGGCCATTTTGAACATGGTGGACCAAAAAAAAATTATGATCTGATATATGTAATTAGGACCCTCATATCTACTTGGAAACCAAGTTTTGTGTAAATCCGACAACTTTGACGTTTTCGACAAATTTCGCGTCAAAATCGCGTAACCAGGAAGTTGATAGAAACAAAATTTTTTGCGTAACGAATCATGACCAGGAGTCTAGCAACATTTTCCCCACTTCAGATTTTTGATAACGGTTACAGTTTTTGAGTTTATCTGAACACAAGGTTTTTGGGTTTGGGGCAGATAACTCTGTTACTAAAAATAGATTTGTTTCGCAGGGTGACTCAGGTCGAGCCCAGGTAGTGTCGGTTAAGTGTGCCAAGTTTCAAAGCGATACGTCAAGACACTTTTTTGACATCTGCGGCGGAAAAGAAGAAGAATAATAATAATAAAAAAAATAATCAGAAGAAATACAGTAAGGTCTTTCCCTTGGAAAGGGGAAAGACCTTAATTAAAAGGACATTTGTTCTGAGAACAAATGAGAAGGTCTTTCCCACTGTTCCTCTAAAGTCAGAAAAGTTAGGTATTGCTATGGGATTTTGTCTTGGTATAGCACAAAAATGTCACTTCCAGTCATAAAAAAGAGTTATTTGAGTAAAGAAGGTGGTCAGGAACCAAAAAATATATGGTTGTTAAGGACTTTCATTCCGTTGCTAGGGACAAAAGGCCACTTCCGGCCATGTAATGACATATTTCATTAAAGTACATCATTCTGATTCTAAAAATATATGGTTGCTAAGGACTTTTTATAAAAGTTACCTTGTTGCTATGGTATGACCTTGACCTATGACCTTTGCCCTTTGGCTCAAATTGAAGCTCTTTTCCTACTGATCATGATAAACCTATATGTTTACTATAATATCTCTAACCGTTTTCAAGTTTTAACCAAAAAACCAATCAACAGAAATGCATCAAGGGCTGTAACTCGAAAATGGTTCATCGCACAGCTTCGGGTCAAATGTATCAAATGGAGGTCTTGATAAGAGCAGTATTTTTCCCATTTATTGTCTGCTTCTATCTTTTATCGTTTATGAGATATAGTGCTAACAAGACCGATGGTGACCTTTGACCTTGACTTTTGACCTTTGACCTTTGGCTCAAATTTAAGCTCTTTTCCTACTGATCATGTTAAACCTATATGTTTACTATATTATCTCTAACCGTTTTCAAGTTTTAACCAAAAAACCGATTAACCGAAACGCGTCAAGGGCTGTAACTCGAAAACGGTTCATCGGACAGCTTCGGGTCAAATGTACCAAATGGAGGTCTCGATAAGAGGAGTATTTGTCCCATTTATTGTCTGCTTCTATCTTTTATGGTTTATGAGATATAGTGCTAACAAGACTTATGGTGACCTTTGACCTTGACTTTTGACCTTTGACCTTGACATTTTTAAATGTAACATATGTCACTTAGGATCAATGGTGGTGGTCCCAAGTCTCTAGGACTTACGGTTTTCGAGAAAAAAATTTTGACTCGTTGCGTCATTTTTCAGGTCAAAAACGCGTAAACCGGAAGTCGATTAAGAAAACAAAATTTGCATGTTAAATAATCGCCATAAGTCGCCCTACACTTTGCACTCTTCAGATTTTGAGTATCTGTTACGGTTTCTGAGTTTATCTGCTAACAAGGTTTTCGGTGTTGGGGCAGATAACTCTGTTACTAAAAATAGAATAGTCTCACAGGGTGAGCCAGGTCATCTCCTGGTATGAGCGATTAAACGTACCAAGTATCATAATGATATGTCGAAACCCCTTCTGGCAAACCCATTTGGAAAATTGGGGAGAAAAAGAAAAATAATAATAATTAAACTGCCATTTGTTCTGAGAACAAATGAGAAGGTCTTTCCCACTGTTCCTCTAAAGTTAGAAAAGTTGTGATGCTATGGGTTTTGTGTCTTGCTACAGCACAAAATGTCACTTCCAGTCATAAAAATGAGTTATTTGAGTAAAGAAAGTAGTCCAGAGCCAAAAAATATATGGTTGTTAAGGACTTTCATTCGGTTGCTAGGGACAAAAGGCAAATTCCGGTCATGAAATGAAATATTTCAGTAAAGTTCATCATTCTGAATCTAAAAATATATGGTTGCTAAGGACTTTTTATAACGGTCACCTTGTTGCTATGGTATGACCTTGACCTATGACCTTTGACCTTTGGCTCAAATTGAAGCTCTTTTCCTACTGATCATGTTTAACCTATATGTTTACTATATTATCTCTAACCGTTTTCAAGTTTTAACCAAAAAGTCGATTAACCGAAATGCATCAAGGGCTGTAACTCGAAAATGGTTCATCGCACAGCTTCGGGTCAAATGTATCAAATGGAGGTCTTGATAAGAGCAGTATTTTTCTCATTTATTGTCTGCTTCTATCTTTTATGGTTTATGAGATATAGTGCTAACAAGACCGATTGTGACCTTTGACCTTGACTTTTGACCTTTGACCTTTGGCTCAAATTGAAGCTCTTTTCCTACTGATCATGATAAACCTATATGTTTACTATATTATCTCTAACCGTTTTCAAGTTTTAACCAAAAAACCGATTAACCGAAACTCGTCAAGGGCTGTAACTCGAAAACGGTTCATCGGACAGCTTCGGGTCAAATGTACCAAATGGAGGTCTCGATAAGAGGAGTATTTGTTCCATTTATTTTCTGCTTCTATCTTTTATGGTTTATGAGATATAGTGCTAACAAGACTTATGGTGACCTTTGACCTTGACTTTTGACCTTTGACCTTGACATTTTCAAATGTAACATATGTCACTTAGGATCAATGGTGGTGGTCCCAAGTCTCTAGGACTTACGGTTTTCGAGAAAAAAATTTTGACTCGTTGCGTCATTTTTCAGGTCAAAAACGCGTAAACCGGAAGTCGATTAAGAAAAAAAAATTTGCATGTTAAATCATCGCCATAAGTCGCCCTACACTTTGCACTCTTCAGATTTTGAGTATCTGTTACGGTTTCTGAGTTTATCTGCTAACAAGGTTTTCGGTGTTAGGGCAGATAACTCTGTTACTAAAAATAGAACAGTCTCACAGGGTGAGCCAGGTCATCTCCTGGTATGAGCGATTAAACGTACCAAGTATCATAATGATATGTTGAAACCCCTTCTGGCAAACCCTTTTGGAAAATTGGGGAGAAAAAGAAAAATAATAATAATAATAATAATAATAATAATAATCATAAGAAATACAAGAAGGTCTTTCCCTTGGAAAGGGGGAAAGACCTTAATAATAATAATAATAATAATAATCATAAGAAATACAAGAAGGTCTTTCCCTTGGAAAGGGGGAAAGACCTTAATTAAAGATCAACTGTTCGGTTGAACATTTGAGGGTCTTCCCACCTTTAATTTAAGGTGGCGTTCAACGTCAAACAAGAGGCCCCAGAGGGTAGAACATATATAACATCGTAATATAGCCGTATTCCCCCCCCCCCCTTTTGGTTACTTTTCATGCCAAGAATATACGACTAAAACTTCCCCTGACCACCTGGGGTCCTCATGATTGTTTAACTATCTGATAATTAATTTATGTCGTCAATGGAGTCAGATACATTTACAAAGTATGGCACTGTTATATCTCTATGAAATCAACCGTGTAACAAGCTCCACGGGAGCTCTTAACTTTCAGGGGAACCATATTCTTGGCATGCGTTTATCTGATCAAAGGAGATGTTTGTTTTATTCATGTTATAAAAGAATTAATGACTTTGATATTTGGTCGCTATCAGGATTGATCAGCCCTCAAAAATATATATTCACATCGCCTAGCGGCTCGGTGAATATTACATTTTCTCTGGCTGATAAATCCTGATAGCGACCTATATCAAAGTCATAAATTGTATAATATTGGTCAGGAACCTATTTGTTTTCTAGTCCCAGTATTGATGCATTATAAAGTTACTAGTAGGACATAACTTAACCTAGAAAGCACGAAGTTTTTATTAACAATTAATATAAGCATGGTGAAGATTTTTTAAATAATATTTGTTTTTACTGGCTTCACCTATATCAGACATATTGCACAGTCTCTAAACCCCCAACCTTCGACAGAAAAAATGGCCGTTCATGTTAATTAAGATTGGAGTCGAGTACACACTACCCGCAGTAACGCTCGAACTGCATGAAACCTCGGTGTGAATAAGTCGGGTACAAATAGTAGATGAATAACTACATAACGACTCGATCCCTAGTTAAAATAAAAATAACGGAAACAGAAAAAAATTGTTAAACGATTGGAGATAAAAGGATAAAAAGACGGAAGCTCGGATGTCATGGCTTCCACATCGTTTTGACAAAAAGAAATTTAAGGAGGGGACCGAGAAGCGTCAAGCGTGGGATTACTTGTCGAAAACGCTATGCTGGACGTTAAACAACAACCAATCAATCGAAAACGCTAGGTATCTGGAAATTCTGTTGCGATTCTAATTTATTGCTTGATTTCTGATCTAAAATGGTGGAGAAAACTGATCAAATTAGACCATTACTAAGGCGATGTAAAACTAAAATTCGATATTCACTTAAATTAACAATAGATAAATTCTACATCAACAATTAAAATCAAAAGCCCGAAAATCCCCCTCCCAGACTACACGTGCATTTTAATGAATAAGCATCTCATAAATATTCATAGCTGACCAAACTGACCACAAAAGATCAGGAGATGTGTCATTAACCAAGAAATCTTTTAATTAAATGCAAATATACAGCAGCTCTGATTTCACTAAACATGCAGTATTACACACAACGTTATTAATATTAAGACTTAGATCGGGGATAACAAAATACCGTCGTTTTAAAATCAAGTAGAATACTGACTTTAAATAAACTATTTTTATGTTTATTTATTTTTGCTACAGAAATTCTACAGAAAGCGAGTAATTTCACATCTTGACTACTGTAACGTCATTCTGTATGGTAAAGCCGATTCTGAACTACGCAAAATGCAACGCATTCAAAACATGGGCGCAGCAAATTTGACAGTTCATCACAAGGATAATTTTTAAAATATTATGTTTCATGTAGTACAACTGTCACATTGGTAATGCCCCCGTCCACATAACTGAACTATTAACAAAGCATGTCACAGGAAGACCCGGTTTAAGATCTGCAAATTGTGGGACATTATATAACATTCCGTTTAATAAAAGAAAGACTTTCAGTGACAGAAGCTTCTGTACCGTCAACCCAGTGCTATGGAACAGTCAGCCTTTAGATGTGCGACAATCAGAATCATTAGATGTTTTAAGAAGGGATTAAAGACATTTTATTTTCGTAATTTTAATTCACTGTTTTAAAATGGAAAGTACGCGTACTTTTAAAACTCAAAGAACCTTTACTGCTGTGCATATAATTGTATGTATGTTTATCTTGTAATTTATTAACATCTGAGATTTCTGTGAGTTTTACTTGGTACAAAGCTCATTTGTCTGTTTTAAATTTTATTGTATTTATTGCATGTATCATTTGATTTTTTATTAGTTATTGTACAACGCCATTGAATATAATATAGGGGTTTATCAAATAAAATAGTTTCAGTTCCAGTTTCAGACTTTAAATCCGGTGCATGTAATACTAGTAGCTTAATGTCATGACTGGTAGAAAAATGCTTCTTTTTTTTTGAATAAATTTTAGGCCACTATTGATGACAAGCTACTGTACTTTACGCTGTTCTCTTGAGTAGTAAACTAACCGGACAATATACACTTCCTGAATATAGCTGAAATATTACTTGCTGGACGTAAAACAGCAATCAATCAATCAATCAACCGGACAATATCCTCTCTGTGAGAAAAGAAGTTCTAATCTAACAGAGTATAGGTTTACGTACAATACTCTACTATACGCTACATGATAACTTCATGTGGTCTACAATTCGAGTAGACCCTGTTGTAGTGTAATTGGTCATCAATACGGTCAAACATTGAATAAAATGAAGAAAAATTCAACGTATAGTTCATTAAAAATTTGTGTCACAGACCTCATTATATTGTGTAAAGTCACCACGAAGGAAGCAAAATTAACAATAAATATTTCCTTTAATTAACACACCTATAAGGTAACAATTTAAATATAACAATTAAAAAATATAACAGACTACATTTTCAAAATATAAATATTGAATTCATACTGTCAGTATCAATGGTTTTTGCTTTCTTTTGATGTGCCTTGTCAAAATAAATTTCAAACGAAAACACTGGCCACACGCAATACATCTAAATGGTTTATCACCACTGTGGATGCTCATATGTTTAACTAAACTTGCTTTTTGTCTGAAACTCTTATTACAAATGTGACATTCGTAGGGTTTTTCACCTGTATGGATTAAATGGTGTCGACTCTAGCTATATTTCTGAGAAAAATATTCAGGACACAATTCACATTTGAAACGTTTTTCGCCGGTATGGACGACCATGTGCTTATCTAAAATGTACCGAGTTTGAAAGAACTTTTCACAAACATCACACTGTAACAGGGCGTCACCAGTATGGATTTTTAAATGGCGGTTTAGATGAAAAGAGTTGCGATAATACTTGTGGCAGAAGTAGTAGGGTGTGAGCTGTTTTAGACCCCCCAAAAACCCAGGGCACCAGGGCACCGACATATATGGGCATGCCCCGCCTCCTTTCTATATATGGTCACCGGAAGTGAGTCATCGGAAATTCCACCATCGCGCAAAACATACGTTTCTCATGACGTCACCGGAAGTACGTGAGTCATCGGAGATTCCATCATCGCGCAAAACCTTTTTTGGTCAACCGATTCCAATGACTCATCGTGTCTGCTAATAAGCCCACTTAAAAGGTCCATGACGCGAGATAGCATGAGTCATCGCGCGGCGTATAATGACCCATTCCATTTTTTTTTCAATAGATGATAACGTATATTTTAAGAAATTAATTACCATTCGCTTAATTAAACATCTAAAACATTTTATTGGATAAATTATTTCAAACATAGCGCGATTATCGATCCGGTCATACACACCTGTCATAACGCGTTACGGTCAGTGAACCTATTTATAGCCTATACGATTAATCTCTCACGTTAAATCCACATGTGGAGCTTATCTTCAAATCTGTTATATGAAATATCATGTAATTCTCATATTTACTTGTCTATTTACAATATTCATTCTGTATATAAACAGAAACAAATTTTATTTTCAGCGTTGCTATTTCTGTTAATAATTATTATTTTATCTAAACCATTAATTTATTGATGAAACAAATATTTCAAACATATCGCCGAATTCAACTACCATACACTCAAGTCATAACACGTTAGTGAACCTATTTATATAGCCTATACGACTAATCTTTCACGTTCAATTAAATCAGCATGTAGAGCTTATCTTCAAATCTGTTATATGAAATATCATGTAGTTCTCATATTTACAATATTCCGCCTGTATAGAAAAAAAATATTTGAAGCGTTGGTATTTCTGTCAATAAATTATTTTAATTAATATATCTAAAACATTAATTTATCGATGAAACAAATATTTCAAACATAGCGCCGAAAAGCGATCCGGTCATACACGTTACGGTCAGTTTCTAGAGATTAAA